>CM077116.1:366918793-367518793 GCA_039619475.1 Icerya purchasi
AGTGTCACATACAGGGAGAATCTTAAATATAGAAAAAGCGGTTCTCGGAGGCGCTTTCGAAGTACGTTTTTTTTTCCCCCATAACAGTCCCGCACAAAGGAAATACTTAAGTTAATATTATTATTAATAATATTAACTGCCAATTCTACCGAAAACGTAAACTATCGGAAAACAAAAGAAAAACATGATGCTAAATGCAGTAAATGTTACATGATAAAAAAAGTTTGAGATCGCGCTTTAGTTCTGTAATAGAATATAGAGATCTCTCACAACATTTTCCATTGAGGCTGGTCTTTAATTGTTTTTTTTTTTTTTCTTTTTTAATGTCTTTAGCCGAACATTTTAGAAATGTAGGCGAATACATGCCTGTTTGTTATAAACTGTATGATAAAAACCAACTTTAATAACAAACAAATATGAAAATAATTTACAACAATAAATTAAATAAATACCTTATTTAGGAACGTTTTCGGGTATAACCCATCATCAGCTAAAACTAACTTAATTAAAACTCAAAACACATTTAAAAATGCCTAATTAATAAATATGAGAACGGTATTCATAACCGTTCATTTTTGATATCTAAAAAACTTTTTAAATTTATAAGGGCGCTTGATATACTGTGCACATAAAACATTCAAATACTGCCGGCACTGTTGCTATATGTGCATAGTACATATTTCACAAAATAATTAATTCACAATATTACGCCGAACATAAATAATAAAATCATCATAAAAAATGATATAAAGCACCATACAAATCATATTAAAAAATAATAAAAAGCATTGACTAGTTTTGACAAACTACCCCGTCATTATCAAGATGTTGGTTAGTTATAGCTAACTAATAACTAACAAATAACTAACTAACATCTTGATAATGACGGCAGTGCGTCGAAACTAATTGATGTTTTTTGATATTTTTCAATATGATCTGCATAATTTTTTATGATAATTTTATTATTTATGTTCGGCGTAATATTGCGAATTAATTATTTTGTGAAATATGTACTATGCACATATAGCAACGTTCGATATATCCAACTTATTCCATATGTATGTTAACTTAGACTAGGCATAAAGTACAGTAAGTCCCATAACCTTGGTATCGGGGGTTGTGAAGTTAAGGTTCACAGTGTACAAAGTCCAATGGCACTATTAAGAGTAGGGGGGCAGTTCCTTTCTACTTGGAATCCGCTTTTACTTTTCCAGATTTCCCAATTATTTCAGGCTGGGTAAACTTGGAAGCGGCTTGGATCCGGGACGAAACAAGTCTCGAAAATCCATGTTATCTTTGATTTGGTAACCAAGTGCGCATACTTTTCAGATAATTTATTAATTTTTTACCTTGTCCGATTTTGATAACTAGATGACACAAGTTCTTTTTGCCCTTTAACAGTTAATATTGACTTACTACATCGTTACTTAGTTAATAATTATTGCTAAATGTTTAATTTATATTTTATGCGCAAAATTAAATAAAGAAAAAAAAATTTAATTTTAAATTTACAGTGTAAAATTTAAAATTAGTTGAAAGAGTTTAAGTGTAATTTTAAATTGTTTGTAATTTAAAATTAGTTTAAATTATTTAATATTTGAGATAGTTTACTGACCAACGATAATATTTTTATTTGTCTATGTCTGCAGCGCGTGACTTTTTACGACCGGAATTTCACCGGTTCTCAACTATCGCAGATTATTTAAGTTTATTTCATTTATGTTTCTTTTTTCCTTTTTTAAAAACGGTTCTTAATGAAATAAAATAAAAATATGCCCATTTTTCGTAAAATTACAAATGGAAAGTACTGAAAATAGTCAATTACAAAATTTGAAAATCAAGATAGTACCTTCTTCATTATTAAATGAATCTATCGAAAGTATACACTTTCTTATGAAATAATAATAATAATAATAATAATAATGTATTTAATTTTAAACTCTGACAAGCTGATCGCTTAGTTGAACATAATTCCTCGCAATCTGTTCTGCCGCAGGTGGGGAATATAATGCAATCAGTCTCGAGGTATTCAGTTGATTTTTAGACACAGAAGAATCCCGGTATTAATTAACGATTAAAAGTAAAAAAAAAAATACTTAAAATGACACAGCGCATATATCGTCTAAAATTATAAATTAATTTCGCTTGAGAGTAATAACAAGATATTTTATAACAACTCCACTAGATAATAACGAAACACTTTATTTCGCTTCACAAACGATCTCTGTACGACATAAAGTAAAAGTAGGTACAGTAAGTACCATCTTAATAAGGGTATCATGGACTGTGAAATTAAGCTTTTCATAATGGTACTAAGCCTAATGGATCCGATGAGATTATTGAGCGCCAGTTCCCCTTTCTACTTGTGATTCAACTTTACTTATTTCTCTAGTATATCCAATATTCAATTTCAGACTGGCTATATACCTGAGTGCGATTTAGATTCGAAACGAAGCAATTTCCGAAATCTCATGAGCAGTCCCAAGCACTTTAACCACTAGACACACTACTGCGATGCTCTGTATGTCATATATGTACATGTTAAAAATAGTCTATTATGAAGTTCTTTCATTTTCGTTAGATTCCACGGCTTACTTGACAAATGTGTGTTCTCTGCCTATGCTTCACCACGATGTACCACGGTATTTTTACTTTCTAAATGTTATTTTGATTTAAGTCTTCTTTAGATTCAGATATCACATTTCTTCCTTTTTAGATGAATACCAGCTATTTTAGAACTTCAGACCATATATATATATATATATATATATATATATATATATATATATATATATATATATACATATATATATATATCCCCTTCAGGGGACCTCACCTTGTCGTGGTGAAGGGGCTTGTGTGTTCCAAAGAAGCTATCAGCTATGCCGGCGGTAGTGTATTCTACCAGAAGGGCCACCCAAGTCGGACAGGTGAAGTGGAGGAACCAGACTAAGCGGGTCCCAGGGCAGATAGAGCTCAAAGCCGTAGCGAAGGCATTCTATTTAAGAGAAGGAACTCTGAAATCAAACCACATGTCCGTCGGCAGCAGGGGGGCCATCATCCAATACAGGCGCGGTGTACATACTACAGAAGCGGCTGTAAAGGAAAATACTCGAGCATTGGAATAGTTTTCCAAAATGGTCGAGTATCTGCGATGCAGAAAGTAAGGGGAAGCTACTGCATTACTTATCCCAAACCACCTTCATGAAC
This sequence comes from Icerya purchasi, assembly GCA_039619475.1. Taxonomy (NCBI): domain Eukaryota; kingdom Metazoa; phylum Arthropoda; class Insecta; order Hemiptera; family Monophlebidae; genus Icerya; species Icerya purchasi. Next base: position 366,922,004 of record CM077116.1, read on the forward strand.
GTACAACTAACAACGGCCCCGAGTCCCCGGCGTTCCTTAGATGGAACAGGGGTGCTAAGAATCCCCGGGTGGAAAAGAACAAACAAAAACATGGATAAGACAGAAACATTAAATATTGGAACGTGGAACGTAAGATCTCTAATGAGAATAGGAAAACTAGAGAACATCAAGGCGGAAATGAGAAGAATGAGAATCGATATACTAGGACTCAGCGAGGCACGAGCAAGAGACGTAACTCAATACAAATCAGATGAATTTACCATTATATCTAATGGTGGCGATAACGCAAAAGGAGCTGCAATAATTTTAAATGAAAAATGGGCAAAAAGAATAGTAGGAACTGTACCAATACACGAAAGAATAATAATGGTGAAACTAGAAGCCGGAATGAAGAAAATAACAATTATTCAAGTTTATATGCCGACTAGTAACGCTGAAGAGGAAGAAATAGAAGAAACGTATACTAAACTGGAAGAATTAATAGAGGCGATTAGTACAGAAGAAATAATGATCCTGATGGGCGATTGGAATGCAGTGGTTGGAGAACAAGAAGAAGGAATAGAAGTAGGGAAATATGGTCTGGGAATCAAGAACGATAGAGGTGAAAGATTAATTGAATTCTGCAAAGAACACAAGTTAACGCTGACCAATACACTGTTTCAACACCATAAACGCAGACGATACACATGGATGAGACCTGGTGACACAGGAAGATACCAAATAGATTACATAATAGTCAAACATGACTACAGGAATCAAATAATCAACAGCAGAGCATATCCAGGTGCAGACTGCGATAGCGACCATAACCTAGTACTTATGAAATGCAAAGTGGAATTAAAGAAAAGCAAGAAGATCAAAAGAACAACGTATAAAAAATACGATACTGAAAAATTTAAGGAAGAAGGAAGACGAAAGGAGTTCATGATAAAAGTAACAAACGAACTAGAAAAATACAATACTTGCAAAGAAAGAGATAATACGGAAACAAAGTGGGAAACAATTAAGACAACCTTAAAAAAAATAGCAAACGAAGAACTAAGACCAGGGAAACAAGAAACACAAAGAAAAGCATGGGTGACAGAAAATATTTTAAAAGATATAGAAGAAAGGAGAAAATACAAAAATAAAAAAGAATATGTAAAAAAATATAATGAACTGAGGAATCAAATACATCAGAAATGCAAGAAAGCAAAAGAAGAATGGATGAATAAAAAATGCAAAGAGATTGAATCTATGATAGAAGATCAGAGACTCAATCAGGCTTATAAAAAAATACGATTATTCTTTGGAAGGAAAGAAATGCGCAGTATACTACAATATAAAGAATAAGACTGGAAAAATAGAAACAAATGAAACAGGAATCAAAAATAGATGGAAAGAATATCTAGAAGAATTATACCAAGATGACGAAGGAATAGAAGAAGACAGATCTAACTGGCAAGGAGAGGATGTACTAGAAGTGCTAGCATCAGAATTCAATAATGCTGTTGAAAGCATAAAAACAAGGAAAGCAACAGGCATAGACGAAATACCAATCGAACTAATAATTAATGGTGGCGAAAAACTAAAGGAAGATCTGAAAGAGCTGTTTAATCACATAATAAAGAGCAGGGAAGCACCGACAGATTTCAAAAAAGGCAGACTGGTGATGATTCCAAAGAAAAAAGGAGCAGATAAATGTGAAAACTACAGGACAATAAATTTACGACTTATAATAGAAAAGCAGCTAGAATCGGAAGACAGACTATTGCTGGCCTTTTTGGATTTAGAAAAAGCCTTTGACCAAGTGAAGTGGAACAAGATGTTCGAAATTCTGCGAGAAATTGATATACCGGAAGCAGAAATACAAACAATCAAAACAATTTACAAAAACCAAACAGCAGAATTTATGGTAGGAAGAAACAGAGAGGAAATAAAAATAGGTAAAGGGGTAAGACAAGGCTGCGTCATGTCACCAGCGTTATTCAATATATATATATAAAAACCAATAAACTTAATAAAAAACAGCCTGCGGAATAAGCAAATTGGAATACAAGTACAAGGTGAACGCCTACAAATGATAAGATTCGCAGATGACATTGTCATTATTGCTAAGTCTGAAGAAGAACTTCAAGAAGCACTGACAGAAGCACAGGTACATCTAGAGGAATACAATATGAAAATAAACGAAACAAAGACTAAAATAGTAATATGCGAGAGGACACCAATGCCACAAAAGAAAAATATATTATTAAATAATAAAATAATTGAACGAGCCAAAGATGCGGTATATTTGGGTAGCATGGTATCAGAAGATGGTAAAAATGAAAAAGAAATTAGACGCAGAATAAGTCTAGCCAAGTACGCATTTATGCAAAAATACGCATTACTCACCAATAAAAATGTGGACATAGAACTAAGGAAGCGGCTAATAAAGGTTTATGTATGGAGCACACTACTGTATGGATGCGAATCTTGGATAATAAATGAAGCCGATAAAAAGAGGCTGATGGCAGCAGAGATGTGGCTGTGGAGAAAGATGTTAAAGATAAAATGGATAGATAAGAAGAGCGATGAAGAAGTCATGAACATGATTAGTGAAAAACGGGAATTAATAAACATAATAAAAAGACGCAGATCGAAGATGATGGGACACATACTGAGACACGATGAGAAACTAAAACTGATTATAGAAGGAAAAACCGGGAAGAAGAGAAGAAGAGGAAGACCAAGGAATAATTACATAAAACAGATCATTAAAGATACGGGATGCCAAACATACTCGGACCTAAAACGGATGGCCGGAAACAGAACGGAATGGAGGAAACGAACCTTTGGGTTCAATGATTAATAATATATATATATATATATATACACTTTATTAATATTTCTTTCCTCTTTCCCAGCTGGTATAATTTTTCCCGAAAGCATTTTTAACATATCTCTATTTAAAATTCGATTAAACGCGTTCAATTATATATGTTTATATTAAATCAATATTTAATTTTATTAACTAATTAACTAATCTTATATCCTTAACTCAATAACAGGACTTTAGAAAAATCTTTTCTTCTTCTCTTCCCGTTTCAGAGAGATTTATTAAATCGGTTATTTATTATATCGAAGATAAGATTCAGTTTTAATTTTTTATAGCGCTGCAGCGAATGGCGGAGTAATTAACGAAATCATTTTAACCGTATTCAGATTTATCTTCCGGGCAAACGTTTTAAATGAAAGCTTTGAAACTGAAATATTTATGAGTAGAATAATGGCTAATCGATGGTCGCGCGCGCAAAAAAAAAACTTTTACAGCATTCAAAAAACTCCGGAAGATGAAAAACGTCTACCCCCTCCACCCGTTCTTGGACTACTGGTTTTTTAAAGTTACTCCCATTAAAGGGCGTATTTTCGCCATTTTTAAATTCCCGAATAATAATTAAATAATTATTTTTTGCCTTTGTCTTCGGTACGACATTTTGTGTAAATTCTCCGTAAATACCGCGACGAGATAAATGCTTTTGCAGATATTTACGCGACGGCAACAGGGAAGTTATATTCAGTTTTAAATGTATTCAAGCGCATTAACATATTTTTTACATTAGCACTTAGGAACTCACTCTTCAGAACTCGTCTAAAATAATATTATTTTTCCCTTCCGGTTTCTGCATTCTTATTATTACGAGATAATAATTAAAATTATTTTCGTTATTTACATTATTTTTCCGCTATATAACACAAATACTGGGCGTCTTTTTTTCCCTTTTTTTTTAATTTTTAAATATTTTTAGATAAAAACAGGACCCCCCCCCATCCGCGCCTATTTCATACATCGCCTGCAGCTTTCGTTGTAAAACCACCTTAATTCAACTGGCGACGCGTATCACTACGATATCGTGAACGAAATTTTCCGTTTCCCATCCTAGTTAGACTCCTATTTTTCCTTCTTGTGCGTATTTCTATAATCACCGATGATGTGTCATACATACATGTACAGGTATTAATTAGAACGTAATTCTTGGGCTATCCACCATTAGCAAAAAATGTTCCAATTTTGTGTAACGTTTGTTATATTTTGTAGGATTTTTGTTATTGTTATTTAAAAAATATCACAATTTTATGTAACGAAACAATGTCTTAATGTTATATAATGAAAGTTAAATGTTAGGATAGGATTTTTGTGATTATGTTATTTTCTTTATGTTGATGCCAGTAAGAATTACGTTGTAAATTTTGATCATTTTATACAAAGTATAGAAGAGAAAGAGACAAAAATGAAAGCCAGAGGGATCAAGGGACATTGCGAGGCCAAGATGGCCGAGTTTATATATATATATATATTTTTTTTTTCCATTTCGTTATCCGAGTCGGATGTCGTGACCTTATTTGACGCAAGATACAACACATATATACTTCTGTTAGTACCTGTCATCGAGGCTGCCCCAAGAATTAGAAGGAGGGGGGATGTTCTTCGCATATTTATGTTCTAAATAACAATACATTTTTCGCTAAATATTAATACTAGTAACAATTTCCATCATTTTAATTTATATATTAATAATTTACATAAATTAATTACCCCGTATGTGAACATTAATAAAAATTACACATATGTTATTGGTCATAAGTAAGGTAAGTCCCGTACCGTTAAGGAATAGTTTTTTATCTACAACTGGCTGTCTTGAGGCCACCAGAAAACCAAGTTCATGGTAGCCTCAAGACAGCCAGTTGTAGATAAAAAATCTATTCCTTAACGGTAGGGAAATTGAACGGGTGGGAAAATACAAGTATCTAGGTTGTTGCATAACGGAAGATAATAACCCTGGCATAGAAATAAGAACGCGCATCGAGATAGCCCGGGATGTATTTATGAAGATATGAAAAATGTACTTTGCGAGAGAAGATTAAATCTGGAAATGAAGAAGAAAGTGCTAAAATGTTATGTACGGTCCGTACTCTTATATGGATGCGAGACGTGGACAATAAAAGGACATATGGAAAAGCGTATTTCATCATTTGAAAAGTGGTGTTATCGCCGGATCCGGAAGATATACCATGGACTAAAAAAGTGAAAGATGCGGAGGTGTTACAATTAATGGGAATTCCGGGACTAATGGACGTAATTAGAAAACGAAAAACTAATTTCTTCGGACATTTCACGAGAGGACTAACATATCACCACCTTCTGTACACAATTATGATAGGAGCGGTAGAAGGGAAAACGGGACGAGAAGAAGAAGAATTTCTTGGCTCCAAAGTATTAAAAAATGGACCGGAGTTACAAAAGTAGGAGAATTGTTCCAGATTGCAAGAAATTGAGACGCGTTTCGTTAAATGGTTGAATCTGTGAAAAGTGGTTAAGCTATATACCCGAATCGGGTTGCACAAAGAAGAAAGTCACCCTCGACAGGGCATCGGGGATTGTGAAGTTAAAGTTCACAGTGTACTTTAAATCTAATGGATCTGATGAGAATACTGGGGGGGCCAGTTCTTTTTCTCTCGGCCAGCTTTACTTTCCCAGATTTCTCTCTGCTAGCTAATTTAATTTCAGACTGGATACACATGCCTGGGAGTAACTTCGATCCGGAACCAGACAGGTCTCGAAAACCCATGATACCTCTGATTTGGTAGCCAAGCACCTTAACTGATTATACTCGTAATAAAAAAATTTTCCTTAAGATACTAATAAAGTAGTTAAAAATATGGAGCATTTTTTTTTTTTTTTTTTTTTTTTTTTAATGTAAAAACGCCCTAAAAAACCATCAATATTTATTTTAAATTTTCGATTTTTTCAGATTGTTGTGTATTTATAATAACTATTTCACTTCTAATAGGGGCGGGTAACCCCCGTGGATGCCCCTACCACTATTATGTTTACCATCCTCACCAGTCTGTTTTGTTTTCTTTTGCTTTCTATGCCGCGGATTAATGTTGCGAATTTTTAAGTTTTCAAATTCACAAAATTGAATTTAAGAACGAATTGTTTGGAGAGAATCTCTGATTTTTTTCATCGTCGCATTATTCGTTGATTCGAATTTTGTCGCAACTGCAATTACAACAGAGAAACTTTTCCAATTTTACCGTACATGCGTGTCCCTCTGCAGATTCGAACCCCCCTCGGACAATTCTACAAAGAGCAAGAAATTCGGATGAGAAAGATTAGTCGAGCGCACGCACAAAGATTTCGATCATTCTATTCGTAAATAATATGCGAGGAAATAATCGACCTCAATAGCAACTTTCTTTTTATGTAAATTGATACAGTCGCCGCGTAAAGTTTAAGTGAAAAGCCGAAAAAAAAAAAAAAAAAGAATAAAATAAAGCGGAACTCGAAACAACAGCTTCGAATTTAGACTACATCTTTACAACTTTCCGAACTTATCGGTGGAAAAGTTTTTCACCGCACATTAGGTCGCTGGGGCTTCTTTTTCTGTTGGCCGCTTAGAGATGGTAGCGAAATAAAGTAAGAAATCTTATCTCGACTTCACAGTGTATAACAATGAGCACTGCAGAACTTTTGCACTTAATTCATTACTTTCCTTCGCCGCTACACTTATGCGCACTTTCACGGTGCGCATTTAACCAAATTTTATTTATAAGCCAGCCCCCCTCCCACCGCTACATCTCGTTTGAATAAATGTCTCCCAACTTTCTCGATACAGTATAAGTTCTGAAATTAATTTTGTAATAACTCGAGGATATTCGCTGAAGATTTTTAAATTAAACTGCGCCTCGGCACGATTAACCCGGCGCGATGAACCGAAAAAGAATTGCCGATATAAAATCATTTGACCGCTTTTCACAAAGACTTTGTGCTTTTTTTTGCTTCCTTTTTTTTACAACGGGTGTCGAAAAGTTCAGGATATGTAAATCGGAAAATTGCGAATGCCGCAAAGAAAAAATAATCGATTCCAAGTATGCCGGCGTACACAGAAATGAAATAAATAAAAAAAATTGAAAACATCTACGTTATAGTCGCGAGATAGTATTATTTTGTTCAAAAAAAAAAAAAAAAAACGGTTTCCAGAAACGGAGTTTTTAACAAAGACCTTCTTCTCCAACACTGGTGCATAGAAATGTGCGCCCGAAAGAGCTGCTGGTGGATAGTGAGGCAGCTTCCAGGCACGATGGTTAGCTACATAATGAGTTCGAGGACTAGAAGATCGCAAGATGTCGGGTATGTTTTGTTTTTTTTTTTTTTAAACTGCGTATAAATCTAATAAAGGGATTGTGACGAGACGAATTAAGTTTGCTATAAGCTCTTCACCGAATAAGTGGCAGCTGACTTATCTCATTAACTTCAAAAGTCGAAAATGACTAATGCAGCTTTAGAAGAACAACATGGAACGTAGTAGAATGGCTTATAGCGGTATGCGGGGACGTCTCAAAAATATAAACGCGCAGCGTAATAATAAAATTTTGTGTTTGCCGCACGATACGGCTACCAATGGAGGCCAGTTGGATTTCAGGTTCGTTGCTGTGAAAGATGCGAGCAAGCAGGTAACGGAAACAACTGGAAGAGGAGTCCTCACATCGAAAGAAGATAGACAAAGACAATTCTGAACTGGCATCTGGAACCTCTACTTAATGCTGGTGGATTAGAGGAAATCAAGAAATCAATTTGAAACTTGTGAGATGTGGCGGCAGTGCGGTGGTCAACTCGGCAAACTTCGAAATTATTTGTAGCGGGAACAAAAAATCCGGACCAGATGGAGTTGTTATCGTCTTAAACAGGGAAGATGAAAAGAAAAAACAATAAGCCTTCGTGATTGCTGATTGTTAAAATACAAGCACTGCCCTAAATTTAGTTATCATACAAATTTTCTCGACAACAAAGAATGAACAAATAGAAAAATGATATAAACAAGTTGATGAATTGCTAAACTGTTGCTGCGAGATAACAAGAATAACGTAAGGGGGGATAATGGTTGCATTTAATACGGTAGTGAAAGTTGTAGCATATTCGGTTTAGGAAAAAGCAACCATCCAGGAGAAATACTTTCGGATATTTCGAGCAACACAGACTGATATTGAACACCTTTTCAAGTTCCCTACATGTAGAAGATACACACACACACACTTGGAGAGCACCCGCTGCGACTCATATATCAGATTTTTACGTAATAGTAAAAAACAGCGATATAGACACCGAATAAATAACATTTGGTCGCATACTCCGCTGGATTGGAGCAAGACAATGACTATAGTGATAAATGCGATTTGAAAGATATGTATATCGGTATTTCTGCAAATTATGATATAACGTTAGCATTGTAAAACTAGCGTATCGACGAATCGTCTTGCCGCACGACGCAACGTATGAAGTACGATTATAAATTATTACTAAAATTTAGCAAAATGTCGTTGTAGGAAAAAATTTAAAAAAAACACCTACGAGCTAATACGACGATTAGTTAAAATTAAATCTGTTTAAGGAATTACAGATGCTACAAATAGGAACAAGACCGCGAGTAAAAGAAGAAGATTAGTTTATAAAGATTACATGAGATTGTGTTATAACTCCATCTATGTTTGTATTTTGAGTGGATAAATTGTAGCTGCCTGGAATCGTAATTCCCCCCCGATATGATTAATAAGAGGGGATTGCTGTGAGTCGAGAAATTTTCAAAAAATTTCTTTGCCGAAGAAAGTGCATAGTTACGAAGATACGGCAACTTGATTAAATTACGAATCGCTTGAATCCTGCTATAGCGGAATAAATACCTAGGACGTCTGTTTTGTATGAGCTGTATTGTTTATAAGGGGCGTTAGATATTGAGGACCGTACAGGCGATGCGTAGGTTAAGATTGACCTAATAAGTGTTTTGTGTAGAGTTAATTTGCCTGGAAGTTTAGAAAAGTTCAACTAAGCGAAAAAATTTAAAAAAACTTTATGGGTTTTTATTAGCGAAATCGAAAGAACCTGAAATAAAACAAGAACTGAACAGAAAAATTGATATGTAAAAAGAAAAGCAGGGGTCATAAAAATTATGAACATTTTAGAATGCAACAGAAAAAATAGTGTCCGATGAAAAATTAAAATTAAACAAAAAAAGAATGTAAGAATAAAAAAGATTTAGAATTATTAGAGTAAAGAAACAAATTAAAAAGAAATAAACTTAAACTATGAACAGGTAAAAAATATGATATAGCCGACATAGTGCGAAGGAGAATTAGATAGATAAAAGACATGACAAAATTCAACAATCACTGAGAATAAAGTTAAAGTCGATATTATTACGCTTAATTAAAGGTCTTACAATAGAATCCGAAAACTAAAAATTAAAATCGTTAAAGATGGTAACATTTTTTTTGCTTTTTTTGAAATGATAGTTCTCGTTTTTTAATAGGTAAATTTATGTTAATCCTGACAGAATGAGTCGTGAGCGATTTTGTTAAAGGTTTTCTCCGTTAAAACGATTCGAATGGCTACCGATGATTTTTTATTAATTAGCGGCTAATTTTAATTTCATTACAGAAAGTTAAAGTTTATCGATTCCTTTTTACAAAAATCTAAATTGTCGAGAATTTCTTTTTCGAAATATAAAAATATCGTTAAGCCTGATCTCAGCAAAAAATGCCCGATTAATTGACAAGCAACATTTTTCTTAATTGAAAGGCAACCGGTCGGTCCAGCGAACTCGTAATTTTAAAATGTTGTAAGTTTTCACGCGCATTTGACGGAAATCAATGCATTTTCTAGAGCGGAAATTTTTTCTAAATTATGACCGTTAATATGTCTTCACTTTTCGTTCTATTATTATCGTATTTTAGCGTCAGACAGATCCGGCGCAACACGATCGTACGCCGTATCAAGGTTATATTATAATCTTCTACGAAACTCTCTTACTTGCGTAGCGAAGAATTTCAGGCCCCGTATTTTGTAAAAATGAACGTCTCAGACAATTCTCATTCAGATTATCGGCCAGAGATACGTTATCTACCGTAATTTGAATTCCATCACGCTTCATAACACAAATGAAACACACACACACACACACACGTGACCAAACCCTGACCAGTAATGCAAGAAAACTGTCTTTAACAGCGTCCTATATGTACATATAGTTCCTTTAAAATCCCCCTTAACCATATCTCTCTGCGAACCGGAAATCACAGATTCTGTGGAAAGCAACAGCGTCCCAGACGCTGTTGTTTGTACTTATATGTAAGCGTCATTCTCCGTGCTATGTTAAAAATACTCGCTGTTATAGAGTTTTTTGCAATATGTTATCCACTTTAACTAACGTGGTTCTAATGTTGTGTCATCAGCTGTTAAAAGTTGACTAGAGTTTAAATCGTTTCTTCTTCGCCGGTTACTTTATGCGAAATAAGTATAAGCCACGCATCTATAGCGTAATGAAAACATTCGATCATAGCGAGTTTATTTTTACGGCGCTACAGAACAATCCTCGTTGCGAGTCCGATGTGGCCATTTATGGTTTACACCAAAAAAATCATTCCCATACGCGCTTTTCACCGGGGAAGCCTTTAATAGAAACGTTCGAAGAGTTAAATGATCAAGTCTAGTCTAGAAATATGAAAAAATCTAAATATTTTTTTTGCATATTTTGAAAGTTTAGACATTTAAGAATATGTCTCTAAAAGGATTTTTCAAAATTAAAATTATTTACGGAGTTATAGAGCTATTTTCGTGACGCGGCAACTAAATCGGCTCAGTCGGAGCGGATCAAACAATAGACACGGTAGACATTCTTCGACTACCTGAGGAGGATAATTTAAACTCTTTTATACATTATATATATCGAGACGGATTCAGTACGAGTAGGCGCTGTCCAATTAATCTCTGGTTGTTCGTCAGTTTACGATCTCTCGAACGTTGTTCTAGGTTGCATCGCAGCTTTGTCGTGTCAAGGATGCTTAATCGGCCAAAAAACCAAAAATTAGTATCCGAGTGGTAGTGGTCGAAGGCTGACACAGTGACACTTGTGCTTGTGGCGAAAGCGCAGAATACTGTGTGTCGAGTAACGTTGAGCTGCAGGCAGCCTGAAAAATCTCGCTTGAAATCAGTCAGGGTAGTATGTGCGGTGATCTACGCAAAAATATTCTTCTAGAAAAAATCTTCTCTGACAGACGAAGTATTGAACGTCTACAGAAACCTTATTACAACGATGTTGTTTGAGCTCAGAAACTCAAAATAACAATGAATCGTTAAACTTATTGATATGGACTTTTGCACCAAAACATATACATGCAGGACCACGAACAATTGAAATTGCAAATTATATAGCAGTTTGCATTTTTAATGAAGGCTTCGTACCGATTTTAAAAATTATGAACGTCATGGGCATCACAATTGGTCCGGAAGCTCATACGTTCGCTGTCAGGCGAGACGTAATTCGGATTGAACGCTCTGAAATCCGAGCTTCTGATGTTTCAAAGGAAGCTAAGACTGCTCGTCTAGTTTTAGAACTTCAGAAAATGAACAATTTGACGTAAAAGAAGGCCCATTGTATGAAGCAGAAATCCCGTTCTACGAATTAGACTGACTGAAACTTTACTTGAAACTTTCAAAACTTGAAACGTTCAAAACTTGAAACGTTCAAAACTTGAAACGCGATTTTCTCGAAACTACTTTTTTCAACACGGGTTGACGTGAGACCTCAAGTTCTAATAGACCGATTTACTTGAAATTGGATATGGATCTCGTTTATGGCAAAATTTTAATTTTTACTATTTTTAAAAAATTTAGAAAAGTCAAAAAATGGATAAAAAATCTACTTTTCTTTTCAAGCAGTCACCATTTTACGATTTTTTTTTTTTTTTTTTTTTTAAGGTAGGGGCTATAACTACATCCTTACTAATTAAGAATATTTTTTTTTTTTTTTTTTGTTTCAGATGACTAAAAGGGTTGAAATTATGTCAACCAGAACACGCCTTTTTTTATTTTTACCCCTCCACTTCATCAGCCTGTAACTTTGTAAATTTTGAATTTTTTTTTTTTTTTTTTTTTTTTTTTGATATTTTTTCGTGTATTCTTAAAACATGAATAAATAAATGGTAAAAAAGTAGGCGGTGAAAATATTTATTGTTTTTTTTTATTGAGTTTGGAAAAACTTCCTAAATTCGTGCCTTTAAACTAGAATACGCCCTCTTAAGGCCATCGTATCGTTCACCAAAAAAAAAAAAAAAAAAAAAAAGGTGTACCTTATCCGACGTGATCGCAACTTCATCGTTGACGACAAAATTACGAGATTAATAAAAAAAGCGAAGCGAGGAACGATCGTTTCAAAAAAGCATAGTAATTTGCGATTATCGATTACAGTTTTAAGAAAATTAACAAAGCGTATGAATTTTTATTGCATCATAGACGGGGAGGTACGTGAAAAGAAAAATTTCGGATAGTTTTTTTGTTTTTGATATTTTCATCGGTCGCGTTTGTCCGAACGTCACTCAAACATTTTCTTCGCTTCCGTCAGACGAGAGAAATTTCATTTTCAATTTTGATTTATATCCGGCGCGCAGTGTAGAGAGCCGACTACGTCTTTGTAATCTTAATTTTGTTATATCTGCCACCTGGCCAGAGGGGGGTAGTAATTTTTGAGCTGTCTTCTTTTCCGGTAGCGTGGACTGGACGCTTTCTTAACACTTCTGCCGAGAGCGTATCTGCCGCACCATTTCAGCTGAACAAGCGGGGAGGTCTCTTAAATGTGGTGATGGCGTATTTTTGCAGAATTTCAACTGGGAACTTTCGGCTAAACAAGCGTGCCTGTGTTCTGCGTCGTCATTTCATCGCCGTAGGACTTGCGTTTCTCACATGCGGATGTTGAAAAAGTAATTGGACATTGTCTCGTGTCTACTACAATTATTAAACGGTGGCGCGCTGGCCGAAATGCTTGAAATACAACTAGAACCTTAAAGAAGACACCGGCCTGCTTTTGTTTAGGTTTCTTTTACTGTACATTTTCGGCAAATTCTTTCCTATCGTGATGTTCCGCGAACGACCTAAAAACACAAGTATAAAACTGATCAACTCTACATATTAACATAGTAAACAATTACGAGAATAGGCAATGAAATGAACGTTTCGTATTTGTCCGGTAGCTAACTCTTCAGCGCTCGGATAATAACGGAACATCGTATACTAATGTAGAGTTTGCGATTATAAGTGATGCATGACATAGCGGCTAAATCAACGAATAAACAAACTGACTAATAAACAGATTTTCATCAATACCGATTGATAAAGAAAAACCGACACCAAATCATCTTTCGATTTTGATCGGCAGGTGTACTACCGAGCACAAGCAGCCGCTTGAACGTTGCCATTATACTTTTTTTCTACGTCATATCGGTATTTTTGTATCATTACCTTATTGTTACGCTATTTACCTATAGAAGATAACCACTTCGTTATTACAGAAAATGGCGGAGCACTTAATGAGAAATTCTTTTGTACACATTCGAGTATGTAGCAGGCAGTTTTTAGAGGGTTTAGATATATCGATATGTCGAGATACACTCTTAAACATGGAATCTATCGTTTTGTTCATTTTTTTTTTTTTTTTTTTTTTTTTTTATATATGATCTTAAGTTGACTAATATTTATTATGATGTATAGGATATGTAAGAATAGTTGTAATTTTGTATACTTAGAATAAACGTTAATAAGAGTGCCAAGCACTCACACAGCGGGCATACTCTGTGAGGCCCAAAATTTATTTTAAATAAAAAAGATAAAAAAGAATTGTAGTAGGCTCGCCAATTTTTTACATTAAGTTTTATTTCGTTAGTAGTGAAAATATTTCGATGTAGAAAAAAATTGTAGGCGAATGTGATTTTCACGTACCGTTAATAATGCCGTGTATTTTTAAATATCAACGAGACTGGTTGGGATCTCAATTTTTCTAGAATAGGTCCGAGCGGAAACATACATTGCGGACACCGAAATGAACGAGATATATACGTATATAAGTGAGAATCATTTGGCGGCAAATTCGTAATCGCAATAATTGTCATTTAGTAATACGGCAGCGTGTTAGCCTAGTGGTTAAGGTGGTTGGCTACCGAATCAGAGATATCATGGATTTTTGAAACTTGTCTCTTTCCGGAACCAAGTCGCTCCCAAGTTTACCCAGCCTAAAATATCTCGGTACCAGAGAAATCTGGGGAAGGTAAAGGCGGATAATCCAAAAGTAGAAGGGAACTGGCCCCAGTATTCTCATCAGACCCATTAGAACCTTAAGAGTACCATTATGAAAAGCTTAACTTCACAATCCATGATACCTTATCAAGGACATGCGGGACTTACTTTACTTATTTATAGTAATACGTAGTCTAGCGAAATTGATTTATATTATGTAAATGAAACTCGTTTTTACGAAAAATTCTCGTCATTCGCGGCTAACGAAATTATCCCTAAAACTCGAGTGCCCTTGATATTTGGACTGTATTATTATAAAAATAGGCGAACTTTTTTCTTCTTTCGCTATTACAGTTCCGGAAGTTTTTGCTAGATCGTAAAAAAAACGGGGGAGGGGGGGAATCAGAAAAAATATTTTTCTGAAAATAATTAAAAAAGGAAAAGATGTTCTAATTGGACTACAGAATTTTTCTTTTTTAACGACGAAACAAGATATTAAACAGGTTGTTCAGTTAAGCATGATATTTCACTGACGATTCCCCCCCGTATGTTAAGTTAAAAATGACCGTAATATTTAAGTTTACGTAATATACTAAATTCAAAACAAAGAAATCAGATTTTTCGCGCTGCAAAGAGGGAGAGATACGTTATTTTTCATGCTGTTTTGAACTTTACGCCAACTTTGAAAGTTTCGTTAAGGAAATTAAGTTGTTTATGTTTCCCACTAACATATCACATGCCCGGAAAAAATATATTTTTCAAAAAATTTCTAAATTTTGGGGCCGCGAGGGTACAAGTTCAAAGTTTCGGATGCTACAAACTAGACAAATATACTGTGATGCCCATATTTCTAACCTTGTTGAAAATTTTTAACTATAATACTGGCGGCGCTGGACACGTTATTTTTTGAACTTCTCAGCAATTTCAAAAGTTTCCTTAAAGAAATGAAATTCAATTTCATTCCTGACAAATAATAACATCATTACCGTGTCGTTATATCACATGCCCGGAAAAAAAAAAAAAAAAAAAAAACGAAATCAAAAATTACGATCTTTCAGAGCCGCCGCCCCCCCCCCCCGGAGGCCCAATTTTAAAATCGGAAACCCGGATGTTCCGAACTAGAGAAATATAGAGGGAGATGTGCGTATTTTTTGACTTTATTCAAAATTTTTAAATAAAAGTCTCTTGCCGCAAGAAAATGGCTACGCGCGTCATCTTTCCTGGCTTTTTTGAACTTTTTGTCAGATCGCTGCTTCTGATGATGGTCACAGTATAAGTTGACCGAAACGCTAAACAGCGAATAATTTATAACAATAACTTCGGAAGTTTCGTTAAGGAAATGAAATACGGGGAAATCAACGGCATCGGTATAATATCTCATGCCCCGGAAAAAAAAAATATATATTTTTTCAAAATTTTCGAGCTTTCAGTGCTCTCCGAGGGCCTCGATATAAAGTTGTAAGCTCGGCTATTTCCTATAAAGCGGTTTTTTATGCGTATATATTTGAGATACGTTTTGGTTTCCTAAACTTTTATACTCGGGCTATTGCTTACGTGAACATCCTTTTTTTTTTTTGTTTTTGCTGTGTTTGGGCCAAAAGACGGGTCTATATAATTTTTTGACCGTAATTTTTTTTCTTTTGTGAAAGAGCTTTCGCCATTTAATATTTTGAATCTCTCGGTTATCTGATGATGAGTTATGAATTTTCAAGGCTGATTTGTAGACTCGTTCTAGATCGCATATTACATATGGTTGACGGTTTTTTTTTTTTTTTTTTTTTTTTAGGTTTCTTGCCGCGCAGAGTAATTAACTTGAACTTATAGATATTATCATGAAGAGGATTTCAATTGCGATGTATGATATCCAATTTTGAAGTTTATAAATGTGTCAAACCATAAGGAGTTATTATTTTTATTGAATAGTTTTGTCGTTTCTGAACCATCTTATTAGGATTATTCCTCCGTACATTATACATATATGTAACGGAGAGGAATCCTAAAAACAGAAATGTGTCAAAGGCTCGGCGGATCGAAGATTTCATCGTAGTAGCGCCCACCTGCCGTTTTTAAGCCCTCTTCTTGAAATGCTGAAAATCAAAAATAGCAAGTGCCGTATCGAGCGAAACCGTTAAAAACTGCCTAGCTTGGCCCCTGACACAGTTTTTGTTTCTTTTTGCTGACCCGCTGCACGCTAATTAATGAAACGGGAGGAGGAGAGCATGTGCTACACAATTCGCGACTCAAACTTCGACAGGAAGCTGTCCTGAACCGACGTACTTGTCGTCGAAGAGTACGAAAGCGCTTTCCCGCTCTTTTATGATGCTTTTGTTCCGCATCGGAAATCGTGGATGAATCATTTTCATGGCGCGTCGCGACCGTGTACGCTCATCATCCGCTTCATGAGCGGCCGCAGAAATTTCGGCCCGGAGGGAATGTCGCCGCAGAGCAGCAGCGCCATCATTAGCGCGAACGGCTTGGAAAAATTACAATCGGTGGCGTCGCAGTTCGAGTAAAATATAAAATGTGTCTAGAAACGTTAACCGGAACTGGGAAGACTGTTTGGAAGCGGGTCATTGCATTAATAAATTTCATACGGTTATCGAAATGTTTGCCGCGTATGTGGCAGTTAAATGTACAAACATCCTATTCAGCATACATGTGTAGGCAAATGGTGGAGCTTCCATTTCTGGCTTGCTCCGGCCGTTGATATTCCGACCGCTCTCAAATATTGCGTCACTGCTACTATTATTTCGTCTTTACTAGCAAAGTCAGCGAAGAACGTTGTTATTGTTACGCGGCAGAGAGCAATATATTTATGATATCCACTTCATAATAGTAGAACAAATAGTTTGTCGTTTACGGACGACAGTTATCTTTCTTCTCTGTTTGACAGATAGAAAATTTCACCGTGGTCCGTTTGCCCGAGCTGCGATATTTACATATATAGGCGCGAGAAAAGCGTTTTGTAAAAGCCATACCCGGCCCAAACCCCCGCCCCTCTCAGTCTACGATAGCGTACGTTGAACGACTTTAGCCTATTGTGTTGTTTGCATTGCAGCGGCATTTAATCTGTGTACCGATGTATTTTCCGCGGCTGAAATGCACCACAACGACCTTAAACCCTCCGCGGCGGTCCCTTTCCGTGAAATGATTTATCGTGCCTACGTATTACATTTCTCCGCTATAAACAAATAATTTCTTGATACGCGCGCATTACGTTGATTTGTCCTTAAAAGTTCACACGCGTCATAGTGCTAGTGGCTAAAGTTCAAGCAGGCCGAAGAAAAATGTGTTGTTTCTTGTACCGGTTTCGAATTCTAATACCCGCGAGCCCGTTTCAAACGCAATAGACCCTGACCATCAACTGGGACCGCCGCAAACTCTTACGCCGCTTTTCCGTCGCTCCCATAAAACATTCAATTTCTTCTTAAACGTACGCGAAAGCAAAATGGAAAAATGTATTTTGTTCGAGAAAAATATTACTTTCAAAACTCGTCGCGTTATTATCGTTTTTATTTTCGCTTCTTTTTTTTTTAATGGCCGCTTTGCGCATTTTCCCCGGTTCCATGGACGCGGCGAGACTTACTTTATGACTAGTTTCAATGAGAAATAATAACACATTGTGCGCATAAAAAACCTTTCATTCCGTCGAGTTTTTTCACATTTTACGAACAACGAAAAGTGTGTTATTTTTTCGTTAATTTGTAAAAACAGTTTCTATTTATTTTGACTGTACGCACATTCAGAGGGAACACGCACATAGAGATCAAGGATGTCTGTTGTTTGAAAGATTCGTAGAACACATCATTTGAACGCAATTGATCATTAGCTATTTTAAGTTTCCTAAATAACGGTGCATCCCAATAGATGATGCCATTTGCTGCATATTGTCGTACCATTATTTATTTATGTGAGTATTTTATAATTATTATTAACTGAAGGATCGATCTTGATCGGGTTGTCATCCCACGGTGGAATTAATGCATTCAAGAACCGAAGTACTAATATCTGTCTGGAACGTTTATCTTTGACCAGATGGTATTATTAATATGTTCGAAATTGACTGCGATGGTCTTGCAGAAGGCGAGTCCGGTAGTTTTCATACGCGATATTAGCAGGTTTAAATATTTTGTTATATTGCTGCTTCACCGAAGGAAGGCTGAGGTCATTTTCGATTACAGAACTAGTAACGTAGTATGGCGCATTGGTCATTTTCGATTATACAACTGGAAACGTGGTATGGCGCATCGGTCATTATCCTTAGTATCTTCGATCGGAACGACTGTATTTTGTTGAGGTGCGTTTTTGCGGCTGATCCGTATATTTCTAAGCCGCATTTGCAGACAAGAGCTATAATGGTGCTATATCGTAACATTTTACTTCCCAGACTGAGTTTAGATTGCCTTTCTATCAGCTTATATAATTGCCTCGGTAGCGACTTCAATTTTTTCCTGGCGTTAATTACATACAGATTTCATACTAAGCGTCTGTCGTGATTAATCCAAGATATTTTACTGCTTGTACTTGCGGCATTCCACCGCTGTTGTAATTAACTAGCGGGGACATGCTTCACCTTTATTTGTGAACTTCATTGATTTCGATTCTCCATTTGAAAGCTCATTTCTGGAATAACGATAAATGATGTGGAATGTATCTTGAAGCATCGTGACGATCTTCGTGCTTGGCTAGTATATCAATGTCATTCACAAATGTAGCTTGCAAAGTAAACATTGTAGTCGGTATGTCAGCCGTATATATATATATATATATATGTATGTATGTGTGTTATAAAAAAGTGGACCGAGAACACTGCCTTGAGGCACCGATGCTAATATCTTACGCTCGCTAGACATGACGCTGTTTATTTTTACTTGAAACCATCTATCGCTTAAATAAGATCTCAGCAGATTGTATATTTCGACCGGGAAAATCTTCCGGATTTTGTATAGCAAACCGCCGTGTCAAACACGATCAAACGCTTGAACTGCAACTTTGCTGACGTCGTCAGGCTGAAGGGCAATGCAATTGGTTCCTTGGATTATTGCAAGTCCGTATTGTAAACTACTTCACCCGACACGACGAAGAAGATTGCCGAGCAATACATTCCACGCTGTAAAACTGGCTCAACCGCATCAACGATTCTATGACACCTGTCGAATGTTTCGATCTAAATCCGAATTGATGGTTCGGAAGATATTCATTCGCGTCATACTGAGAAGAAGAGGTTGAATTAGATTTTCAACCACGTTTTTCAAAAGTGTTCAATAAACTTACAACTTTTCGCAATCGCCGCCGCAACACCAGCCAATAATTCGTACATATTGCTACAGTAAATCGAAGCATTGCTGTCGGCTTGAAAAATGGTAACCGAAATACTAATAACAATATTGGTATCTTTTACGATAATGGTGATACCAATGAAAAACATTGACGGTCCTGATTAAACATTGTCGATGACCCAGTGTTGAAATAGCGGTGTTTAATCGCTGACTAGCGATAACTCATAATGCTGTACACGTTTGTAACACAACCATTTACGAACAACTGTAGCAGATAAAAACGCTCAACTAAGTGATCTCAGCCGGTTCAGCAAAAATTCTAGCGGTTCCGAAAGAAAGAAGAAGTCCAAGTGAAACCGACGAAATGGCAGAAATCAATGTTATATTCTCGGCAAACACATTGATACCACTTTGTATGCAATGACTAAATGAGGAAAAATAGTAATGAAGAAACAAGCACTCCTCTGCCGATATTCCTAAGGTTAAATGTGTTAATACACTCATCGAAAATATCATTGAGATTTCATTTAAAGCTGTAGCCAATAATCGAGCTGAAATTAACGGCGTCTACTAGTATTACAGTAGCATTAATGAAAAATGTCCGATGAAAGATTTATTTATTTACAAATCGCCAATACAACAGCCCGAAGGCCGATTACTGTACAACACAATATAGATATGTATACATTTATTTATATATATATATATATATATATATACGTAAAAATACGAAATAAACAGAGAAATAAGCACATAAACACCATATATACATTTATCCATGCATACACACACATATACACCAATACATGCATACGCGTATATAACAACGTAATTTACAAATAGAAGCATACATAGGAAAATAAGCACTCTTCAAAATTTAATTGCACGTGCATAGATAAGCAAACGCATAATTTACATTCAATCTGTTACCGATAAATACAAGTAGAAAAATAATAAAATAAACTTACAGTAATGTAATATACACCCTGTCAAGAAAGTATCGGGAATTGTTAAATAAAACGAACAATTTTTAATTTTCATCCAAATTTATTTTGTCACCTTCAAAATAACATCCATTCGAAGCGATGCACATATGCCAACGCTTTTTCCACTCGGCAAAGCACTTCTGATAGGCGGTTTCCGGGATGGCCTTTAGCTCTCGCGTCGCATTCGTCTTGATGTCATCAATCGATTCGAAGCGCATTCCCCGTAGCGGAAATTTGAGTTTTGAGAATAGGAAGAAGTCGCAGGGTGCTAAATCTGGTGAATACGGCGGTTGTTCGATGATATTTACCGAGTGTTTGGCCAAAAACTCATTCACAATTATGGCTTTGTGAGACGGCGCATTATCGTGATGGAGAATCCAAGAATTGTCGACCCACAAATCGTTACGTTTACGACGGATAGCCTCTCTCAAACGTCTCAAAACACTTAAGTAAAACTCTTTGGTGACTGTCTGTCCGGCTGGCACATATTCATAGTGTACCACGCCTCGAATATCGAAGAAAACAATCAACATGATCTTCACTTTCGATCGGCTTTGGCGAGGTTTTTTCGGCTTTGGCGCGCCAATTGGCCGCCATTCGGACGATTGCTGGTTCGTAAGCGTGTCGTACTCGTACACCCATGTCTCGTCACCAGTAATTATCTTTTCCAAGAAGGTAGGATCCAAATTGGCTCGATCCAGCATGTCTGCAGCTACCTGTTCTCGGTACTTTTTTTGAAAGAAATTCAGGTCTTTCGGAACAAGCCGAGCCGCAACGCGTTGCATACCCAATTTTTCGTGCACAATCGTACGTACGCTCTCGTGTGACATGCCCAATCCATGAGCCATCTCTCTCAAGCTCACATGACAATTTTCAGCAACGATTTCCTTGATTTTATCGACGTTATCATCGGTCACACTCGTTGAAGGCCGTCCAGAGCGAGGCATGTCTTCGACCGTCTCCCGACCATCCTTGAACGCTCTGTACCACTCGTAAACCCGCGTTTTTGATAAAGCAGATTCACCAAAAGCCTTCTGTAACATTTTCAGTGTATCGGCACAAGAAATTTCGTTCGAAACACAGACTTTAACACAAGTACGTTGTTCAATATTTTCACTCATTGTAAAACTTCGACAAAACACTTCAAGGTCGACTGATTTTAACAGCTGCTGTAAACACACTGGTTGACAGATCGCGCTAAAAATAGGCATCATAATACAAAACAGTTGTACCAACCTGGAAAAAAAAAATTATCTGCCTAGCTATTACCCGGGAGATTTAAATTGACAATTCCCGATACTTTCTTGACAGGGTGTATTCCAACAAATAGACGTATCAATTTATACTTCGAGCAACCCCACATTTCTATTGAAACATATCCTAAATGATGTTTAAAAACTTTCTAAAATTATTACTACCAAAAATGTCAATGTATATACAATATGATTCATTGCAAAGGTATTTCATCATGAGCGTCAATGTGTGAAACGGATGACTTCGCAGAAATTCGTCTTCCCCTTTCCACAACTTACACGGAAAAGATCAAAATGAATTTAATCTAAATGTTATAACTTAAAAAATCGTTAAAGAGGACGAAAAAAAACCAAAAAAACGCTTACTACCCTTTGTTCTTTGTCTGCTTACAGCTAAAAGAAAATGATAAAAAAAAAAACATCAAATTTAAAATGAAACGCCTCAGAGAGTTAAAGTAGAACATCGCGTAATAATGTAAAAGCTGTCGGCGTTCAAAGCATTTCTGCTTTATGTCAAATACACCGAGAATCTAAGAGGGTTAGCTGTTACTGCGCCAACCCAAATCTTGACTTGAGATTCTTCGTGGAAAGAGATTCCAATGCGAATTTAAAAGTCAGGCAGTATATTCATCCAACGGGAAAATAGCTAACTCAGACATGTAATAGTCCCCGTCTTGTAATATTTTCAATTAAGACAACCTTCTGACTTGCAGATAATCGAGTGCTTCCTGATTTCGTCAATTTCATTATGATCCGACGCAATACGACTATCGCCGAAATCATAAGTCAATATAGTCTGATCATTAAATTGTTTATATTGATTGTGCAAAGCAGGAGGAAACACGCGCCAATCCCCAATAGCTTGCGATTTTGCACAAACAATGAAGGGCATTAAAGAATATTTTATCATCCTGTTTGTTAGTAACTATAGTATAAAAAATAAATGCTAAAATAACAAACTAATACGTAAGTAACAAAATTAATATAAGAATATCAAACTTGTTATCTTAGGAACGTTTTCGGGCATAACCCATCTTCAGCTGAAATATAATCGAACACCCTCGATTATATTTCAGCTGAAGATGGGTTATGCCCGAAAACGTTCCTAAGATAACAAGTTTGATATTCTTATATTAATTTTGTTACTTACGTATTAGTTTGTTATTTTAGCATTTATTTTTTATACTAATGAAGGGCATATTCGCCTCTAAACAGTTTTTATATGTTTTGAAATAGACACGAAGTTATATGGAATAGCGTATTCGCTCGGATATTTACTGAAGAAGAATGACAGACCGATTAAGGCACTGATGGCTTCAGGCTCGCTTAAATCTCTATACCTTGTGTCTGTTCAACAAACTGAACATAAAATACTTTTTTTTAATGTATGAAAACAAACTGCACAGTGAAATTTTTCTGATTACTGATGTTCATCGTAGTGTTGAACTCTTGCTAGCGGAAGTTACGAAAATAGAAAAAAAATGGCTTATTTAGTGAACAGGAGTTTATAAATATGGTGGATGAAATATACCACTAACGAAAATTTATCGGCTGTGACAAAAAGTGGTACAGAAATGGTAGTGCAGCGAACCAGCGAAATTAGACGGGAAGTTTAGATGTGAGCAGAGACATATCTTCTTAATGTGTTTGTAATTTTCCTGTAAATAATATATTTCAATTTTTTTTTTTTTTTATCACAAAACATGCTGTATGCATTTCATCTTATAAAGTTATGTTATTTATTTATTTTTAATTCATTTTGCATAGTTAACATAAATTATTTATAGTAGATTTGTTAATTGTTTTTTATGTAAATTGAATTTTCTGTTTTCTCATAAATAAATTTAACTTGTTTTTTGAATTTAAAAAAGAAAAAAATAATGTCTTCTTAATTTGCTTTTGTTTCTGCAGTAGTGCAACGATTATATGTCCAGTTAAGTTCATTTTCAAAAAGTGCCGAGCAAAATATCAAGATTAACCGCTTATTACATTACAGATAACAGTTGTTCATCAGCATCGTTTTGTCAGAGGATATTTGTTGATGCCCAACCTATTTTATGCTGATGGATCCAATACTTACAATTCCAAGTCTGCACCGGTTGCGTGTTCGTTCGAAATTAAAAGAAATCCATGAACAACGTTGCATTTGAACGGCCGGATGTATGTCTGTTCTCTCTGTGGTTTTAATTTAAAATTCGCAGAAAATTTACTCGTAACTGCGATGGCTTGCATTCCGTCCGTGTCTTGAGATCATCCCAAACACACAATATTCCTATGCCAGAAGAAAAGATGTCAACTTTGGCTGCCGATTCGGCCTTCCTGTCGTCTACCTGTTGGATAGAGATTTTTTGTACAATAGAATCACAACAACCTTGAGAATTCCTTCGAATGGTGAAGCCTACAACGGATCTGTGGCGACTCTTAAATAGAACAGAGGGCAATCATTTCTCGGCAGTCAACCGTTTTGGAACAGATCATTTTTCCGAGACTTCTTCCTTAGGAAAGTTTACCTTTCTGATGTAGAATATCTCCATTAGTCTCGCAGCTACTTTTCGAGTGTACACGTTTCGCTGACTTACAACGCAGGCAGATAACATCACTGAGAACAACATCCTTCTAGTTTTCACATTTATGTAGCCTGTGTAGCTGTGAAGTGCTTAGCTTAAGAAGTTTCGGGTCTGTAAAATTATTAAAACAATTAATTACGATTTTTTTAACGTCATTAAGCGTCGACGATGAAAACTGCATACAGTTTTTTTTTACCGTATTTTAGTCATCTTTCTATCTCAAGAAATAGAGCTTTTACTCGTATTTTCTTCTCTACGTTTATTACTTCTTATCTAATTCATCATAAAAACCTCTTTACTACGATGTACGGCGATTGCTAAATAAATATCGCTGCAAATATTGTCGATACGTAATGTGAATTGCTTCAGTATTATTTGTCGTGATATTTTTAATCGAGAGGAAGCATAAAAGACGGTTTAACAACTTCAAAGATCGGTTCGCGCAATTATACAATCTCAAGTCAACTCGTTAGACTTGACGTGGTTGCATTAACCCGCAACGATTTAGTTGTTCTGATATCTATGTTGAGTAGAGTATGAGGTTTACGTGTGGTGAAGATGTAGTTTCGGTTGCACATAAAACGATTCATCGGAAACCGCTCGTAATTTTTTGTCCAAAGTCGATAAAAGTAAATCAAGTCCCATACCATTGACAGGACGTCGGGGATTGTGAAATTAAGGGGGTATTCTAGTGTAGAGGCACGAATTTAGGAGGTTTTTCCAAGCTCAATAAAAAAAAAAAAAAAAAGTAATAAATATTTCTTCTATCCGTTTTTTTACCATTTATTTATTCATGTTTTAAGAATACACGAAAAAAATATCAAAAAAAAAAAAAATTCAAAATTCACAAAGTTACAGGCTGATAAAGTGGAAGGGTAAAAAAAAAACAGGTGGGTCCTGGTTGACACGATTCCAATCCTTCTAGTCATCTGAAACAAAAAAAAAAAGTATTCTTAATTAGTAAGGATGTAGTTATAGCCCCTACCTCAGAGGAGAAAAAAAAAATTTTGTTCGTAAAATGGTGACTGTTTGAAAAAAAATGTCGATTTTTTACCCATTTTTTGACTTTTCTAAATTTTTTAAAAAAAGTAAAAATTAAAATTTTGCCTTTATTTTGATAGGGGCCATAGAGGGATATATAAACAAGATCCATACCCAATTTCAAGTATATCGGATTATTAGAAATTGAGATATCATGTCAACCCGTGTTGAAAAAAGTAGTTTCGAGAAAAACGCATTTCAAGTTTCAAAAGATTCAAGTAAAGTTTCAGTCTAATTGTCATAGAACGGTACACGTTATACTTACATTTTCTTAATCGGCGATTCCTGCTTCATACAATGGACGACCTTCTTCTACTTCAAATTTTGTACATTTTCTAAAGTTCTAAAACTAGACGAGCAGAGTCGTAGCTTCCTTTGAAGCATCAGAAGCTCGGATTTCAGAGCGTTCAATCCGAATCCCGCCTGACAGTCTAAATGTTCTTTTTTTTTGTCTATCTATCTTTACGCACAGCACACTTCCTTTGTTACTTTTTTTTTATACTTACATCTTCTTAATCGGCGATTCCTGCAATGAACCTTCTTCTACTTCAAATTGTACATTTTCTAAAGTCTTTTCTACTAGACGGGCAGTCCTAGCTCCCTTCGAAGCACCAGAAGCTCGGATTTCAGAGCGTTCAATCCGAGTTGCTGCCCGCCTGACAGTCTAAATGTTATTATTGTTTTGTCTACCTGGACGCACAGTACTTCCTTTCTTCACTTTTTTTATACACTTAATAAATAAAATATTCACTCAAAATTTTATATTTTTGGACTCTGTAGAATACGTAAATCTACGTTGCTTGAAGATTGAAACGAAACTGAACTAAACACTAAACGAGAAAATATTTCAACAAAATACGTTACAATGGCCTTCAGTTGGTCGATTTTTAAATATATATATATAATGTATAAAAGAGTTTGATTTATCTTCAGGCAGTCGAGGAATATCCACTGTGTCTATTGTTTGATCCGCTCCGACTGAGCCGATTTAGTTGCCGCGTCACGAAAATAGCTATAACTCCGTAAATAATTTTAATTTTGAAAAATCTTTTTAGGAGCATACTTTTAAATGTTTAAACTATCGGAATATGCAAAAAAAAAAAAAATTTAGATTTTTTCATATTTCTAGACTAGAATACCCGCTAAGCTTTTCATAATGGTGTACTAAGCCCAACGGCACTAATGAGAGTAGGGAGCCAGTTCTTTTCTATTTGAGATTCGCCTTTACTTTTTCCGCATTTCTATAACCAATATTCAATTTCAGATTGGATATGTACCTGGGAGCAACTTAGATTCGGAACAAGACAAGTCTCGAACCCGTCACCTCTGATTTGGTACGACACGCTATTTGTTCCATTTGATTTGAACTTGAGAAACTTTTTCGTACGTTATAAAAACATCGTAAGAGTAGGAGCAAAATCTCTTTCGTAAAAAATGTAAAATACCTGTAAAAATACTTATTTCGCGTCGAAAATTAAAAACTGATCGTAATACCAAAACACTGTTCCGGAGGAGGAACGTTTTCCTTTTCTATAGTGATTCGTTTCAAAATAGCGCTCTGAACAGAAATACGAAAAATTCGCACCAATACAACTGAAAAGAGCAATAAAAATTTTGGTAAATTTTAACATAACTCACACCAGTTCGTTCATTCTGCTCCTTTACAGTTCATATTGATATATCTGTACAGCATCGTTACTTTATAGTTCGCTACCAGTTTAGTCGTTTGACGAACACAACTGTCGATAAATTTATTTTATATCTTACTGAAAATTAAATGAAAATACGTACGTTTTGTGCTTTAAACTATTTCAAATTTAATCATAATTTAGTGAGCAAAATAACGTGTAATTTGAAAAAAAATTCACACTCTTCTACTAGTAGGTAAGTACGTATATATTTTTAAAAAGTAATTGTAAACATTTTAATCCATTTTTGTACAGTTTTAAAATATAATTGGGGGAATTATTTAATTTCAGTTTTAAAAATGTCGTTTTAAATTTTCGATTAAATTATTTTACAAAAAATTTACTTTTCTTTATTTAAAAAAAATTTAAGGTGCTATTTTAAAGATCCTTGCAAAAAATTCGTTGATTTTAAAGTTCTTAAGAAGTCTGTTGCTACAAGGTCATATTATGTCTATTTCACGCCTACGATATTATATGGCGTGATTTACCGGGGCCATCTGGCCACTTGTATTCTACACAAGCTAAGCACCAGACTACCTGTTAATTGGTGTCGTCTACTGAAATCATACCTCTCAGACAGACAATTCCGTGTAGCTTATGGAGATGCGAGATCGTCCTTCCATCCAATACAGGCCAGCGTACCACAGGGTAGCGTCCTCGGGCCTATTCTGTATCTTCTGTATACAATAGACATACCAACAGCACCAAATACTGCGATTGCAATGTTCGCTGATGACACAGCAATACTGTCAGTAAGCAGCTCACAAACGGAAGCAACTAAAAACCTTCAGTATGCTTTAGACCGCGTGTCAAACTGGACAGAAAATTGGAAAATCAAGCTGAATGAACAAAAATCTATCCACTCCACTTTCGCCTTTCGTAAACGAGATCCGCGTCATGTAGTGTTCATAAATAGACAACAAGTGCCAAGCTCCGATTCAGCAAAATACTTGGGTGTGCATCTAGATGCGAAACTGACTTGGAAAACTCACGTTTTGTCAAAAGCTCAGCAGATCCGAGAAAAAACACGTGAAATGTATTGGCTTGTCGGACGACATTCCAAAATGAAACTTGAAAACAAACGGCTCATTTATGAAACCATCATAAGACCGATTTGGACTTATGGGGTACAGATTTGGGGATGTACCAAAACATCAAATAGAAATATTATTCAAGTAACCCAAAATAAATTCCTCCGTATGATAACCAATGCTCGATGGTTCCAACGGAACGAATCTCTACATAACGATTTAAGGATCAAATCGGTGGACGAAGTCATTAAAGACTTTGCCCATCGTCACGAAGAAAGACTCCATACCCATCCGAACCCGGAAGCACTGGACCTTTTGCTTACTACAGAAGATGCAAGACGGCTTAAACGATTTAAACCAAACGATCTAGTGTTGTAAATTTTTATCGTTTTATTGTATGTATGTGTATATAAATAGCAAAGAATAGATACTGATTTATTCCTTTGCAACATGTTAATTTACTTTTAGTTATAAATGTTACTTATTTAGAAATAGTTCTAAGATTGTAATAAACATACAGTTCCCTTAAGGGGCTGTTTAAAAAAAAAAAAAAAAAAAAAAACTTGTAACCATCGTGTCCGCTCATTTGCATCACAATACCAGTATAACCTGTAGCATCACACCGGTTTACTTACTCGAGTAACATCTTTTCCGCTTTCTCGAGTTCAGCGTTTTCTTTGCTTTTCCTTTTACTTAAGAGTCGTGCCCACCGAAATCGAATTATGTAACACGCCGTATATGCCCTCCTGAAGAGACAGTAGTAGTACAATTTTATATTAAAATACTATGTTCTTTCGTATTTCAGGTTAAATTCATTTTTACAAATTTATTTTTTTTTTTACTTTATTTTTTTTTGTTAACTTTATTGCCAATTTCCAGGAGGGGTATTTTTTCTTATTCTGTATACCTTGGAGTTTGCTCGATGTGTTAGAGTTTATGCTGTTTATTAAAGTATGTCAATTTAATCTATTCGATAACTTACCCGTTTTAAAATCAGCCCAAATTTCACGTATCCTATTTTAACGTCATTAGTAAAATTTTCCCCTTACGCTACTTTTTCCGCGCCATTTTTAATACGTTCGTTATTTTTCAAATTAGCCCTTTACGTTATTTCGCCATTTTTTCGCACCATATTCAGTTTTGGTCGTAATTATTTTCTCCTGTTATTCGTAGTTTGTGTTATGATTTATGAATAACAGCAGAAATGAACGAACTAAAATTACGACCAAAAATGAACTGGTGCGAATAATGTAATCGTTGTATGAGATTTTACATATATATATATATATATATATATATATATATTTCGATTGAAATATACAAGTAAATAAATAAGTGCGTTGAACGACCGCTGTAATCGGAATGTTAAAAAGGAAAATGTTTAGTTTTTTTTTCGACGAAGAGAAAAATATGCGAGAGAATAATGAAAGTTTGACTTCTTTAGTATGTTAAATGCTCTAAATGAAATAAATAATAATAATACGTATCGCGGCATTGCACATTCCAAGGCTATGGTTAGCGTATTTTTAGCCTATTGTGCACCACAATGTCTTTTCCCATCCGTTTGTTACTCACAGTCAATGTAACAAATAGATTCCCTATAAGACACGAGCTTGCCTCTACGATACAAATTCTGCGCAACATGTACATTGGAGCGACGAAATAGACGTGACCCCGAGAGAGAGAGAGAGAGAGAGCGGCTCCGAAGAAGGTAAAAAGTTCCGGAGCATTTAATCGAAAGCACTCTAAATGGTCCGGTAATGTTTGATCATTAAAATTAAATCTTTTTTTGTTTTCGCATCAATTGTTCGGAAAGAATCGAGCTAAAGCTTAATCGAGGTCAGCGGCAGAAGTAAAATTAACGAGAACGGCGTTTCGCCGTATTTAATGGCAGTCCCGTTGCGCGACGCGTCTATATTGTTTACGACTGCGAAAGCAGCCTCGATGCCGAACAGGACGAAGGACGACAGTGAGTGATGGCCCGGTATCGCTAGAGACTGCGGCGACGATGAAGACGCAAGCCAGGTGTGTAACCATAAACCATAATGGAGTTCGTATCCTGTCCTCAGTCTGCACAGCCATTAACACGCCGTCGACCCACTAACCGATCCTCGTCCCGGTTTCACCTGTCTTCATAACAATCATCGCCGAGGGAATTCTGTCGGGCATTTTGCTCTAAAGTGGTTAACTCTATCGGTTATGCAGACAACAATTGCATCGGCGAATCGCGGCCCGGCTTCTTTGATAACGCTGTTCGACTGCGAGATGAAGCTGCTTCGGTCGAGCACCCGTGCAAGCTGTCACGTTACTCTCGCCGTCGGTAAGAGTATAGGACCAGCAGAACTACTTTCCAAAATTGAATTGCACCTACCAACGGCCAGACCCGACAAACACACCCCCTTCGTCCGTCTACAAGTCCGCATCTTCCTACATGCTCCGTACAAAGAGGCAAAGTAAGAAACTGTAGCTACCATCTTCGAAACGGACGCTGCAACAGAAGGACCGCTTGTTTCACTCGTACTTCCTTCAAACTACCCATTACTGGTTTTTCCATGAACCGCAAATAAATTACTAGCGGTACGCGCACGCAACAAATCTCCCTGTAGCTCTGTACGGAACATCTTGTCAATTTTAATTATTATCCGTTGCCGCTATCGCGCGACCGACCAGATAATTTCTCTTCCAAAAGTGCACACACGCTGACCATCAACAAATTGCGGGAGGATTGTTTTCTTCAGACTTGCTATCAAAAATAAATACTGAAAAAGAATCGGTACAACAGTCGAAGTTACTGTAACCGCTCCGAAAATCGAAACTGAAATTTTTTCGGTTGTTTTCCAGTGCGGAGAATTCCCCAACCACCCTAAATACATTTTTAAAAAGTCTACGTGTCTATATGAGATTATAGGTATGTAGGTTTGCATTAATGCAGATAACCTGGAGAAAGTCGAATCATTTAAATACTTAGGTGCGCAGCTGAACATTACAGGAGGGGTTCTGAAGTGGAAATCAAAAGTCGGATTGAGCAGTCAAGAAGTGCATTCAACAAGATGAGGAAAACCTTGACGGCCCACGACCTTAGCTCGGAATTAAAGGTTCGAATTTTAAAATGTTACATATGGTCCGTCTTATTATACGGCTGTGAGACACTTTGAAGAAAAATACCCTGAATCGATCATAAGCTTTTGAACTGTGGTGCTACCGGAGAATTTTGAGGGTACCTTGGACAGCTAAGAAGACCAACCAGGAAATACTTAGGGTTATGAAAAAAGACCACGAATTGATTAATTTAATAAGAATTCGGAAACTGAAATATTTTGGACACTTGATCTGTGGGACAAGGTACACCTTGCTACAAACCATTTTGATGAGAAAAATTGAAGGTAAAAGAAGAGTTGGTCGGAGGAAACGTACCTGGTTCTGTGATATCAAGATGTAGACAGGATTAAATACAGAGTGGTTGGTACACTCCGCGTACGACCGAGAGCGGTACCAGAATATCATTAAGACTTCACTAGATGACCACCCATAACCCATAATCGAGATCGGTCGGGACAGCAAGAAGAAGAAGGTTTGTATCGATATTTTTATGCTTGTACGTTTTCATACGTACACGTACGTGTACCTAAGTGGAGGACAGAATTTGGTGATACAATTACGCTCAAACAGGTAATTGTTACGCACTTTCCAAATCGTATTTACGTGGAATATCATTTGATTTCGAAAAAATTTTCGGCCTTGGAATTTTCAGAGTAATTTAAGAAAATGTATAAAACGTGAATTTAATTATTTCATAAAACGAACTAAAGCCACGATATGTATTTAAACATCATGCTGATCGATACGTCTTAACATGCGTGACGTGTAATTTTACAGAAGTGGTTTTATATCATTTACACTTATTGAGGAGCTGAATGACTACTGATAAAAACTCACCCCATGCTTCATTTTTTATTGTGAATTAATTATTAATGTCCACTTCTTCACTCTTCTGCTAATATTGTAAAAGAACTTGATTATTTTTTATTGTGAATTAATTCTTAATGTCCACCTCTTCACTATTGTAAAGGGATGTAAATTTAAGGCTTTTTAACGCATCTTACATATAAAACACCTGTTTTTAGTTTTTTAAACTATAATTTTATTTTACCCTTTTTTCTCCTGCAAAATAGACATTCAGAATAGTTTCCAAGTCGATTTTTTCCAATTGCTATAAATTTTTTTCGGCATCTTTTTCATTTTTAGGTGAAATGAGAAAGTCACTAAACCTATGCTACGAAACTGAAAGCGTTTAATTTTCAGATTGCGACAAAAAAGATCATTAAATTAATTATTTAAAATTGATTCCGATAATAAATTAATCGACGTCTAATTTATTTGTATCATGCCTCTTTTGTCCTCCCAAATTTTGGCTTTTGAGAATCTTTTCGTCTGCCTCCTTTCTGTCCTACATTCATAAACGTACTAATATGACTATCCTACGTTTCATTATTTTCATTTCCTCCAATCACCTTTCTTCTAAATTCTTAATTATATCTGACTTCATGACCGCCCATCAATTTATTCTCCCCTCCCTGAGCATTCCTGTGATTTTTTTATACTCCGCATACGCTCACTTATCCACGTTCTTTCTTCCCTCCTTTGCATTTATATTGATATTTACTGTGAGTTCCTAGTCATTCGGCCATCTTTCTGATAATGAAGCGGCGGATTCTTTGCTACTCTAAAAAAGTCCCATCGTCCAGTCTCCTTCCGCTGTGCCGAGGTTTTTATTTCAAATTGTGGCATCGGTTATATACGTTTCCTCTTTCTCTAACAATTGATATTTTTATCTATTTGTTCAAGCTAGTCTTCCGGCCAATTTTCGGTTCTGTTTGTTTTCTTCACTTCGTCGTTCTGTTGTTGTCTCCGTTATTCGCCTGCGCTCTTAAGCCATACTTTATTATCTTCCTCCTGTTTTCCTTTTCCCTTAGTTTCCTATACATTTTATCTCTTCCTCTCAAACGAAGAGCATATTTGCGATGCGAACCATGTGTTTATTACATGTTCATCTCTTTCTATTAAGTGTTCTGCTTTCTATTCCATTTTATTGATACTCGGCCTTCCTACTCCATTCTTATGTCCTATCTTTTCCCTCTCCACACATTGTTCCTATTATATTGATTATTTTCTCCTAACAACATTTGATATCGTATGAAGATATAATTGACTCCTTCCGATTCTAATTGTTTCTGGGTAAAGCGAGCCCAAAAAACAATTAACATTAAAAAATGATATAGCTTATTGCATTTTCGAAGAAACAATGAATACGATTGTTTTAAATTTATTTTTATGCACATTGTTAG
Organism: Icerya purchasi; assembly: GCA_039619475.1. Classification (NCBI taxonomy): domain Eukaryota; kingdom Metazoa; phylum Arthropoda; class Insecta; order Hemiptera; family Monophlebidae; genus Icerya; species Icerya purchasi. The sequence goes on from CM077116.1 coordinate 366,955,277, forward strand.
TTGTTATTCATAGTATCACAAAAAAATAAAAGTTTTCCTTTCTGTCTTTTTAATTTTGAGTAGTTCTTATAAATCGGTTGAGGAGAAAATTATTCTTTTTGCCATCTCAGCTTCTATCCGTATAAAATTTGTAGAAAAAAAATAGACTTAACATTCGCGAAGCAATTGAATCTAAGAGTTAACTGTATAGTAGCCGAGCTTTGCTCAGATCCTTCCAAACGTTTCAGATCAATCAGCGCATTAATGAGTTCTACAATAATCTCTAAGCGGCGCCATATGCTCGTCTCTGCCAAAGTGAGCGCAGAGTGGCACAAACGAGCACACGACACCGTTTATTATTACTATAAAAATTTTGTATCGCATCGCAGCGTGACGTAGTGACAAAAATTGGAACGGGGAGACTAACTTAACGATAGCCCCCTCTCCACGAAATAAAAGATATTTGAAGATTTTTAAAAAAATGATCGCATTTGCGAATAGTTATGCCGAATTGTGCTAATAATAAAAAGTTTTGTGCTGCATCGTAACAAGGAACTTTTTTAAAAGGATAAACTTGACAAAAACTTTCCGGAAATTTGAAAAAGTTCAAAGAAACCTTTATATCCAAAAGTCGTAACCTTTTCAAATATCTGTCGATAACACATTTTTTTCATCTGTCTACGCGTTACAATTTACCCGGAAGTGTTATAAGTGCATTCAATTTATTTCGCATTAAATTTTTTGTGAAATAATAATGATATTGTGGACACTGGCGGTCACCTCGTCTTGAAACTGTATGAATTACGAAACAACGCCAAATTTCTGACGATACATATGTTACATTAACTTGTCGATACTGCTTCGGTAACGTTGTCAGATGTTTTATTTATTTAGTGAAATTTAAAAAATTGTTCTATTTTTATTTTTTCCCCTCCGTGCAAGTACAGTGTGTCTCAAAAGTCATGCAACCCAAAAAACAAAAAACTGGGAAAAATAGAAAAAGAAGACAGAGAAATTTGAAAGTACGGATGTCAAGGCTTGCCATAGTGTCGAACGCGTCACTGTTAGATTTCGTCGTGCAGAAAGTGGTACAAAATAAAAATCGTATGATGGTTTTTAATGCAGAGCAAAGAGTTTTTATTATTGAAAGTTCTTTTACTGAAAAATCGCATTCGAAAACAACCGAGTTATTTTGTGAAAAGTTCGCTGATGTTCGAGCACCGATATTCAGCAAGATGGTTAAACTTGAAAGTCCGACTAAAAAAAACAACAGAAGAATTGGAAATGCAAAGCCTGCTCAATTCATCGAAATAATTCATAAGGCTGCTAAAACTGCTACATCAGTTTTCGATTTCACAGCAGTTCAAGCAAAGTGTTACCCATTACAGGTTAGGCTGATAATCAAGCAACGATGAAAAGCACGGCGTATTTGGTAGTGAACAAGACGACCAGAAGACAAGAACTTGTTTAATTGGATCAGCTACCAGCTGGGCCGGTTAACTGCGGCAATCGACAGGACAAAATTTGAAGATGTCTTGAAGGATTGAGTCCTAGTGCTGATAAAGATTATTCATTATGGCGAGGAACTCGACGCTTCAAAAGACCCATGTTCCAGATACCGTCACTTAAAAATGAAAATGGATGCGTCGAAATGAAGGAAAAGCAAAATTGTTTGAAAAATACCTGGCAACAGTATTTCAGCCAAATAATATTCAGTCATATGTAGAGATTACAGTTTATCAACCACAACAACCTATAAAGTTCATATCTCCTACAGAGGTTACTAAAATGACTGATAGAAGCATAAATCCTAAGAAAGCGACAGTAATTAATGAAATTACTCCTGCAATTCTTAAAGAGTTGTAACGAAAGCTGCATATAGCATATTTGTTTAACAGTAGCTTGCGTCTTCAACAGGTCCCTACAATATTTAAAATGACACAGACCCGTCATGCTGAAAAAACCAGACAAGCCGCCACAAAATTGGTAACGTCTTATAGACCAATTTCACTGTTACCATCTCTGGCCAAATTATATGAAAAAAGCTGCTCTTAGAGCGACTTAAACCACATATATCGGATAAGCTTCCAGATGATCAATTTGAGTTCTGTAATTACCACTCAACGGTTGATCAGCTACATCGTGTAACATTATGCAAGCATTTGAAAAAAAGCTGCACTGCGTCGCTGTATTTCTAGATGTTGCGCAGGCATTCGATCGACTCTCTGGCATCAAGGCTTAATTTATAAATTAAGCACAATCGTATCCGAGAACTTCTTCAGTCATACCTGAAAAACCGCATATTCCGTGTTGTGCATGAAGATGCAAAGTCTGCATTTCAGTCCATACAATCTAGTGTACTACAGAGCAGTGTTTTTGGACCGGTGTCTTGTATACTGTCTCTATAGTTCTGATATTCCACTCTCAGACGACATCTTTTGAGCCACCTACGTTGATGATACTATCATCATCATGGTAACAGAACAAACACAAGTCGAAGCGACGATGGTTCTCCAACATCATCTTGACCGAGTTGTGCTGTAGATGCAGAATTGGAGCTCAATGTGCAGAAGACAGTCCGCGTTACATATACACTTCGCTCAGTCGACTTACAGCATCAGATTAGTATTAATGACATCCAAATACCACAGTCTAGATCAGCAAAGTATCTCGAATTAAATCTCGCATATCGAACGCACAAAAAGTTACAACTAAAGCGCGAGCTTAGTCAAATTTAATTGGCAGAAAATTACCACTTAGTGTCTGTGTAATAAACGTCTTCTATATCAAGCGATCCTGCGTCCATTTGGACATATGGAGTCCAGTTATGGGGATGTACTTCTCGATCGAACAAAAGTATCATCTAACGTCGACACAATATTACTACTCTTCGTGCAATAACGAACGCTTGTTGGTTTCAGCGTAACGAGGATATCCATTGTGATCTTAATGTGAAGTTGATTGACGATGTCATTCATGACTTTGCCATCCAACACGAAAAGCGGCTGTGCATAGTCACATCAATATAGAAGCCATTCGACTACTTAACACCGACAATGATATTAGACGCCTCAAGCGCACATATCCTCTAGATTTAATTATGTAATTAGTTGCAAATCACCTAATTAATAGTAATATTTTTGTTAAATATTAGTGAGGACTAATTTTTGGACTAGTTCCACGACATGTTACGTATTAATAGTTTATAAGTATTGATTATTTAAGTAGAAACTTAAGATTTCAATAGCTTAGGCCACTCCCTTAAGGGGTGGTCTATTGAAAAAAACAAAAAAAAATATCACAAATTTAACTTTTAATGGGTTTTCTGGTGATGAGTTATGAACTTTTTAAGGGTGATTTTTGGGGTCGTTTTAAATTCCATATGATATATTCTTGACGGTTGTTTTTAGGTTTTTTGTCGAGCAGTGTAATCGATGACCTTGAACTTATAAATATTATCTTACGGAGAATTTTAATTGTGATGTACGATAGCCAATTTTGAAGTTTTTGTCAGTTATCGCATATTTTAATTGAATATTTTTGTCGTATCTGAACTATTAGGATTCCGTACATTATACGTGTATGGAATAATCCTAAAAACAGCATGTTGCTCTAAAAATGTATCGATTTAAATTTGTACGGAAATTGAAGTTTATATCGTTTCAGTTTTAACGAAATAAACTTCTGCAATGACGTCGTCGGTTGAATTTGTTGAAAGTGGAACCTTTATTTTCTGATAAAAATAAAGTAATTTGAAGAAGAAGAAGAAGAAAATTAAAAAAAACATAAAAAAACATAAAAAAAACCAGTCCCAACAATCTTTTATTTCATCGTGAGAGACTGGTAAGAAATTGCGAGGAAAAAAAAGTTAATATCGATCGGAAATTAGCGTTGGTTTCAATTTCGTCACGCCGCCGTAGGGGTTAATGATGGAAGAGAGTGGGCTGGACCGCCGGTTACATATCGCTTAGTGTAATTTTAAAGTTTCTAAAAGCTAGATTGAACAAGGAAAATCCATCAGCGCTATTCTCTAGATTATTTGTAGAGAATTTTTCTATCCTATTATAAACTGTGTCGGTTATATTAGGCGCCAGCAAACCAGAGAAGCAAAAGCCAGTCAACTTGTCCCAGTAATGCGAACACACAATATATGGTCTAAAAATAGGGGGAAAAAAAAAAACAAAAAAAACGAATAAAAGCAAGCTCTGTTTTAACATTCTCTACAAAGTTCAATATGGCAATCGTCAAAAAACAAAAAAAAAAAAAAAAAGAAAGAAAAAAGATAAATGACAATAATAAATAAAATAAAATAAAGTAATAATAAAACGGAAAGTAAACATTAACGATCATAATTTAGCAAACACTTCGTGACGTTTTCCTCGCTGGAATGATTTTTTCATTAAACGCCTAACTACGTTCTATTTATGCAAACTTACAAGCTTTTAAAATTACGAGAATATTTCGCTGGACTGGTTTTAACGTTAAACTATTACGTCTCAATCGATGAAGTACGATGCAATAAAAATCGGACATTTTTTGCTGAGATCAGGCTTAAAAATATCGGTATTTCGAAAATTACAACTTAACCGCTAGGCAAGGACGATCGAAATGAGAACGTGGACTCTTGCCTATTGGAAACAAATTGGTTATAACAATCAGAATTTTTGTGTATGTAAATATTCATCATTTGTAACGGTAGATGAATTTAACAATAATTTTTGATCACTTTTTTGTGACAGTAATGGGGCACCAGCGAAACACGTCGACGTTAATTGACAACTATTGCATTATAAACACGGGCGCTACAGATATTTTTGCTTTCCCACATTAATAGCGATTCCACTTTTCGCCCACTCAGCATAATATTATGTGTTAGAACGGTACATCTAAATTAAAATTAAAAGATTCCACAAGATTATAAAAAAAACAGTTACAACATTAGCAATTAAAATTAAATCACAATTACTTATTCGTCATTTTAGCAGCTATCATTTAGAAAGGAGGAAACCCGCAAGTTTACACTTTCAATTAAAAATGTATCGCACGATTTTATTAGCGTAACAAAAACTCCTATTTTAAATAATAAAGAATAACTTTTTTTTTTTTTTTTTTTTTTTTTTTTTGGCCCGGACCAAATTACAACGTCCTTCTGGCCAATAATTCCCCATAATCAACAACACCCGAATAACATATAATGAAAACCTGGAAAAATCATATAATAACCAGTAAATGGATAAAAAATAGAATAAAATAAAACTAGCTCCTTACATAAAAAAATAAACTCTAATGAATGAGGAAAGAAAAAAAATAATTAAATAGCACAAAAATTACATAACAATCCTGTTTCCTTCAATAAACCTAAAAAGAAAAAAGAAAATCTTATCACTAGAACAAAGAAGATAAAAAATACAGCACACTATAGTTTAATTAATTCCGGAAAATATAGGAGGATTATTATTATCACAGACATATTATATCTAGCTTTTCAATGGGGGGGGGGGATCAAATCTGAAATTTTCATAATTTTTTTAAAGCAAAATAAAACAGTAGGTCGATGTTATTATTTACTGTATTAAATAATGCCGTCTTATTTCATTCTTTGCTTATATTTTTATACAATAATATTATTATAATGACAACTATATTAAGAATGTAGTTTAAAATTTAAAATTGAGCCGTTTACGTCTTATTGTCCAACTTATTTACAATTTCTTCGGAATCCAGTTTTACCGCCAGCTCTCGGTGAACAAGACTAAATCTTTCGTCGCTCATTCTATTTCTAATCTAGGTTTTTAACCTCTTTCGAGTAGAGAAACCCTATTCTTGAATAACAACAGACACTGGAAGTATGGCTAATAAATGAAGCTTTTCGTTCAAAAAGAAAAACTGTTCATCGAAAATTATTAACAACTTCTACCGCAGTGATAGGTTTTCGAGTTGCAGATTTCCAGCGATATCCCTCATATTCATTTAAACATATCGTGCCTTCATTTTCACCAAAAAATGAAGGCACTATTTTATGGCCTGCTGGCGTATGGTATACAATCGATATACGATTTATCTTTTGAGTTTGGACAACCTAAATAAAGACATAAAAAAAGATTTGAACCGTTTTAAATCTAATTCAATACGACAACGGCACAATCGTACACTAAGTGTATTATTCGGCTAATATTCGGACTTTTGCCTAGAAGGAGGATCCAATTCTCCAAAACCTTCCCTCTATATACTTCGGTGATTATTATAGTGTAGCATCTCTATTTATTTTCCAAAAAATGTAATATAAAGATTTCACAGCAATACTTTAGTACCACAATTTTTTTTTTTATTTTCAGTTGATATAAATTTGTATGAATTTAAGATTTCACATTAAAAATGTATTGTAACTTTCAAGATGATATTAAATATATATATATATATATATATATATATATATATAAAGAATTTTACAAGAACTTAATAGCAACAATAAAACATTTGATTATGGAATAGATGAACTCGTAAAAAATTTTTTTTTGGAAAAACTTAATTAAATTACCGAAAAAGAACGCGCGTTTGTATTGAAGGATTTTTGAAAATTGAACAAATGTTACAAAATAATGACGTAGAATAAAAAAATAAGTTGAAATATTATATTGCAGATTTAAGTATTCAGAATTGTTCGGACAAATAGAATAAAATGATTTTAAAAAGAAATTTTTAATTCGGGATTAAAGTGACACTATTAACTTAACTGGAAGGACATTACACTACTCGGCCTTCATACAGTATATTAATAAATATAATATTGTACGAAACGAAATAAAAGATTAACAAAGTCGCAAAAAACGCTCTTTCAGATTCTCTTCCATTATCAATAAAGCAAGACTGCCAGATCTCGCAAAAAAAATGTAGAATTTCTTTTTCCCGCGATACTTTTTTGTTGTTTTAAGCGACTTTTTCAACCATACTCTTATTATCGATTCTATACATCAGGGCCGGATCTAAGGATCGGCTAAGGGAGACTATAGCCTCGGGCCTCAATCTGCAAGAGGCCCCCCACGCTCTTGAATAGAAAAATTTAATTTTCCGTGTGCAAAATTTAAGTCCCCCCCCCCCAAAAAAAAATACTCAATACTGTAAAAATGAAAGATTTTAAATTTGCCTTTTTTTATCCTAAAAAAATTCAGTTACATAAAAAAAAAATATACGAGTTCATTAATTATACTTTTTCTCGATAAAACTTTCTCTTTTTCTCCCAATAAACTAAATGCTACATAAAATGAATATTTGTAGAAATTTTCTACTATAAATCTCTGATTTATTGTGTTAAAAAAAAAAAAACGAACGAGTCCTTTAACGTATGCATTGAATAATAAATAAGCGTTCGACAAATCCATTAATAACAATTCTCTATTCAAATATTGATAACCGTGCAAAATTTTATTCTTAATTTTAACATTAATTTATTTTTTATTTTTATCGGAAGTTAATATATTTTTATTAATGAACTGTATAAAAATGATTAAAAATAAAATTGAGTTTCCAATCGATTGCTGATTTTATAAATATTATTATTGTGTTTTTCGAAAAATGTAATAAATCATATTGCATTTCATTCACTTTTTTCTGATCACATAAACAATTATGGAATTTTAAACGCGCATGTTTAATTACGATCAAGACCATCATATGAATGCATCAAAATTATCTTGAAAACCGCTGTAGCGGCAATACCGGCGTAACGCCAACGTAAATAATGCATTGTAAATAAAGTTTTTATTTTTATTTTAAAAAAACGATTATCTTTTTTGCTACCCACAATATTTAATTTATATATATTTTTTCATAGAAAAAAAAAACAAAACTTTCTTGAGTTTATAGATAATGTAGTTCCCCACCTTATGTGTGACCACTCTTAAAGAAGCTAACAAGTTGATGTTCCAAATACCATTGAAGCACATTTTTTATACTCTGAGCTCTATGTTTTGCTCTCCATAAACAAAATGAATTTTCGTTAGTTTTGGATGAGTATTCGATAATAAAAAATTTGGAGTGAAAGGGGTAAGATGATTCTGATAGATATTTATAATGATTTGCTACAGTATAACTTGATTCCGGAGGATTAGACTCAGTTTGTGATGGTTCCGGTCCACAAACCTGGCAAGCCATTTGAACTAGCATCCTCCTAGGTCAATTTTTCGTACTTCATGTTTTAGGAAAACATTCGAAATAATTATTAAAAATAGGTTAATATGGTGGATTAAAAGGGAGAATATTTTTCTCGCAGGTATGTTTAGATTCCGACCGACTTCAAATTGTATAGCCACATTTCTGTATGATGTCTACTCTTCCTTCACTCAGAAAGAGTTCTTAGTGGCCTCCTCTTTTTTAGATATAGTCAGGGCCTTCGATAATGTATCTATTCCTGTCTTATTTAATGAAGTAACTGAAATTGGAGTTCCCATTCGAATAGCTAAATTATTGTGTAAACTTTTCATGAATAGAAATCTGTTCTTCTTACATCCGATAACTAAAACTATCGTTAAACGTAGAACTTATAGAGGACTTTCTCAGGAGTGGTCATTTAAGTCCAGTACTTTTTAACATTTATGTCATGTCAGTTTTTAATAGTCAAATTGGAGATTCGACTAGAATTTTATCGTATGCCGATGATTTTATAATGTACACATACCGCAAACATTTACCAGAGGCTATGATAAATCTTCAAACTTGTATCAACTTGGCCTGTAACTCGTTTCAAAACATTAGTCTTATTTTATTTCCTTCAAAGTCATCCTTTTGTAACTTTTCACCCCGTTCATTTAACAGTACAATTCAGCAAATCTATATAATCAATGTATTCCTTGCTTATTACGGGTTATAAATATTTGGGATTATTCCTTGACTTCAGACTTACCTGAAGGCCACACATAAATGCATAATCCAATCAGCTCATGAATATATACAATCCTTTAAAAGCGATTAGTAACTCATCTTAGCGAGGGGACTCTATGATCTTAAGTTTACTATATAAATCTCTAGTAAGATCCAGGCTGAATTATGGTGCGGTTTTTTACAGTTCGGCTGCAGCTTCTCTTTTTAAGAGGATAGAGACGCTTCAGAATGTCGGATTAAGACTTATCAGGTAACCTTAGATAATAAAAACAAACTATCAGTTTCAACAAATAGGCATGTATTCACCTACATTTAGTTAACCTTAGGTCTTGCCCTGTAGTTTGTCTTCAAATGGAGACGATAGTGCTACTTTAGCTATAGCTGATCAATTTTTAACTAAATACTGTAATTTTTTTGATTATCCGCTAATAATTAATGGTATGGATCTGCACAAAAAAGAAAGATTCATCGATAAAAAAATTCCTCTTTTTATTAAGAATTAGCAAATATATTAAATACAACGCTGCCTTGATTCTCATTTTTTCTTCCGTGTACTTCAATCTTCCATATGATATTAACTTAATTAATATTGATATTAATATTTACCTTTTTCAAGAATTAAGGAAACTTAATTTACCTGCCGGTGCAATTAACTATCATTTCTTATGAGCATAGTAAAATCACCCTAATATCCGCCATATTGTATATATTCATTGCTATGTACTGATGATCGTAGCTTAGTAATTTTGTTCAAATCTGTAAATACGAACCGTATAACTTAGTTGGTACGTACTTATTGTCCTTCCTCAAAAAAGAGATTTGTTCTTTCGACTGGGTTGAAACAGTTGAATTGTTTTTGTTTTTTAGTTTCTTTCCTTTTTCTTTTCTCGGCTTTACTCACTTTCTTAACTTTTGCTGTTCAGTCACACTCCATTGTCTGCTGCACTTGGGATATAGTTAGTTTTTAATTTTCTACTCATTCTCTTTCGGCATTCGTGGGCTATGTTATAAAACATTTCGGCCATGTTTGTTAGAACTAGATTGTAAATACATAAAATTGCTTGATGGATCCGATTTTCCTTTATATATATATATATATATATATATATATATATATATATATATATATATATATATATGTATACATATTATCCAACTTCTACTTATTCATAGAATTTCGTCAGTGGTCAAATGACTTCTCGCCAGACCAAAAAAAAAAAAAAAAAACCTGCAAAAGCTAATAACTGCATTTTGATATTATAAAACATTCATTAAATATATTAATTTTGAAGAAGCTGGGGTGACGTTAATGTAAGAAGATTGTAGAGGTCACTTTTATACTTCAGAACAGGCTAATACGGTTTATTTAAAGAGAAAAGAAGTGCCGAGAACACGTAATTACAAGATGCACAACCTCTTGTTCTTAACCTATAATCAACTCAGGCGCACTAGAGGGCACTGTATAGCAGTGTTCAGCGATGAATTCGATGGCACTCGAAGAGGTCGATTTGAAGCCCCATTCCCACTTGACATTACCATTTCGTAACAGAAATCTTCATCAATATTTTAAAACGAAATTTGTAACAAATTCCGCAAAATTTATCTGCAACTAATAAGATCGGTGTGCTAAGGTAAATATTTCGGAATAAATTTAGGAAAAAGGAACAAAAAAAAAGTAAACGAAACAGGTGAAATAAAACTTTAACGACCATCTCGGCCAGTGTGGCGGCAGTAGCAGAATTTATTGTTTTTCCTTTTAGGCTACGTATAATTTTATAAATGTTCGATACTGAATATAATTCGGGTAACGTACGTTTTATGCAAATAAAATATGTTACGAAGCCAGCGGCATAGTTTATAATTTCTTAAATGAACACAATATTTATTTGTTTGTACTCATTAAATCCAGTAAAACTTTCAAATTTCCCCATATTAATTCAAAGTACGAATTTTACTGGTAATTTCGATGCTAAACTATTATATTTACAATAAATTTGCTTCTTTTGATTTGTTTGTATACCCACGCTTACACATGCTTATAATATGTGTCTAAGAAGTAAAGCAAGTGCCATACCCATAATAGAACGTCGAGGATTGTGAAATTAAGGTTCACAGTATACTAAGCCTAATGGATCTGATTACTTGGGCCATTTACTTTCTACTTTTGGATTATCCGCCTTTAATTCCCCAAATTTCTCTGGTACCCAATTCAATTTCAAATTGAATGTACACCTGGGAGCGATTCGGATCCGGATCGAAACAGCACCTTAAACACTAAGCTACCGCCCTACCAATATATGTCTACTTTTTCTAAAAAGAAACCGTTCACCCAAAGTTACTTTCAATTTCAAAGAAAAAGTACGAATAAGAGCAATGAATTAGTCTAAGTAGACTGACACGCATCGACAAGACGCCGAGGACCATGAAGTTAATGTTCACATGTATAATGGTGCCAGTTTTTTCCTCAAATTGTTTTAATTTCAATTCACACCTTAATTTTATCAAATTATACTCATTAATAGTACTTCAAAATCCAGAATTTGGATCAGTTGCCTAACGATATTATAAACTCTGCTTTTCTAAGTACCTGATCTTTACCGATGGTGCTAAATTCCGCGGGCTGAATGAGGGTGAAGGAGCAGGGTTTAATTAGAAGGTATCACAAAGCAGAAATTTAGGTTAAAGGAAAAAAACAAAAAAAAAAAAAAACCGAAACCCGAAACTAAAACGAAATATATTACCTGAAAAAGCGCAATGGCAAAGTCGTTTATCCACTTTGTTGTCGAACCACCGGTATACCGGAGTGGCATTCAATTAAAACGTTTTGAACAGGGATTTCGAATTGATTTTTCTGATCATTCTATATATTCGGAAATTCGACCGCTGAACGTGATTTCGAGTTTATCAGATTTACGCGGTCCGATTTTGATCTCTGAATAGCATATTTATACCGTGATAGTGCGTATTTTACTCGTGTCATGTTGTACTTTTTAGTAGAACACAAAATTACGAATTGACGCAGACATTTTTATCGACTATCGTACGAGCTCGGCATTTATCGTTCTAGTAGAAAGCTGACGATCAATCAATCGAAAACGGTGTAAAATTCATTCGCGTGTTGCTCTGATAACAAAAGGACAATCAAGATTTGTATTTACATTTTCATTTTGAGCAAAACTGGTGTGTGTGTATACTATGCGTAAATTTAGAAAGTGAAGATTTTTTATTTTTTCCGCGGTTTTTCACTGAAAGAATCTTCGAATCGATTATTAACCTTGCCAAAACCTCAAAATAAGCATCGATTACCAATTTAACATTTTCGATATCGTCCTATTTAATTCGAGGGAAAAACATAAAATGTTTTTTTTTAAATAAAAAAAAAAAAAAACACCGACTTCGAGGTTTATTATAAAAATTTAATAAAAATGCACTAAAAAGTAAAAAAATAATTACTGCCGATTAGAAAATGTATATATCACAGAGTGATATACCCCCTTAAAGATGACATTATCGTAATTATTATGCAATATTAATACCTTCATTAGAATAGGATTCATATTACATATTAAAATAATAATTAAAAACCGCGATAAATGTTCATTAAATTGTTCCTAGATATTGTAATATGAATTTGATGCTGACTCGAATTAAGGTACTAATGTTGTATAAGAATTACGATAATGTCACCTTTAAGGGTACATCATTCTGATTTCTAATCGGAAATAATTATTTTTTACTTTTTAACGCATTTTTATTAAATTTTTATAATAAACCTCGAAGTCGGTATTTTTTTTTTGTAAAAAAGCATTTTATTTTAAAATTTTTAGCGTTAAACTTGAATTTTCTTCTTGTTTAAAAATCAATTTTTTTTCGCGTTATTCTCCATACTTTATACTTAAAAAAAAAAAATCAATTTCCTTATTTTGAACTGCATTTCCACGGTAATTTGGCAAATAATGATGAATGAAAAAATAAATATTAAAAAAAAACAAAGAAGAATCTAAGCCGACGGTAAAACCAATTATGAATGAAAAGCATCCAAAAAGCTTCAATCTCCCGCATTATTAAGGACAACTCAAAAACTCCCGATCAGGATCAAATTTAAATGGGACCACATGAGAAGCACCAGCTTTCAAATAAAAGAAAAATCATCAAAATCGGTTCACCTAGAAGAAAGTTCTGAGTTAACACACGTAAAAATAAATAAAAAATAAATAAAAAAAAATAAAGTCGAATTGAGAATCTCCTCCTTTTTTTGTTAAAAAAAGTAAACGTAAATATTCATTTTTCTGTTGGGAAATTTTTACAGACAACGGTAGTTCGTCTGATTTCCCCTGCAACGTAGTCCGTGCAATTTCAAAATTTCGCACGAAAAACATCAAATATAGGACTGAGCTAAGTCGATTAATCGCCGGACGTAAAATCACGAAAACGGAAAGAGCCGAAACAAAACCGGCCGACATTATTAATATTTGTTCGAAGCGCTTTAGCGAAATGCGTGCTTCTGACAGCTCGATGATTAGGGCGTTCTTGCGTTGCTTCAATGGACATGCGCGCGCCTTTCAAAAACACAGAACCAGTTCCAGCCCAGATTTTTTTCCAGTCATGCCGCCGAACAATCTCGGGCAGCGTACCAAAATGATTAACTGTAAAATACGTTTTAATTTTGGCGTACGCGTGAGAAAAGACAACACAACAGCTCTGCTCGGTTTTGTTCCCTATCAGAAATAATAATTAGCCGGTAAAAGTTTTCCGGAATATTAACGAATTCGGCTGAAACAGCTCTAGTACGATATCATTATCGCTGAATATCATCATCGTCCGGGAAATAATAAGCCAAGTGTAAACAGAGGACGATAATGAAAAGAAACGGCGGATTCCGAAAATCGGCGATTACGAGCGCGTTTAATTATTAAGCTCTTTTCGCGAAACTTTTGGTGGTCGCGCTATTCAGCTGGAGTAATTCCATCGGCCAGATAGGATTTCCGGAACGATCTCGAATTTTAATTATCGGGTCGACGACCTAGCAAGTCGTCTGAACGCGTTTGCAAATCACCCTTATTCTACCGATTGCCGGACAATAACACCGACAAAGTTCGAACGGAACAGCGAAAGACGAAGAACGCTCCATTTTTTCCCCCTGGTATCAATGTCAACGTTCAACCTACATATGTATATATATATATACATATATATATATATATATATATATATATATATATATACATATGCATATATATATATATACATATATACATACATACATATGTATATATATATATTAAGGCGATTTTCATAATTTTCTTGCACGCCCCGTTGGCTCCTTCAGTAAATATTCGCACCTTTCTGTAGTACGAAAAAACCCCCTACGTAACCAAATTATAAATTAGAGCTGTTCTTTTACCTGTTATTTTCGTATAATAAACTTTATCACGATATTTTGCGACTTGCTTCGGAATAAAACTCATACGTGTTTTAAATAGGTGCTCAGCGTCCGCAGCTTTTTAAAATTTTCGCAAAAATTAGTCATAATCCAGTAATGTTCGGTGTGTGTTATTGCATTCCAGAAGAAAACAAAAACCGCTATCAGCGGTAGTGTATGGTTGGTTAGTTAGTGGTGTTGCGTTCAGGTAAGACCTCTGATATCCGGTTTTTAAGAAATTTCCCTTACGCTAGTTTGGTAGACGCGTAAAAAAAGGAAAAAAATACCGAATTCAAACCGATCATATCTTTGGCTTTTTTTTAAATTGTCGTTACTTCACAATTGTAATCTCATGCTTCATGCTGTTATTTGCAGTGTATAGATTTGTTTCTAAAAATTGCGCCCATCGGCATTTATGCTGGGGACACACACGAGCGTTAATTTTAATTTAACGCGCGTCATGGCGGACGTTGTAGCGTTACACTTATAAAGGTCAAGTAGCATGAAGCATGGGGGGCACGGGATGAGCCTTTAAGTATGCTGTTGTACGAATGTGATTAACATGCTAAATACGATACAGCAGGAGCCCCCTGGAAACAGTGTCATTTATGACGCTGGCCAATCATCCCACTCCCGGTCGAACAACCCTATTACCGGGCAGAAACGGTCCTTCTCAGGACCACAAAAAACAAAAAACAAAACAAAAGAAACAATGACAGTAAAACAAATAAAACCGTTCAGAGAAATGTCCGTGAACATTGAAGGATTAACACCAACAAAAGAAGCTACATATACTAACCAATTTAATAATAAAAGAAAACATTGACATATTAGCCGTTCAAGAAACACATCGCGTTGTATTAAACCGCAAGCCCAAGATAAACGGAATGAAAATTGTGATTGACAGACCACATAGCAAATACGGTAGTGCAGTTTTCGCAAAAGATGGTATTAAGATCAAAAAAACAAAGAAAGTAGAAGATAATGACATAGAAGTACTATCAGTTGATATTGGAAGTTGTGTTATAACCTCTATCTACAAACCACCTAATAGTATATTTGAATACTGCCAAGAAGTGCGCAAAACAGAAATCGTGATCGGAGATTTTAATAGTCACAGTGTGAACTGGGGATACGCTGATAATAACACGGATGGAGATCTCGTTGAATCCTGGGCAGAGAGAAACAAACTAGAATTGATATACAATCCAAAACTACCTGCTTCTTTCAATCGTGCAAGATGGAAGCGAGGCTATAATCCAGACAATGTATTTGTGACTGGAAATATCTCCCACATGTGCACTAAGGAAGTTTCAGATCCAATCCCACATACACAACATAGACCTATCATATGTTCAGTAGATGCAGCCATTAAGCCTATCATAACTAAGGATATAAGAATACGCTATAACTTCAAGAAAGCGAACTGGTCCCAATTCAGAGACGAACTAGATGGCGCAGTAAAAGAAATACCTGCAACAACCGAAAACTATGAAAAATTCATCGAAGCTATGAGAAATGCATCTAGGAGAAACATACCTCGAGGTGCACGCAAGACATATATACCAGGTATGAAGAAGGAACTTTTAAACCGGTATATGAAGTATGTCGAAAAATTCAACGAAAACCCCTTCGAAGGTGATACAATAAAACTGGGCCTGACGATTGCTGAAGAGATAGCAGAAACAAAAAGAAATGAATGGCGAGATCTGATAGAAAATCTTGATTTCCACAAAGATAGTAGGAAGGCATGGTTATTACTAAAGAAACTAAATGGTGAAAAAGTAAGAAATATTGGAACTCCAAATATTACGGCAAATCAAATAGCTCATCAACTGTTGTTAAATGGGAAGGCTAGTTTTAAAATAAAACAAAAAAAAATCCGATTGTCAAATATCATACTTCTGAGATGGATCATTTTAATGATCCTTTTACGGAGAGCGAAATAAATGAAGCCATTAAAACAGCTAAAAACAAAAAAGCAGCCGGAATCGATGGCATGTTTGTAGAGCAGATAAAACACTTCGGTATAGCGACAAGAAAATGGATACTTGACATGTATAATTGCTGCTTACAGAAATTAACTATACCGAAACTGTGGAGAAAGGCACATGTCATTGCCCTTTTAAAGCCAAGGAAGGATTTGAATGATGCCAAAAACTATCGTTCCATATCCCTCCTATGTCACCTATACAAAATATATGAGAGAGTCGTCCTGAATAGAATATCCACAACTATTGACGCGCATATTATACCTCAACAGGCAGGTTTCAGAACAGGGAAGTCTTGTACTGGACAAATATTGAACTTGACACAGCACATAGAAGATGGATTTGAGAAGAAAAAAATCACGGGAGCCGTTTTTGTAGATCTAACAGCTGCATTCAACACAATCTCTCATCGCATGCTCGCTAAAAAAGTATATCAGACAACCAGAGACTTTAAATTTATGCAAATAGTTTCAATGTTGTTAAAAGACAGACGTTTCTACGTATCATTAAACGACAAAACTAGTGCTTGGAGAAAACAAAAAAATGGACTGCCGCAGGGCAGCGTGCTGGCCCCAATACTATTTAATATCTATACTAATGACCAACCAATCGGGAAAACTACAAAACACTTTATTTTTGCAGATGATCTTGTCTTTATAGCCCAAAATAATACCTTCGAAGCAGTGGAGGAAAATCTAAACGAAATGATTAAAGAACTCGACGAATACTATAAAGCTAATCAACTCAAGCCGAATCAAACAAAAACTCAAACGTGCTGCTTTCACCTCCGGAATCGGGAAGCTAAGCGCAAGCTACAAATCGTATGGAATGGTAAACAACTCGAACATGTTGATCATCCCAAATATCTAAGAGTCATCTTAGACAGATCATTAACATACAAGAGACACTGCGAAATAACAAAAATGAAGATATAATGGCGAGGAATAATCTTATCCGGAAACTGACGAACACTAAATGGGGAACTAAAGCACACATCCTGCGTACATCATCACTGGCACTCTGCTATTCAGCAGGAGAATACGCGTGTCCAGTCTGGAGCCGCTCTGCACATGCAAAAAAGATAGACGTTGCCCTAAATGAAGCTTGCAGAATTACTACCGGTTGTCTTAAAGCTACGCCCCTAAGGGAGCTGCATATACTTAGTGGAATTGCACCACCGGATATTAGGCATAGTGTGGCAGCCAAGAAAGAAAGATGGAAAATAGCTAATGACGACCACCATCCACTCTATAACTACGAAGGACTGACTGAGAGGAGACTAAAATCCAGACATAACTTGCTCCATACAGTTGAAGAACTGAAAATCTCTGCCAAGTCCGCAAGACTAGAAGCTTGGAAAGCAAAAACTAAAGATGATGCAAATATAAATGAAGCTCTTCCAACCGGCTACAATTTAGATTACGTCCTGTGGCGAACCTTAAACAGAATAAGAAGCAAAACGTCACGAACCAAATACAACTTGGAGAAATGGGGATTAGCGGACGACGACAAGTGTGAATGCGGACTAATACAAGATAACGAACACATATTTAGGTGTAATCTATTTGGCACATTCGACACAGATAAACTATTTTGTGATATCGACGAAGAAACACTAAAGTTTCTGATCTATTGGTCAAAGATAGGAATATAATCTAAAACGTTCGACCGGATACGATATGATAATAATAGCATGAAGCATGAATCGGACTAAATAGAATGCTTAACGCACGCACGCAAAGCTAAAGGCGCGATGTTTTAGACGCGCGTTGCTCTGAGACCCGTGTACTTGATCATTATTAGTAATGCCGCAACGCCCGTCAGAACGCGCGTTGAATTAACGCTCTCTGTCCTCAGCCTTATACTGGACACGGTATAAATATAAATATGTGTCGTCCGGACACATTTAAGTGTACTCGGCCGTTCTTCGCTTTTATTTCGTCGACGATAAATATTCTATTTAGCATATTGTTCGATTCGTTCTTTCTGTTCGTAGTGATTGGCTAATTTTAATCGTAATTTCGATTTTTTTCTTATCCTTTATGAAGTTTCTTTATCGTTAATTTTCATTATTGCTAATTCGTTTTTTATTTTTAATAAAAACGGCCCTTTTGTTTTTTGTTTTTTTTCATTAAAATAAATTTGACATTTCGGGTAATACGATGATTTTAAAGTTTTAGTTCGTTCGCGGTTTTTTTCCAATATTGTCGCTAAACATTTTGAAAAATCATCCTCTCTTCAGAGCGCTTTTCTATATGTTCAATCGTTGTTTTGTTCGAATGCGAATTTTTATTTACACTGGCTTTAGTATTTTCACGGTCGCTATTAAATTAAAACAAACAAGAGGAGCTTTTGAACTGACTACTAAAATATAGCCTTTGGCGTCCGATGTATTTGCATTTTGATTCGACTTCGAAACGAATATTACCAATACGTTCAGACAGGCAGAACTCATTCAGTTGCTAAATACTGCGGATAAATGAGGCGTGGTTAAAAAGTAACGAGAACTTTTAATTTTTCCAAAAATAAAATTCACCTAACCTTCAATGTTTATTCCAATGCTCCTTCAAAGTAGTCCGCTATTGGTATCATGCACACTTACAATAATGCCACACCGTAATAGTTTCGAGAAACACTGCTGGAACGCCATTTTAAATATGGTATCTCGCTCTGCAATTTCGCCTACATCTCTCATATCTATTGTTGAAAAACGCGTTGTCTTTTTTGAGTAGGTCCGCTTGAGAGTTTGAGAAATAGGAAAAAGTCTGCCATCTCTGGAGAATAGGGTGGTTGCAGCGTTATAGCGATGTTATGTTACCCCACAAACTATGTTGGATAAGCGATATGCGCTAGTGCGCGCGTTGTCCTGGTGCAAAATCCACAAATTATTTCTTCCAAGTTCGAGTTGTTTTTTCCCGATTTCCCGATGCAAATTGCGTACGACTAGTACTCCTTATTGACTGTACGACTAGTACTCCTTATTGACTGTACGACTAGTACTCCTTATTGACTGTACGACTAATACTCCTTATTGACTGTACGACTAATACTCCTTATTGACTGTACGACTAGTCGATAAAAATTTTCGTTATGTACCATTCTATTCCAGACGCAGAGCGCACAATTACAAAATTCTCATTACTTTTTTATCATACCTCCACCTCGTAGGAAACACATCAAACCACGTGCATTAGCGTAGTCGGAATATGCGACAAATTCAAAATTGTACACCGGGTTACGTACGCGTATTTAGATATTAATTTTTTCTTTTTTAATTAACTATAATAAGAATAATAATAAATTATATATATGTATATATTTTTATATATACACCATACGTAATATATATATATATATATATATATATATATATATATATATATATATACATATATATATGTCGATAATATTCTTCTTACATGCAACTTCCATTTTAACTTTCATCTATAGTAAATAATGAACTTTGTATGATGTTTCTGCATTATTATCTCGTGAAATGAGCAAAGAACAAAGATACTGTATTTCTTTATTCTGTTCTTTGGTTTTATTATATTTCTCACTTTGTCGCTAAACTTTTCAAACGCCATTCCGGTAACAATTTTTTACATTTTCAGTATTACGATTATTAAACTTATTTTCTTGTAAGTTACCGCAAACCATAATAACCGAGAAAGCACAAAAACCTTCCCAGCAGTTAGTACCGCATCGGCCTATTTCATTATTAATCTAAACTACATGTAAAAAAGTGTTACTATATCACGCTCAATACTGACGGCGAAGAAATTAATGGCCGACCATCATCAGTTTAGACTCAGAACTGATCATGGAACCAGGGCCGCATCTGAGGGGGTGTTTTCCGACCTCCTCCCCTCGAAATGTCTACGAAATAAAATAACTGCTTGAATTAAATGAACCGAAATTCAGAATAAATTTATTTCTTTTCAATTGTTGACAAAAGAAAAGAAAATTAAAATTTTTATGAACTCTATGGAAACGACTATTTTTTAATTGTTTTTATTGTAGTGTTCAAATATTGCATATACAATAATTGACTACAAGGCTTCAGAGTACCATTTATAAATAAATATATTTCATGATAACATACAAACATATATACACTAATTACAAAGTAATTCTTAGGCTACCCCCCATTAGAAAAAATGTCCCAATTTTATATAATGAAAAATGTCTAATTTTATGTAACGAAAAATGTCTCAATTTTATGTAACGAAAAAGTGTCTTAATTTTATATAATGAAAGTTAAATGTTAGGATAGGATTTTTGTGATTATGTTATTTTTTTTTGTGTTGATGCCAGTAAGAATTACGTTGTAAATTTTGATCATTTTATACAAAGTATAGAAGAGAAACAGACAGAAATGAAAGCAAGAGAGGTCAAGGGAAACAGTCTCTTGCGAGGCCAAATGGCCGAGTTTGAGAAAAGAGAAGAACAGGAATGTAAAAATAAAGTTAGAATTAAATTACGAATAGAAAAAAATTAATTTATCGTTAATTTGCCTGCAAATATTTTGATATTTGAGAGCCAGTATAATAAAAACTTGGCACTTGCGTACTTTCCTACTTCTACTTCAATAAATTGCGAAACTGGATTTTGAATAAATGCTGTCTCGGGGAATCCTTTTCTTTCTTGAAATATTCATAAATGAAGAACAGGTATGATGTTGTCCAGCTTCGGTTTAAAATTCTTATTCACCGAGATCTTAAGTCCTCGTCAAACAACGTTAATTGCTGAACGCATCCTGGAAGGCGTCGGCAGGGATCTCCTTCAAGCACCTCGTCGTCGCATTTTGGACGCGGGGAAGCTGCCGTGTGTCACTCAGCATTTTGTCGTTTGAACTCCGGGTCATACTCAAAACCCAATGTTTCGTCACCCGTAATCACATTATCGGAAAAAAATTCGGATCACTTTCACAATGCTCCAAAGGAACACATCGTTGCACGCGAACAGCCTTCTGTTCATCAGATTGGGGACCATCTTCGCGTAGATCTCCCGCATGCCCAAATTTTCGATAACAATGCGATACACAGTACTTATGAGGATATTACACCTATCTGCCAGTATTCTAACGGTCAGGCGTCAGTCAGAGTTCAACATGTCGCTCACTTTCTTCACATTTTGGGCGGAATGTGACGTTGACCGGCGTCCAGAGGATACCCCCGTCAGTTGCCAGCGGCCAATTCTATAATGCTCATCGCTACTAGTTCGAAGGTTGTTTTAGTGACGCGTCGGAATTTCAAAATGCCGCGTTTCAAGGACCAGCATTAAGCGATAAAATTTTGTGTTACACTCGAGAAAACGGGCACCGTTGCCACGTTGAGGGATGTTTATGACGCCAAAATATGATTTACCGCGGGCACAAGATGTTCCGGGAGGACAGAGAGGACGCCGAGGACGAAGACCGCTCTGGACACCATCAACGTCACATTCCAACCAAAATGTGAAGAAAGTGAGGGACATGTTGAACTCTGACCATAGAATGCTGGCAGATAAGTGTAATATCCTCAAAAGTACTGTGTATCGCATTGTTACCGAAGATTTGAGCATGCGGAGGATCTGAGCGAAGATGGCCCTCACGGTGCTTTCTGATGAACAGAAGGCTGCTCGCGTGCAACGATATGTTCCTTTGGAGCATTGTGAAAATGATCCGAATTTTTTGGATAATGTGATTACGGGTGCCGTAACGATTATAACCTGGAGTCCAAACGATAAAGTGCTGAGTGACACACGGCAGCTTCCCCACGTCCAAAAAGCAACGATGAGGTACTTGAAGGAGATCCCCGTCGGTGCCTTCCAGGGTGCGTTCAGCAATTGGGACAAACGCTACCGGGGTGTTTCGTCGCGGAAGGAAACTACTTTGAAGAATTTTAGTTGCTGATACCGATATCTGTAGTACGTATTTTTTTCTGGATTCAACTTACTTTTGTGACAGACCATGTATGTTGCAACATTTGATCTCAGAGATTGTTACCGCAAGGGGAATATCGTTTTTTAATTCCGTATATTATTAATGTATAGTTCTTCTCTCTCTCAGCCGCGTCTCATTTCCTCTATATAAGCATATTTGATTTCAGATTAAGTACACATGTTCATGGAAGCGATATTTGAATATCTAGAGGGAGACAACTTCCGAAAACTGCTAACTTCTGGACTAAGCTACGAGCCACTTTTTTTTACGTTTTTTTACTTTTTTTTTCATTATTATCAATTACATTTTCTACCTAATTTAGTCAAACTGCTGGGATTCTCTTAGGTGTTAATAAGCAGAGTGTTAAGTACCGCTAAAGCGGTTATAGGCGGAGAATTTTTTTTCTTTCGACAGAAATTCCTTTTTTTAACAAAAAGCTAAGAATTAACTTTATCGCCCTTGGTTAATGTTAGCTAACCTGAAATTTAGGGAAAAAAGTGAAACAGAAGAAAACAAAAAAACACCAGAAACCCGTTAAAGAACTTGGAAATTTACCAAACAATTTCCGACAAATTAAAAATAATAAAATAATTCAAAATCCTGTTTGAATTTAATATACAAATCTGTTTTACGAAGGAATAAATAAAATCTATGACAGCAAAGAAGGATAAATATCCACATTAATTTTCCTCTGTCTGAAAAAAAAAACAACATACATATATATATATATATAAACTCGGAAAATTTTGGCCTCGCAAGGGGCTCCGTCCCTCAACCCCTCTTGCTTAGCTTATATTTATGTCCCTTTCTCTACTATACTTTGTATAAAATGATTAACAACATAATTCTAAATCCGTCCATATGAATATAATAACATAATCACAAAAATCCCATAAAATATAACAAATGTTACATAAAATTGGGACATTTTTCGTTACATAAAATTTTGGACATTTTATTAGGACATATTTTTGGGACATTTTCCGTTTCATAAAAATGGAACATTTTTTCTAATGATAAAGTAGCCTAAGAATTACGTTGTAATTAATATATTCTTCTTCTCTTTAAGGTGCCATATCCTCATCGGACTTCAGGCTGTTGACATGAAGATAATTTTTTTTCCATTTTTCCCGATTCCTGACTGTATGAATTATTTCTTCTGTTGAATGTTTTGTCCAATTTTTTATTTTTTCAAACCATGTCGCGTATTCTTCCTGCCAATCCATCTTTTTTCTTCCATCTGCCCAAGTAAAATCGTCCTCCTCAGTAGCTGATATTTAGCGTCACGTATTATTATATGTCCGATGTATTCTAGTTTCCGCTTTTTTTTATTGTATTCACCAGTTCCCGATTTTTGTCCATACGCAGTAGTACTTTTGAATTTTTTATCTTCTCCGTCCACCGGTAGCACCACATTTCGAAGGCTTCTAGTTGTTTTTTTTTATCATTGTCATTTTCAGTGTCCATATCGCACATCCGTATAATAGCCGCGACCATATTAAGCTATATTATAGTTTTAACAATAAAATAATGCGGCTAAAAACTGCGCAAGAGTTTTTGTGAAAATATAAGAAGAATATGAAAGCAGCTTAGCAAAAGTAATCTGCTTGGTTGCAATCAATAGCCAAATGTTAAATGATGTAAAACATTAAATGTTAGCAGACACAACGTAAATTTGTTCATAGCGATCACTTATTTCACCTAAAATATTAATAATAATTGAATAAACATGTATTAAAATATAATAATTACCTTATACTCAAGATCATACTAGAAAACTAAACATAACATCGAAAGTAATAATTATCCGATTGAGAATTCTGCGTTATTAACTTGTACATTACACAGGTAATCGCCAGCCGCTATTCAGCGTGTGCTGAAGAACTGAACGGATATGAGAAAATCGTAGAAAAAATACGCAGGCGAAACGTTTTATTCGCATAAATCAATTACGGAGAATGTTTTTTTTTTTTTTGCAAAAGTTTCGGGCAATCGTCAAAGTTCCGGAGATGACTATTAGCGTACGATTTAAATTATTTTTACGAAAGAAGCGGTTAACAGATGTTGCGAAGTGGTGGTAGTTTTTCGGGGGTTCTTTTTTTTTTTTTTTTTATTTTTTCCGCGTATTTTTAAACGAAGCCTGCCAGAATAACATGTCTGTAAGACAGCGTATTGCAACTTTTCATCTTCGCTGGAACTGTGACACGGGCAGAGAATACGATCGAGAAGAGTACTCTGCTGACGGGAATTCTTCTCATTTAACTTGCACGAAGCATTGTTAAAAATTCGTGCGAGTGGAATATGCAAATTTTCAACTTGGCTGTCGAAAGTTATTTACATTTCGCTGCAAGTCCTAAGTAGCTTATCGAATTTTTTCCGAACACAGCCAGTGCCGGAGCACAATAGAGACGCATTCGCGCACGACGCCTGCCAAGTCTTACGCATTCACTCCACACCTAACCCATTGTAGTCGGCACCTTTTCTTTATTCGCAAACTCTTTCCTAGTTTATTCGCTCGCGCCTTTTATTCCTTTCTTCCTTTTCTTGTCGGCGAATTCAATGAAATCGGTTCTCTACTCGTATAATTTTACCCGTTCCCCCGCCGCTATTTTGCATATTGCTTGTTACTTCAGACGCGCGACAGATGTGTGGGGATATTTTTTGGCCGGATTTGGCTACTTGCTAACTCGAGACGACAAAGTTTTTCTGCGAAAAGCGAATGAATTATTTAAGACACCGAGGCAATATTTACAGAAAAATGAAAGATTACGAAAACTGATGAGAAATCGTAGATGTCGTTTAATTATAAACACTATAACCTCGACTTTTATTCTAGCCTCGCACGCTATATGATGCACTTACAAACATAAAAATAACGGTCACATTAATTCTTTATCCGGTAGCTGGCAACGATAAACGATCCGCCAGTTGTAATCTTATGCAAGCTCGCATCTTTAAACAAACGTTATATAGGCAGCGTACCCTGTTTCCAAATATTTTGATTTTTAAATGATTTTTCCTTTGGTACAATTTGTACGAAATATTCTTCGCCACTCCTACCCTTCTAAGGCATATTTTTTCTCTCTAATTCTTTTAAATTCCCATGCCAAGTTTAATTATTAAACAGGAATTTTAGGCTGCCTTCTATTCCTTATTACTTTTTCACGTGACCATTTTCATATTGATAGTTTGCAGAAGCCTCGTCAGAGCTTCCTCTTTATTCTACCCGATTTCAATTTTTCTGATCTTTTCGTTTTCCATCTTTCCGCTCAATCTTTACCAATCCATTAATGACAAATCATATGTTACACATATATATATCACGATATGCCCATATCAACCCACTGCTGGGTGTAAGCAATCCCTGGCGGGATAAGTTGACCTAATCTCCTCCCGTGCTGGCCAGGCAAATTGGGAAATGCATTTTATACCTGCTGCTAAATTTACACGGTAATAGTTAATATGCGGCGCTAATGAAGACGATAGTATAGACCCAAGACTACGCTCGAAACTGATCGCAATCGCTTGCTATTACAATGCAGTTCCGCGTGTGTCTGCCTACTATACATCAACTAACGCCCATATTGTGATGGTATGCATGTTTGCCATTGCCTTCCATATGATTCTATTAGCGGTTATTTAATTTTAATTTATCGTTTGCCCGGGATCGAACCCAAGACCTCCGCAACGGAAGCCAAGCGCTCTAGCAACTGAGCCATCGCGACGACATTATATTTTCTAATATTTCTCCAATTATCTGATTATCTCCGACTGCATCATCAATCTGTTCCCTACTACTTTATCATTCTATCTACGTAGAGTCATTGGTAATCTTCTTTTTGCTCTACACTAGATTTCTGCTGCTCATTATAGTCTCTACTAACATGACCATGTTTTATAACCGGAAGGTGTTCTATTTTTTTTAACAAAAAAGGAAAACAACAAAACAACGTTATAATCGATGAACAAAAAGTTTCATAACTAGAAAGTATTTTTCCATTCTCTTGTTTCCCGTTAACGAACTACTTTACAGATTTCGAATTTTTAAAAATTCCCATAATAACCTTTTTCTAATATTAACAATTACGAATTTTTTCCACGGAATTGAAAATTCCCCGTTTATTTCGCTTTTGACCATATTGATAACAAATCAGAGAGGGTACACCGCGACCTTACAAAAATTCTGGAACCCATAAAACGTAAATGTTTTGAAACGACACTTTGGTTTTTTCAACCAAGCGCAAAATGCTTTTTGAAAAGAGACGATTAATGAAGTTGAAAAAGAAATAACCGGAAAAAAAAAAAAACCCGAAAAATCACCATGGCGTGTCTAGAGAGAGTCGTCGTTTCGTTCTATCGAAGCGACGGTTTTTTTTTTGTTTTTTTTGAGCATCAACCAGGGAACTTCACTCAAAAACGATATAGGTATTAGATCGGAAACAGCTGAAATAAACGAACCACTAGCAGCAACAGAAAGGCTACTTCAGGAGGACTTGAATATGGTTTGCAGATGGGTACACTATAAAAAATTATTAATAAATGCCAAAAAAACCAAAAGTAATGTACGTAAGAACACCGAGTGGATTTAGAAAGTTCGTGCCCAAAATAGTTTTGCACATGGTAGATTGCCTTCATGGATCGGAAGTATGCCGTTGTGAGCCCCGTTAGAAACGGTTGATAATTTCAAATACCTGGGAATAACATTCGCCATAAGGCGTTAACTTGGAGAGTTCACATAGATAACATTGCTAGGAAAATTAGTATGCCGGCGTTATACAAATTGAAACAAGTTATGAGAATTACAAAACTACGAGACTGCATATTTTGACTCATTAATAATGACTAGGATTAGATACGGACTCGAAATTTGAGGGGAGGCAAAAAAAACGGAATTAAGGAAAATTAGTAGACTACAGAAAAGATGTTTAAAAATTTTGTTACCGAATGGGAGAAGTGCGAATCTTGTAACGAATTCTACTTCGGGTGGGACAATAATAAAGAAATGTCGCCAAAAGTGTTTTTTTTATTACAGTAAACTTTTAAGGTATAAAACGGAAAAAATAAGATTACCGACAGGGAAATATGGGACTAGGAACTATGACAATTTGTGTTTCATAAGACCTAAAGGGATTAATAATAAAATTGATAATGTTGAAGAGGAGAAGTTATAAGTGTCATTTACTAGGGGTAACTTACCAAAGGAATTAAAAGACGAATGCAATTTGAATATATGGAAAGACAGAACAAAAAAAATATGGTTGATTGCGTGGTGCAAAGAATGAAAAATGGATAGTCATAGGAAAGGAACTAAGACGGGTAATTGATTGAAAGAGTAAATAATTATAAATGATGTAATGGAAAAAAAAAACAACTAATGTTTGGTGCTCATGTTCTAGCTGCATTACTTATGGCTTATGTGAAAATAATGTGGTACGATGTGCGATGGGTATAAATGTTGTGAATTAAAATTATACGTAGAATAGTAAAAATAGAAGTTAAGTTGAATTAAGTAATATATATATATATATATATATATATATATATATATATATATATATATATATATAAGACGAATATGATGTATTAGATTTAAGATGTATATGATGAATAAACAATATAATTATGTTGGGAACCCACAGACGGGCAATTGCCCTGTGGGACCCGCAAATTATTTAAAACAAAAAAAAAAAACAACAAACTGAGGGGGAAAGGGCAGAATATAAAAAGCACAATAGGCAGCAGAAAGGCTTAACTTTAGGAAGCGTAAATCGAGAAAAGAACGTTCCGCAGAAAGAGCAGAACATTGAAAGAGAATGTGATTAGCATCGCAGAGAACTGCTTCGTTAGGATGTGCAAGACAATAATTAAGGCATGAAGTGCAGAGAACTTAATTTCGGAATGATTTTTTCTCAGCAACAGGACTGCTCGTGAAAACGGACACACCGTTTGTTATCATTCTCGGAGATGATTTATTCGGTCGCTGAAAGAGACCTTCTTGATTTTGAGTTTATCTAATTTATGCGCGAGACGTGTAAATCTAAATAACAACCTTTCCATTCCTACTAGCACCTATGATAATATATCGGTATCTAGCTGCGCTTACTACCCACTATGCAGGACATTTGCCAAATCGCGTAAATTACTTATCGCACTATTAACTATCGTTAACTTTCGTCGACTATCGTACCGCCCCCAATAACCTGTTTCTCCGTACCAATAATATTATTTTCGAAATGAAAAACGGACTGACTTTATTCATTTAAGAGTTTCGTTTTTCTTGAACGGTAAAACAACTTCATACTTGACGAATAAAACTGGTTCTGTCAACAGTACTACAGATTGGAACAACACTCTCCTAGTGGTGTTTCTAACGTAAAAGTATGTTCATGATACTCAGATGTTTCTCATTGCGGAAGAGGGAACAGTTTTCCTTCTATTCATTAAAACCTTTTTGTGGACCACCATAATGTTTCGAAAATATCTCAAAACACTTCCCAGCTTCTAGTCGCGTACCTACGTATCATTTTACTCATTTTGGTATCGAATATTTACCCTGCCCCTTTGATAATAATCGCTGCTGCTCTCTCGCTATTCAAACGATTTCCTTTTAAGTGCTTCCTTCTCTCCGTCGTTTTGTTGTCTTCGTTGTGATTTGTTGTGCTTTAATCGTGCTCTTTCCCGTCTTAGTTTCCTCTCCACGAAACTCTAGCTACTCCTTAACGTGTTTTCTCTCCATTTGCTGAAGTATTCGCGCAGATATTATAGATTTTCTATACTGGTTATTAAAAAGTATTTACATATAACATCACTTTGAAAAAGAGTCAATATCAATTTTAATATTTTCAAATAAAATTCCGGTTTAAAATAAAACTTCGCACAAAAGTTAAAAGTCCTTCAACATACGTTAGATATTGGTTTCGGCCTCTTACTAATTTTCAATATTTATAAATGATATATTAAAAAGAGATCACAAAACTTAACTATACTTTTTTTACAGATTTTGTAACTGTCCTGCACTTTAGAAAAAATTTGACTAAGTGTAATCTCTTTCTTATCTTTTACGATGAACAAATGCCTTATAAGACTCGAATTTTTGATTGTTTCATATTTTGCTAACTCTACTATATGTACAAGGCGATTACAGTTTCAGATATCTAGAGATTAGTATAAATAAATAAAGGAGCGATATGATTTAAAACAGGTTATATACAATAATATTAATTTCGTTTTTTTTTTTTTAAATAATAAACATTATTCGACAACAAGTCGAAAATATTAGCTGTTTTAATATTTTTTTTTTTGTTTTATACAATTTTTAAATCAAGAAAACCTTTTGCACTGCTGAAACCGACAATTCATGTATATTTGACGATGAATGTTACGAATATGTAGATAGTGACAAAACATTATCAGAGTTAATGCTCAAAATGTGTTGATAAATACTTAATCGCTTTAGGTAATGCCTGAGAAGTGCGAGAAAAAAAGTTAAGATTATAAAACTACACCTGTTTTTTAACCTAGATTTTATTCTCGCACTTCAGACATTACCTCGAGGTATGGTGTTTGAAGAAATATCAGATACGATATGTGCTACTTTACGAGATTATTTATTCGATATGTTTGCGTAATCCGGTAAAATAATTAAAAATAATATTTGGATTGTATGACTATCATATTATTATGCAGTAAAATTAAGGTATAATAAAACCGCGAAATCATTTATAAAAATGAACTTAATCGAGTCAAACTTCACTATCGATAACTAAACCGCAAAACAAAAATGAATTCATCACGCCATCACTGCTATTATGCGAAAAATGTTAAACAGAAACCATCATTTTCTGCACTTAATCCAATAATGCTTAATTTTTTCTTTTCAAACACGTTTAAAAATTGTCAGTATTATTTAATAAAGTTAAAAAAATTATTTTTTAGTCTTGTTTCGAACAGAATAACAAAAAACGATAATCTCATAAAATTTTTTCTCGAAGTGATTTTACTGCGCCAACAATTCCGATACAATCCTGAAAGGTACGACCAGCAGCTTTGCACGCTGCATCCGACCATCTAGTGGGCGCACGACCTCGACTTCTTCTTCCGTTGACCTTTCCTTAGATGAGTAGCGTTTCCAAATTGTCCGCTCTGATCACATGACTAAAATACCACAGTATCCTGCAGAGCACCACCGATGATAGCCTCTTCGGGTTACCAATCTCATTTAGTACATATACATATATACGAATATTATACATTGGTGTAATATATACACGTGCATATACATAAATATGAATATATGTATATATATATATATATATATGAAGCACGTTCAATAAGGTCTAATAATGTGGTAGGGGTGGAAGGTGTTTGGTAGGTTTAACTGATATGGCGTACCAAGTTTCAGAACTGTCCACTATATATATATATATATATATATATATATATTTATATATATTTATATAGATCAGTCGTCGGTACGTGTGAATTGTTACTTGCAAGTGCGTCCAAATGTGAAGTTCGTTCAATAATAGGCTTTTAATAAGCCTTTCTCTAATAATCGCTGGTTCGCCGCACTTCCGCTTTCCGTCAAAAACCACAGATTTCCGCTAGCGGTATATTTCGCCAAGCGAGTTTATGAATTAAGCGTATGATAAAATAGCGGTAATGTATATGTAGTTACAATTTCGTAGCTAAAAGTGTGCAGTGTACAACGCGCGCGTAACTCGGATTGTACCTGGGGCTTACAAAAGGTTTTTTTTTTTACCTGAGTACGCTGTTGTTTTAAATGTGTATATGTTTTTCAGTGCGCTCCAAGTGACTCGCTAGTATCGAGGTAGTACTCATCGCGCCCGGCGAACACAACGCTGAAGACTAAGAGATCATCAAATCGGAATTCACTGCTACTGGGCACTGATGGGCAACTGGCGTCTTGCATATTAAGCGTGATTTCTACTGGCAAACTGATTTTTTAAACTAAATTAATCTCTCTGCTGCTAGGTAAGTAGTGGTAGATTTCTTTCTTTTTCAGTTTGCTTTGGTACTGCGCGCATGTTAGAAGTACTTGAGGATTTGCCACTGGTACATACGCGCATACACACACACACATATATATATATATATATATATATATACATGTACATACTTTCGTTGCTTGCATATTGCATCATTTCCTTTTATGTATATTAAAATTTTATTTTTACTTTTACTAAATGTTTTCAACTGCTTAAGACCTCAATTTCAAAGTAACCTTGAGAAGATAAATAAATTTCCGAACAGTTTTGGGTCAGTAATCTCAGTTACAGCATTTTGTTATCGTAAAAATATACCTTTCATTCTAGAAAATATTAGAAACGATTTTCTTGTGTTTTTTTTGTTTTTGAATTTGATAATGTTTTTTTCGCAATTTTATTTCAAAAAATCCAACCGATCTCATAAGAAAAATTCATGTCCCATAGAACATACACGTGTGTTTATTTCGCTTCTCTCTAATCTCCTCTCTTCTCTGTCCCCTATACCCTTCCTCTCACAAACTATATAGGCGACGCTAATTTGAGTGCACCTGTATCACTTCCGAACGTTCTTTCTTTTACTCTCCTCTTCTGTCAATTGGTCTTCCATCTCCGTATTGTGCATCTTTTGTTCTCTCCTTTCCGTCAACCTCGGTCATTCCAGCACTTGAGTCTTTCCTATCCTCCATATCCGATCGCATGAACATCTGATTCCGCTTCTCATCCTTTTCCCTTTTCTTGGGCCAATGTCTTTTTTTTTTTTTTACGAACCCAACAAAAAAGAAAAAAGAAAAAAAAATACACTCGTGTAATATTCTTAATATATATACATTATAATTTAACGATGTTCGAAATTATTTATGTTTTTAATTACTAGAACATATTAAAAATTTATAGTGTACTTACTCTTTTGGAAGATATTTTTAATAATTTTGAATAATAAATATTTGACTACGTATTGTTATCGTCGTGTTGAATAATGCACGCTACCAGTTTTTAATAATAAGTTGCTTATTAACGATACGTTTAACTCACATTTATAATTTCGAACTGATTTTGGTTTTGCAAACCAAATAAAACATAATTCAGTTTAAATTGTTTTTTTCCCTACACGAATATATATATGTATATATATATTTATATATTTCAATAAGGTCTGCTGCATACGAATTTATACTGAGCGATAATTCAAGTTTTCTAACTGAATGCTGTTAATGAAAATTTCATAACTGCCGCTTCTTATAAAGGACTATTAGAAGTCTGAGAATGACCGACATCGAGTGAAGTTTTAAAGGTAGTAGAAAGTTTGGCTCCAATACGACGAACAGCTGCTGGAACAGCGGACGTCTACCTTATGTGATTGTACGAAGCTGTTTCAAATCTTTACTGTTGTTCATTAGTTAACGCACTCTCGCTGATTGTGTCTAATAGAAATCTCAGGTGAAATAATGGGAAAACTTTCATTGTAACTGATGTCGCGATAAACAAAAAAAGAGAAAACAACAAAATTGTATCGAACATCCTTGCTCGATTAAAAATTTCAATTCTCGTAATTCTCGTAATTTTCGTAATTTAGCAGGCCAAAGATGGAGCGACAAGCAATAAGGCTAACTTGGTATTTGCCTTCAGATACTTCGTAGGAAAAGTGACAGGTATTTTGCTGTGTTCAGTTAAGTTTAGTTGACTAGGGGATTAGACAAGGGTAGTAGCCCCCGTTAAAATTCAACGTGCGCGACCAAGTAGATCTGTGCGCCGAATCGGAGAGACGTGTAAATTAATATTCGCGCTAGAGCGTTCGGGTGCAAATTTCATTTCTGCAATTACGATAGACGATGATGGCAAATTCGCGCAATTCCTCGAAGACACATCTTTGCCGAACCGGACAAGACTAAATCGAAGTTAATTTCGCAGTCGCCTAATTTTTCCCCGAACGCTTGCCTCACGATGCGGCTCCCGTCGCAAAAGAAGTCGGCAATTTTCGCTGGCCGGCAAAGTTTATCCGGGAAATCCGCTTAAGCTTTGACACAGCTGAGTTTGCAGGCAACGTGCTGCATTGATCTATCAACGCTTAGTCACCCGTTCCCGATTTATTAAGTGCCGAACCTACACACCTTGCGAGGAAATGTTGAAAGACTTACTGCCCCCCCCCAGTCTGATTTGTGAACATAGGCCCATTATTATAGTCGACTGATTTCGGTCGTCGTTCAGCGATATTCGTCAGTAATCTCGTTAAAAGTTCCGCGTTCGAGTTTAAAAACCGACTATTGTCGGTTTTCAAAGCATAATTTCATTCTCGCCATCCGTAAAATAAACTCTCCCAGCGGCAGGAACGTTCTTCTTCTACTAATCTTTTGCATTTCCGTATTATCACTTTCTCGCTTAACGTAAGGCAACCGAAGTAAATATTGATTCGTCCTATCAGCGGTCTATTTTATCAGCGACATTCTCTGTTCGAACTGGCTATCCTGCAGATGACATAAATATAGGGCAGGTTACTGTGTGAAAGTTTACAATTCCGAAAATAGACGATGCCAATTTGTTCCGTCTTTATGTTAATTAAAATTAATTTAATTATGTTTATTTTTCTGAAAAAAATTAACGACTACGTGATTCATACGTTATGTAGCGGAAGTAATGTGTCATATTATAAAAAAAATCAAAAGGAATGAAGAATTTTTGACCATGCTGGGTTATGCGATGAAAAACAACTTGTTTCGTAGTCAGCGAATGATTTCGCGCAGGTATTATAAATGGAAGTTACACATGAAATGGAAGCGGCGGATGACTCGCGATATAACCGAAGATCGATATAGTCAATTGAAACCGACTTTAGGTGTTCAGGAAGATGTCTCCCCTTCGGCGTGATATAAAAAATCGAGTTATTATTTATATATTATAATACTTATTCCATATATTATTATTATTATTATTATTATTATTATTATTATTGGTAATTGCGGTAACCGGTTATACCTTTCGCGTCTCGTTGTTGTCTTCTCATTGATATAACTTTTTATTATGCTAGTTTTAGGCGAAATAAATTTCATTACTATATACGTTAATCGTTTAAGGGACTTGTTTTATTATTATACATCTTAACGCTGGTGTAATATAAATAGTGTCGGAATGTGTGTTAAAATTGTTTGCATTTCCACGCTAGCATTAAAATTTTATTGACTCTCATAATTTCTTCATAGTCGTTTGGGCAATAGCTGCTCATCGTGACCTCTATTTTAATCTACCAAGTACTAGTTGTCTCTAGCGACTTCTGTTCTGGCTGCTTCTCATTGCCGTGGTTCGCATTAGATCGCTTAGTGCTGTTATTGTCTCTATCCATCGTCGAGGCGGTTTTCTACGAGGTCTTGCTCCTTCTATTGGACCCACTATAATATATTTTTTATCTCTTTCTCTTCTCATGGT
Organism: Icerya purchasi; assembly: GCA_039619475.1. NCBI lineage: Eukaryota > Metazoa > Arthropoda > Insecta > Hemiptera > Monophlebidae > Icerya > Icerya purchasi. Next base: position 366,989,897 of record CM077116.1, read on the forward strand.
ATATGACCATAGTATTTCATAATTCTCTTTTGACAAGAAACCGATGAAAGTAAAAATTAAAGAAAGAATTATTTAAAATCTCAAAACATTAAACGCTAGAGTAGAATCGTTGCATACCGAAGTCTAAATTACTTAAATATTAATTTTAGCGAATTGATGAAAAGTTCTGAGGAAGACGTTAAAAATATAAAGTTTTACGAGCATTATCACGGATAATAAATGCGCTACAAAGTTAAAAATTAATAAAACGTAAAAATCGAAACAAAACATGAAACGTTACTTGTCCGAAGATGTACACTCTCCAATCCGTCAACGGGATATTGGACTAGCGAAAATTAATACCGGTTAAATTGGTGTAGATGCCGGTTTTGTCCAACGACTTAAAAATAAAATAATCGATATAAGGTTAAAGACGAAAGTCACAGTTTGATACATTGGAACGGGGGAATTATCTAACAATACGTTAAATGTAAAAACCGAAACAACGATAAAAAAAAAAAAGGATCCGATGATTTCCGTATTACACTTCTACTACGGTACTTATTAACAGATATGTACATACATATATGGCGATTAACAAGACAAGATATAATTCCATAAAAGTACTAACATTGAAAAATACTGGGAATGGTAAATTTGTGCTAATCAAAGTGTGAATATTAAAGAGAGGGTATATTTTCCTTCAAAAACATCGAATCACAATTACAACTATTGCTTTAAAATATTTAAGAAAATCTTCAACAGGATATAATAATAACTCTCGCGCGGTAACTTTAATGCAACATTTAAAAAAAATGAAAAGTAAAATTTTTAATCGCACCAAAGAAACATACAATTTGAAAACAACTGTAACATACACATATTTTACTTTTGCATAATGGACAAAGTTTAATTAATTACTTCCGTATCATGGTTAATAATAAGTTTAAGCTTTCTACATGCACAGTTAGACTGTAAAGAATTTTCATTTTAGTGATCATAAGAATCTTAGAATCGTTATAATATACATATATTAATAGCTATGCCATTTTTACATCAGGGGTCATCAGGAAAAGTGTCCTGTCACGAAATTTGTCCCCAAAAAATGTCACAATTTTATGTAACGAAATATGTAACATAATAAGATAACGAAGATTTAACGAAAAAATTTTGTCGAACGTCGAAGCCAATGAAAAAGTTTACTCTTCTATAAGAATTATAGAAGAATTAGACCTGGCGATGAAGGGGGCTTGCCCCTTCCGAGTACCGAAGGGCCGAGTTTATATATATATATATATATATATATATATATATATATATATATTAGTTACAACGTAATTCTTAGGCAACCCCCCCCCCTTAGAAAAAATTTCCCAAAAAAATGTTCCAATTTTATGTAATGTTTGTTATATTTTGTAGGATTTTTGTTATTGTTATTTAAAAATGTCACAATTTTATGTAACGAAATATGTAACGAAAAATGTAATGAAAAAATATCTTAATTTTGTATAATGAAAGTTAAATGTCGGGATAAGATTTTTGTGATTATATTATTTTATTTGTGTTAATGCCAGTAAGAATTACGTTGTAAATTTTGATCATTTTTTTTTTTTTTTTTCTCCTCATTCCCAATACTTTGGGCGAGGTCATTTATTTTTAATAATATTACAATTTTACTTATTACTATAATGTTCACAACAGGCCCCATCCAATTAAGTTTTTGGTTGCCTGCGATCCCATTTTACAATCGTGTACTGATTATTTCTTATTATAAATACTTAATACTAATTTATCAAGTTTTGCTTTCGGTGTGTAATTTCTTCAACAGTAAATTTATTAAATTCATTAAAGAGGTTTGTAACTAAATCTGTTGCGTATAAGTTGTTAAAAATCTTATTATTGTGATTACAGCCATTTAATATATGTCCTACATTATCTGTGAAATTACATCTTTTACAGTTTTCATTGTCTGTAATTTTAAATTTATATAAATAAATTCCAAAATTACCGTGTCCGGATATGAACTGCACGTTAAAAAAATTTGGTACAAAGTCATTATTATTCATTCTGTCTATGATATTGGGAAAAAAATGTCTAGCTAGTCCATTAATTTTGATCATTTTATACAAAGTATAGAAGAGAAAGAGACAGAAATGTAAGCAAGAGAGGTCAAGGGCTGTAGCTCCTTGCGAGGCCAAAATGACCGAGTTATGTATATATACATATATATATATATATAAGTAAAGGAAGTCCCATATCCTTGACAGGGCGTCGGGAATTGTGAAGTTAAGGTTTACAATGTACTAAGCCCAACGGCACTAATGAGAGTAGGGGGCTATATATATATATATATATATATATATATATATATATATATATATATATATATATATATATATATATATATAGACTCGGCCATTTTGGCCTGACAAGGGGCCGTGGTCCTTGACCTCTCTTGCGTACATTTCAGTCTCTTTCTCTTCTATACTTTGTATAAAATCAAAAATGGTCAAAATTTACAACTTTTATAACGAAAAAATGTCTCAGTTTTATATAATAAAAATAAATAAATTTTATTAAACTACCGAAACAACTGAACATACTACAACTCCTATAAATAATACTTTTTTTGCGTTTCCACGGTATTATTAAATTAGCAATATAGTCTTTACATGCTTAAACTTATAGTGGGGCTTTTCTTATTCATCAATCTGCACAGTAATAAGAAGTGTATTCATTATGTTTCCAAAAACGAAAACCAGCACCGAACGCAAAAGCGAACTGCGGGCAAAAAATATGAATATGAGTTACGCGCGAACATATAAAAAAGAAACAAACATATGTTCATAATCTCCTTCTCTTTGGAAGTCGGTAAAAATTAAAATATAACAAACGTTACATAAAATTGAGACATTTTTTGGGACATTTTGTCTAATGGGGGCCGGCCTACGAATTACGTTGTAATTTATACACATATGTTATAATTCGAATATTGTTAATAACGTAATTTCACTGCTAAGAGAACTGTTAACTGCTTTGTTGAAATATTTACATGGTTTCAAAGTGAATTCTGATTTATGTACTTCGTATTTTGCACTAATAAAATTAACGGTTTTGAAATGATTTAATTTTGCACCGTTTGGAAGTTTAAAAGCGTAGTAAGAATTTTTAACAATATTACATACCGCGCAGTATCGGACAAACGAGCTTTTAAACATGTATCTTTCGGGTAACTGTATTTTGGAAAAAAAAGGTAGTATTGAAGAAGATATACGCAAGTCGAGCGTATCAAACGTCAACAAATATTCCCCACATGCTAATTACGACAATTTCGATTTTTATAATATTAAATTAGAAACAAATATTTCCTGTAAAGTTTTTAAAATTATTTTTTTTCAGATCTCAGAAATCGTGTCGGAGCTTCGAAGTTCCAAATTCAAAAGCTGAACGTTCAATTACAGATATTCCCTATTACGAGCGCGTTTATTAGAAATTATAATTATGTTTTTCGAAAAGATTCTCGTGTTTTTTTGAACGTTTTGTGTACTTTTAAAGACTCGTCAAGAAATCGAAATACGGTTTCGTTACTCGGTAGTAGCGATTTTTCTGCCGCTGCGTAACACAGTCGAAATTGAAATAAATTTTTTTCTATCTGCGAGGTTCAAATTTGTAATATCCGCTGCATTTTTCCTGCAATATTCTCTTGAATATTGCGAGAAGAACTATAATACTAGCGCAGCCAAGGCGAACAACGCCTTTTTGAACTTTTCGTGAACTTTTAAAATTTCAATAAAAACATCAAAATATATTTTTGTCGCCACTAAGCAGCGAACCTCTCTTCCAGCACGACATACAATTGGAACAAAATATTTTTCTTCAATCTCCAAAACTGCGACTTGCAGAAATTGCTTACGACTGATGAAATTCCTTTTAACACGTCCGTTTATTTTTGACGTTGTTCCTCCGCAAGTTTTACCGTCCAAGATAATTTTAGCGGTTCGATAATTAGGTGTTTTTCGGAAGAGCGTTTCATCCGTAATTTATGCGTGCAACTTGTCGGATTTAGGTGTTAAACGGTTTTTTAGAGTTATGTGAATTTTATTTGATTTTTCCGTATTTTCCGAATCGTTGAATTAGCATCTATACTAGTGTAGGACCTAGAGAATATTTGAATCAGAAGCGTGGGAGTTCGTAATTTAATTAGTTAATTCATTGATTAAAATGGCGTTAATATTATATTAAAAATAAGTTATCGAGGTAAACTTGAATTATATTTTGAAAAATACCCTTTGAATATTAGTATACCACTACATCGCAATTATTAAAAATACTACCGATAAAAATAATTATAAAATAATCACGCCCGCGGAAAAATAAGTAAATTATATATTATAATGTGACACTTAAAGAAGGATAAATTGTCAAAGGGGACTAATGTTAGTTTCATGCTATAGAAATAAATTATTGTTTCCTTCTTATTCAGTCCTGAATATCTGATACGTGCTCGGATTAGCGGGTTGTACTAGTTGAGGGTTGTACTTAAGTATATTTTAGATCCCTTGACAGGAAATTAGGTTATAAATTAATTACACACAAGTAAATATTAAAGTTTTAGGGTTCGGATTAGCGGAACTGCCCAGGAAAAATAGGGAAAACTCGGGGGAACTCTGGCGAATTTTGGGCCTTGGGGGCGGGAATTTAAGTGACTTTCGTGTTCAGATTAGCGGTCTGGGGTGTCTTTTGGGCTCCAAAACAGGAATTGGGGTTTGGTTTAGCAGGACTTCCCAGTCCCTGTATTTATTAGCTACTTATGTATATATATAAACACGACCATTGGGGCCTCTCGACGGGCTGTGAACTTCTTGCTTACATTTCTGTCTCTTTCTCTTCTATACTTTATTTAAAACGATCAAAATTTACAACATAATTCTAAATCGGTACATATAGATGTAACAACGTAATCACAAAAATCCTTTAAAATATAACTAACGTTACATAAAGTCGGGGCATTTTTTCTAATGGGGGTAGCCTAAGAATTACGTTGTAATTAATATACATATATATATATATATATATATATATATATATATATATATGTACAGGTATCTCCCGGACTCGTCATATACTTCAAATATATCAAGTTTGACAAAAGAAATTTTTGTTACCTAGCGTCGAACAGAAACGTGAAAATATTTTTTTGTTTTACATTGTTATTCAGAAATTCACGATAATCGGTATTAAAAGAAGTAGAAATAAATGTATAAAATATTTCTTCATATATATATATATATATATACTTATTAAATATATTTATTTCAGTTGAGCTAATTAATTAAATATATCTCTGTATTTATTTAATTAAAATAGTATATGTAATAAATATATTTCTTTCTTAGACGATCATCGATTATAATATATGACGTTGCACAAAAAAGTTGAAATTGGCCAGATTTATCGAGTTTTAATAACTGTTAAAAAATTATTGAAAATTTACTCATTAAAAGTAAAAACAATTCGTTTGAATGATAAAAATGCTTTTGCTTTTAATAGCGCGTATCGTTCTTCATTCATCTTTATTTCTCGTGACCATTGGAACGGCGAATATGATAATGGTTTTTTTTTTTGGTTTTCAGTACAGTCGTTTTTTTTAAACATCTTTTATCGTAATTGTTTTTCACTAGCCTAATTTTTTTTCCAGAAAAAATTCTGTATATATGTTGTTAGACTGATTTTGATTAAAGCGACAAAACCCTCTCAGAAGTGGTAATTCTTATCGTGATCGCGAATCTTGAGGCGAAATAAAACAAATGGTAATCGGCTCTAGACTTCATCAGTGGTAACAAAATGTTCATCACAATACGTACATGCAACAATTCGCTCATTTAAAGTGCCGCGATAAAGAGTATTACACCCCAGAAGATAAATGCAAGACTAGATGGTACCAGGGTCACATATAAATCACGAACCATGCTACGAAGTGAATTCAAAAATCAAGTATTAACAACGATTTTACAAGTAACAGGAAATCCAAAAAGAAAAAAAATATTCAAAGTAACAGGATAAGTTCAGTACTGTTTTTTTTTTGTTTTTTTTTATTTAAATTGCTTGCAATCTGTTCAGATAAGAACAGTAAGCGGGTAGTGTTTCCATAACTGGAGAAAAATTTAATTTGATATATGTATATATGTGCAGTTTGCTGAGTATTTGGTTCAACAGTACATATATAATGTATGTCTTACACTTACGTGTGTTACACGTATACATACGTGTTCGAAGAGGTAACATTTTTAGCAGAGATACACATAGGAAAATTTTGCATATTCCAAAAGAAACTAAAAAACAACAACAGTGGAAATGCTTGCCAATCGTTTTATTCGGAATCTAAGTCACCTTTTGTTATTATTCACATTCTAATTTTATCATTTTAAAGAATTGTAGAAATGCTTCGAACCCGAACTTGTATTAAAGTTGTTCTCAGACACGCGAAAGAAAAAGTATATACATACATATATTCCGGCGAAATATGCAGTAGGTCAAATGTCAACAAAATTCAAGTTAACTTTTATCAAATATATTAAGAATTTCGTAATGGCAAATAATTTCTTTTACATTTGTCATATTACGATACACAATTCATGTTATATATGAAACTGATCAGCGATCATAATAGACAGGTAAGATTAGATGTTTTACAACTTTTTACTAAATTATCTGCTGCAAAAATTCTACATACATCCACTTAGAAAAACTCTACGTGCGCACATGTAGCATATAGGTAAAAACTACGTTTATAGATTTTTTTATTTTTCCAATATCTAATTTTTTATCGTGATCGGAATTTTAAATAAAAGCACAAATTAATCGACCGGAACGCTATGCCGATACATTAAAAATGACAACAATAATTGCTGTAAAAATCACTGATACAGGAATTTCTTCATATTGTTCAAAATATCGAATTTTGAGCGTTTCGAATCGTAAAATTATATTTAGTAACGCTCGCGCTAATTCAATATACATGGCAATTTAAAAATTGCATATGCAGTTCGCAATTTACACGTACCTACCTTTTTAAAGTCAAAAAGTAATATTCTATTATCGACCTCTGTTCGTTTTCATTGTTTATTGATCTTTTTTTTTTGAATTTATATGACAGTTTTATGGGGTATTATTCGTTCTCAAATAAATAAGAGGGTTGACATGGGGAAAGCAAATCTGGAAATCGATTTATCAAAAAAATTAAATAAATAAATAAATAATGCTTAGTTTAACGTTTGTTTCATCAGTTCTCTATAAATATCTAAAATCACGTAGAGTACATTTTTACTAAAACAAATACGTTCGAATGAAAACTAGATTTAGCCGATTACTTTTTTATGTAAAATTAATTTTAAAAAAAAAAATGGAATACATATTAGCCGAAATTTGTCTCGTTCTCAAAAATCCAAGAGTAGCTCCGAAGCTTGAAATCAAACTGGGTACCGTGGAAGTTTGTGGAAAGGAAAAAGCTGGCTCCAAGAAAAACCAGAATATATATTCTCTTCAAACCCATTACGGGGGTAGTGGCAAAGATCTGAATTAGTCCGTGTGAAACCTCTTATCAAAGAAATCAAAATAAATTGACTTGATCACATTGATATTTTAACTCATTTCCTTTTTAGTGTATTGTTCGCTAAATATTTTCTGCTTAAAATTTGAAAAAATTAGATCAAGTCGGACACTCTGATTGACTGGAATAAACAAAAATTCCTATTCCGCCGAAAATATGTCCCTTCGTAATTCAAGTAAATCTCCGAAAATAATAACTAGGGATTTAATGAAGTAATGAGCGAAAAAAAAAAAAAAAATGTAAATAAAACTAGTGGAACTACTTATTCCATCATGTTTTACTTTTAAAAAAGATATTTTCATTTTTCGTTTTTTCTGTAAAATAAGCAAATAATAATTGTTACCATACTACTCTGAACAAAAACAAAGATCAATTCTGGTAAGCGGCAGTAATTACGTTCTTTGACTTACCTGAAACAATAAAAATAAAACAAACAATAAGAATGTGATACAAAAAAAAGTATAATAATAAATATCAGTACGTTTTTGTTTGTTGTTTCTTTTTTACGTTTAAATGAAAAAAGTAATTTATTCTGTATCGTCGAACACAGTGTAGTCGGCTAATCAACGAAGCTTCGACTAAAGAGATGCAAAGCTTGAAAGCTCTGTATAATATTTACAAATTCAGATAAAAGTATATTCAAGAGAAATGAGAATACTTCGAGAAATTACGAAAAACGTATACTTTTTTTTTATATATTTATATATATATATATATATGTATTTTATATATAAACTTCACTTCCTGTACCTCCCAATTAATTCGATCAAACTTTACATTGGGTTTTCATATTACCTACCCCGTAAAAACGACGTAGTTCTTAGTATATGCATCGAGTCGATATACTTTTTAGTGAAAAATAACCAATTACACCGATATGTAGAGAGGTCATTTTTAGAGTCTGTATTTATCGCTAAAATTGCTAACTTTCAATTGAAATTAGAACACCCTAGGGGTAACTTGTTAAGAAGTTCTGAATAGAAACCGCAGGCTCGGTAGCAGCTAAAAGACTTCTCACGTCTAAATGAAGTATACTCAGTTATGTTAGCGCATTAAAAACGTTCAATCTGCATGAGAAATACTTCGAAATGAAACACAGAATTCCTCCAATGATTTGGCCAAACTTGGAATAGCGATTTCACAGGAATCCGTTTAGTTAACGCAAACGCGCAAAGCCCCCTCAACCTAGACGTATGTAAAGGTAATTTTACACTCATCGGAGGCACCAGTGAACAAAACAGCGAACCAAAAAAAAGTTTTCCAGGATATGGGCAAAAATTAACTGGTAATAATGTCAAAAGAAACCATAATTTAAAAAAAATATATTACCTGGAAAATTTCGTTTTTTGTTTCCAGTTTCGGCTGAAACGGAAACCGAAACTTTTTTTTTTATAATAGTTTTAACTACAATTTAAACTTTAAGGTTTTTTTTACTCGAATAAAATTCAAATACGCTTATTATATACTTAATAATTTTTTTATGAAAAAAAATACAAATTTACCCAATTAATTAATAATCATAATTAAATAATTTTATAATTAAGAAGCCTGCAGTCATTTCTATTTATTGACTGTTGTTATTAGAAAAGCAGATCGGTTTTTATGAAATAACATAGACATCAAAAAGCGCGAATATTTTAAGACGGTCGTAATTCTTTTTTCACTGTTATACCGGAAACCTGTTACATTTATCTGTTAAAAGGAATTTTTGAAATTGAAAGGAATGCTAAATGGTATAAAAGATATGCTAAAAATTGAGCGGGTAACGTCGTTTGCCTATATTCCAGAGGATATTTCGTTTAAATATATAGCTGTCCTAATTAAAGTGCTCATTATCTAATGAGTTCAGATATGAAACGATGTTTCATCTTTAAAAAGTCCAAAATGGAGTAAAATGAAGCATTAAGATCAAAGTTTCGGTTAAAGCCAAAGTGATTCGGCTAATAACTTGAATCGAAACTGCAACTTGAACCGAAACTCATATTTTGAGCCGAAAGCGAAATCGAAACATCAGTTCAACTCTACGCTCAAATGCATTAAACGAAAAAAAAAAAAAAAAAAAAAATCTGCCATATTTGATTTCGATTAAAAAACGGCAAAAGAATCTTTTTTACGACAAAATGGCGAGTTCGTAGTTTTCTCAGCCAATCGAAAAGTTTTCGCCCGTACGTCAGAACGTTTTACACAAGAGTGATGCAAATTTTCGAATCACTTTTTTGTTTTTTTTTTTAACAACTTCTAATTATTATGTATTATATATTACGAGGAGTGTTCGATAAATATTATAACATTCGAATTTTGTGCCGAGTCTAGAGGCGATCGTGCTGGAAATGTTAAAGTTCTTTCCATTAGCAGACCGATCATCGCCGATCATTAACCTTGTATGAAAATCGGCCCTAAATTTATACAGCCGGAATTCATTATGCGATTACGGGGGCGATCCATTCGGAAAACTATGAGGAAAAATAATCGACGACGATGCGATGAGCGGAAAAATATGTTTCTACGAGCGCACAAGTCTTCCGCCACCAAAGCAGTAGACATCACATTGCCCCCCTCTCGGACACTGCGGGTGCGAGCTATAAAAAATCACATTCTCATAAAGATCTCGTTGGAACGTGGAAGTTGCATCACGAAAATGAACTGTTTACGATAGAACGTATGCGAATTCCCGGCCCAGAAAGTCGCCGGAAAAAATTTCACATTCCACCTACAGAATGTGTACTCAACATCGAAAATGTCTTTTTTTCGTTTACAGCTTAAAATGAGCCCAACGGGCAATATATTTTGGCCGTGGTAGCGGCTGCTGTTAAAGTTGTAGAGGCGATTTTAAAGTGACTTTCTTCCGATGATTTCGATAACCACTTCCAAGAGCGGAACAGCCGCTGAACCAAAAGCACCACGTTGTACGGAGAGTATATTAAACGTGATTCGAATGCTGCAGCATTATTTTGTAACTCGAAGGACTTACAAGGGTATATTGAAGGCCTCGCGTATTATTGTTATTATTGTTATTACTGGGGAGCTTAGCCACTTGCTTGGTTCGCTCGCCTAGCCCAAGGGAACTCCTCCATCTGCTCTCGCTTTAATCGCACCTACAATAATATTATTACTTGTTAAACTGCCGAAAATGCTTATTAAGCGTTCTCACATTTTAATTATTTCGGGCTATTTAATTAATATCGAAATATTTCAAAATTTCTATATTACAAAATAAAATCAGAACAAAAAAGAGAAAAAATAATGAGACACTAAAAAACCGAAAAAAAAAAAAAAAAAGAATGAGCAACTTTTGCCCCTTGCATGTAGAAAAAAATATTCGAAACATTTGCCGTTCAATTTTTCTAATTATTGGTACAGGTAATAAGGATGTTGCGGATCTTCCGCATAAATTTTCACATCTGCATCCGCATCCGCATTCACAATAATCAGTGCGGATATTAATGCGAATGTATCGAAGGTTGCCAAAAAAAAAAAAAAGACTATTTAACGAATTCGACTGGCCGTCACTACTTTGAAAGGTGAACTTTCAGCAAAGTTTTAAAATTTATATGTCATCGCCACCTACTTAGACCCTCGCTATAAGCAGAATTTTTTTTTGCAACAGTATCTGAGGATAATATTAAAGAAGATATTTCGAAAATGAGAAACATTAATGATAAATCAGAAACGTTGGTTTTCTTAATTTTAGAGTTGCTAAAAGAATAAGAATGACAGAATCCTCGGATAAAGATACAGAATAACCAGGAACTTCCGGTATCGTTAGAAAGGCTGGCTTAAAAAACGATCTTGCCCTGATGCTCTAGATTTGTCCAGTGAAGATGAAGGTCAAGAATCGTCAGAAAATGGTAGCGCCAACACTATACTTAAGAAGCAATTTTGCTATATTACGCAATAAGAAAAGGATCAATGTAAATGAACAAATACACTTAAATGGTGGAGCGTTCACCAAGAAAAACTGAAAATATTATCTTTTTTTTTTTTTTATTTTTTTCTTTTTTACGTCACACCGGTCCTAAGACCATAATTGACGAGGCTATTATTTTATTTTATTTTATTTATTTATTTATTTTTTTCATGCTCAGTTACCCAGCGGCAGCATAAGCATTAGTCGATCGGAAAAACTGATTACTATAATTTGGAGTTCATTCCTTTCACATCCGAGAAGTTAGTGGCGGAGTTATCTTCTGCTTCTGATATCTAATACTGTTTACTATAGCGCTGGATTTTGTTCATTCGACGGCTGAGGTATTAACGACGATGTTATCTATCGCATCTAACACCTAGGGCGTCACCGGCCCATGTTCTTTTGAGCCTCCTTGGCTGATCCCAGCGACTGATGTTCGATACCTATAGATTTTGATTGAGTTGAAAAGCCTCATAAAAGTGTCTGTATTGTTTTAAGTATAAATCGTTTACGTATGGAACATCTAAGTCTGTATGTAGAGTGTGATTCGATACATAGTACGGTGCGTCTACCAATTGCCTCAACGTTTTCGATTGGAACTGTTGAACCCTATTTAGGTTACTCTTCGCAGTGGCTCCATATACTTCTAATCCGTATCTCCAGACTGACGCTATGACTGAAAGATAAACTAGCCTCTTGCATTTCAAGCTCACTGGTGACTTTTTGCCTATTATGCTGTTAAGAGCCTTAGTTCTTGAAGCCATTTTTTGCCGGATGAACGATATATGGCTTCTCCATGTAAGTCTTCGATCTAATATCATACACCCAGGTGTTTAATATGATTGACAGTTTTGATTATTTAAAGTGAAAGTTATTTGTCTGGTTTTTTGGTGGTTTAGTTTAATCTTCCACTTAAGCGCCCACTGCTGGATAACGGTTAAATGCTCCTGCGTCAACAAGGATGCGTACACTGAGTTTTTGTGCCAGAATAGCACGCAGATTTTCATCACACCAGCCACTGTACCTAGCGAACAATTGTTCAGTAGCGCGGGCTTAATTTATGATCCTCTGCAAAATAGACTGGAGCCTGAAAAGACGACGACATTACTTTTTATCTAATATAATAACTAATTTTTAACTTTAATTACTAAGTATATAATTTTTCAATAAAAATCTAAAAGATTACGAACTTTTTATATTATTCATGCACCAATATGAAAGTTCATTTTAAAAAAATCCTAAGATCCGCATCCGCATCCGCGGATTCACAAAATCTGCATCCGCAATATTCCTAACGTACGTAATACGCTACTATACAGTCTGTTGAATGTAATCTCATCTTACACTGAGGAGACATATTATTAATCTGTAGAAAGCAAAGAAGTTGGCCCCCCATTGTATATTATAGTTTCAACGTATTATATTAATTCGAAGTATAGCTGTGTTCGGTGTGTTTTGAAACAGAAGGAGCATACGATTTATATACACATATGTGTAAGTATGTACGAGTATATTTTTTCTTCGTAACTACACGACGTCGACTGAGATTATTGCTCGCACTACTTAAGTGTAAAAGCTGCTTGCTACCATTTGAGAATTTGGGAGGTTTCATTTGTGTTCATAAACCATATTGTTAAAGTATCAAACACCAAAATGGCCGGATGTTAAGTAAAGTTTCGCTATTTTAAATTAGCATTACTATGTTATTCCGGAAGTAGATGCGAAGAAATTATTGTACATTTCATTCTGCATATAACGGTGCTTACCGCGTGATTTATAAATGACCGGGACTCGTCTTATTCGTTTTATTCGGGCTCGCTATCCCATTGTTTATCGGTTCAGTTACGAAATCGTTCATGGCTAATTTTAAAATTTTTTTGCCTATCATAATGGTTGTCCGCTCTAGTTACCCTACTACCGGATACCATCATTTCCCGTTGAACGTTCCGGACTTTTTGTTAAATATCCGACCATCGCGGAAAAACCTTTTTTCGGCAACCTACTGAACTGACCTTTTTTCGAAAGATGCCAATGCAGCGCAGAGATCAAAAATTCGCTATATCATTTTTTACAAATTGGTCTTTTCATCAGCTTTCCAAACGACAGCAACAGCAGCCTGCTTTCTACCGAATAACCATGCGATCGGATTATTTCTATTCTAAAGCATGCTCTAATTAAAACCTTCTCTCATTTGCACTATTTTTTTTATAATTTTTCGATTTATTTACATTAAATTAAAGATATTTTCAAGAACTTATTATTTATTTTTTTTTTTATTATTTATATACTTATAAATTTCTTAAAAAAATATACCGGCAAAAAAAAATACCCATATATATATATATATATATATATAGAGGCGGATACCGTGTGTTCATAATAAAGTAAAATCATTGAAAAAAATTACAAAAAAACAAGCATATTTGTTAGGAAAACAACTTACTACTGTTTCTGATTACGGTAATTGTGTAAGCTTTCCGAAAAAAAAAAAAAAAAAACGTAAAGTTTTAAGATTAATTTTTTTAGACGTGGTGTGTCTACACAGTAAGTTGTTTTCCTAATTATATTCACCGTGGAAGTTTTTAAGAATATTTGTTAATTGAATAATTGAATGACGAAATTACTATTACAGCCTCAGTTTACCTCTTTTATCGATATTTATTTTTTCGCAGTATGCGTCTTTAAGTTCCAGTTACAAAGGCCTTTTCGAGCACTTTAAAGGCAATAAAATTAGTGCCACCAAAAGTACACACTACCTTTTTATATAATATTAAATAATATACTATTTAAATCAAATGAAAAATAAAATAAAAATAAAAAAAAAAGGTAGCCTAGAGCGAGAGGTGAAGAAAAAAGTTGGAGTGCTAAAGAGGATTCAATTCCAACGCAGAGGAGGGTGATATACATTTACAGAAACAATTGACTGACTGCAGAGAAATGAATGGAGAAAGTTTGACAGATACGAAGTAGCGGAAGTGATAAAAGGAGGGGAAAAAAAAGAGGCGCTATACTTAAGAAAGACGTGACGCAATTTAGGATTATAAGAAGAAGAAAAAATCGTGTAAAAGAAGAGAGTGGTAGAAGACGCTGGACGAGGCTGAAGAAAATGATGGTAAGGAGGAAACATCGGACGATGGTATTCAGAGAGAGCCGATTGTGTTCAAGTTTCGAAAAATGCTCGACAGCGCGATGTTATTCAACCCGATCGAAGCTGCACTGCCTAACCAACGTAGCTGGCTACGATTTTTATTAACGCGTATATTTCGAATTAGGCGGGATTGCGGAGGCATTGTACGATTGTGTGTTTATAAACTATCCATTGGAGAACTCTCTCTACAGATTGCGAGACTTTACAATATCCCTTTTTAAAGCGACAATAAATAATTCCCCGCGAACACTTTGGTAAAAGTACTTTCACTGTTCTTGAAACATTTGTAAAAAATTAAAAACTGTTATTTTAGAGTAGCGTAACAAGATGGCTGTTGTTGATTTTTTTTGTCTTTAAAGATTTCACAGATCTGCCGTTGTGACTGTGACGTAACGTATCGAACAAAAGTCTGGAATGTAATTTTAACATATTCTCGATTAATTGTACGAAAAAATCATACGTCGAATAGAGCTGCGAGTTTTTAAAAAAAAAACAAAAAAAAACAAACGACTTCGATTTTGACCGTCCCTCTTATGCTTCAAAAAGCGGAGGGTACTGTGAACAGTTTGGAAAAAATACAAAACCCGCTATTACAGGGGAGTTACTGTTGTTTTTTTATTTTTTTTTGTTTGAAGTGACAGCTTGGACGTTTAGCGATTTTTGATAGGGGAAAAACTTACGGTTCCACGTCACGCTCACCTCGCGCGTCACAGACATGCTAATGTTAACAGTATCGACACTAGTGCGAGAAATACGTAAAACCACTATGACCGTGTAATCATGAATAAACTACAAAAAGAGACATAAAAATTTAATTACATACATTAGGACTACTAATATGGGGAATTATTATAATAGTTTACGATGCCGGTAAATATTATCGTGAACATTATATTTAATAATGAAGTATATTGTAAAAATTCTGCGACTAATTACTAATTTCATAAAATAATAAATACTGTTGACATTGTCGTCTTTGCCGATAATTAAAGTGGTTGCGCAGCAGTGAAAGTATTTATTATTTTAATTGTTTGTCGAATTTATTCATAATGATGCAAACAACACAAAATAATGTTAAAATTAAGTTCATTTAAATTTATGTAAACGTATAAGTGTATAATAATTATTGTTTCGATTTAGTTGTATTTATAGTTCTTATTAGGCTTGCACAGCCCATTCCGTAATTTTTGACTAATAAACAAACCGTATAAAAATGTGTTTTTTTTATTTTTTTTTTTTTGGGCACGTCAACAGTGAAACTTACCCAACGCGAAATGTATATAACTGTTGCTCAGAGTGAGATATGAAAACCGGACTCTCTTCTCTCTTTTTCTTCAACATTTTCCCGCTGGAGTGGGGTCTGCTATTTTTTTTTTTTTTTTTAGTAGTTACGACAAGCGAATGAACCAACCGGCTTGTCGGCCCGGGCCTGACGTTGGTATAGGCATTTGTGTTATATGCAACGCGGGTGTACACCAGCAAGAAGACTACATTCGGAACTGATAGTGATCGTTTGATTTATCGCGCTACCAGTGCAGTCCCGTGTGTGTCTGCTGTGTACTGACCTAGCGCGCATATGATGTTGAACGTGGTGGTTTGCCATTGCCTTCCACGTGACTATTAGCGATTATTTATTTTTATTTATTTAATTCTTGTAATAAGTTCGTCGTCGCTCGGGATCGAACCGTGACTTCCATATCGGAAGTCAAGCGCTCTAGCAACTAGGCTATCGACTTATGTGAAAACCGGACTAATGTTAATAAATTCCAAGTACCAAAATTATGAAATTTTAAATTTTAGATACTATAATTGTTATTTGATAAGTTTTTACTTCTGTCGGCAGTCCCCAACCACAACTGCACCATTTTTATTTATTTATTTTTCATTTATTTCAGGAATGGTTATTATTAAACAAGATGCTTTATCGAGTATACTGTATATGAGAGATTGTACGGAGATAGCTGATGCGAAATTCCGATGAATTTTTCCGTACCTATTGACGAACAAAGAAGAGGGAACTTTCGCGCCTAATCTCAATCTTCGTCGAAGATTCGAAGTTGGCCATTTCCATTTCGTCAGTGTTAATCTTTTGTCGAAAATTCCGGTTCATTATTTTTCAAGGCGAGAATTTTGTCGATGCGAAATTTATAATATTTCATCGGCCCCGAAAAGCGAGGGGGGCACGCTGCGAATAAGCCGAGCGAAGATAACATAAGGAACGAAGCGAAGCGGCAGTTGGCCGTGAGCGCTGCGAAGTTGCCGTTAAAAAGCAGACGCGAGAATCGAGTGCAAGTTGATTCGCGGCAAGCACAGAGGCGCGGAAATTCTATCGCCGGAATTTTAAGTAGCTTAATGGAGGGGAATTTAGCACGTTGCTGGAATACTTAAGTAAGTCGCCGCCGCGTTGTTGTGTTGCCGGCTGCCGAGGAGTCGGTGCCGCGTTCGGTTATTTATTCTCGACGATTGCTAGCGATCTCGATTCCGGCGAACCGGACCGGTTAATGAGCAGCCGAAAGAATTCGGCGGGAAATTAAGAGATTTCCCGAAATCGGTGCTACGGAAGTATAGTAGTGCGCGCGCGACCTCCTAGATTGTCCGATGCGAGAAATCATTTGTCGCACTTTTCGCAATCAACCGCGTACGCGAACTACGGACGATTTCACTTCATACTTCACCGTAAACAATATGCGCGCACCCCGAAATTAAAACGAAACCCTCCCCACTCCACTACTTCGTCTTATTCACTAACTGCCTTAACCGTTGTTCTCCGAACCAGACCGCTGTTGTTGTTGTTCTTGTTCCATTTTCATTTTTTCTTCACTTTTTTTACACACTTTCTCTCCTTCTCCCCCCGTCATCCTACTCATCCTTCCCCGCTTCTTTATTATTATTATTCCCTATTTTCCATCCGCTTCCACTTCCGTCTTCCGTCCCCAACTTTATTTTTATTTTCTGCACCATTTGCCGGATTTCGCACGCACGCCCCCCATACACCGTTCGCCCGCCGCTAACCATCGCTCGGAATTAGATAAATAAGATTTCTTCGTTTGTGAACACAACTTCCCCCCCCCCCATGCCGTCGACGGTATTTCTGTCGTCTCGGGCATAGATGAAATTATTCTAAAAGCGCCGCTCTGAATTTCGTATTCGTTCTCGTTACCGAGCCATCTTATTTCTAATTTAATTTCCCGACAGCAGCGGCAACAGCAACACCGAGAGCAAATTGCCGTCGTACGTTCACCGATTTCTGGCGCGAACGGACACGGAAGACCAATAAAAATATATAAACAATCCTGCAAGCTCGTGTTGGGGTAAAGTTTGTAAAACGCATCTACGCTCTCTGCACCAATTTATGCGTGGCAGTCTGCAAGCGATCATCCGTCACCGTTGCCATATTTATCAAGGACAATCTCGTGATTCCCGTCTTCGGAAGTGCGCCAGAAACAATCTTTAAAACTCGTGACTATCAATAGCATCAACTTGCTAATCATATCTTACCATATCTTAGTTGTTCATGACGAATTACTGTGCCCCCCCATCACCACTTAAGTGGCTTCATCATCATATTTTTACTTCTCATCCAGAATCACGGTATCTTAAGATCAAAATAAATCATCTTGAGTTGGTTACCGATTATTCCGAGTTTAATTTTGGCGTTACTTTTCATCCTAAGTTGTCATAAGTGTCACTCTCATTTACCTCAAAATGTCTTATTGCTCATCTCTTAAGTCTTAGCCCTCTCATCTTGAGTTTACCTCGAGTATTAAACATGGCGCTCCGAGTTTACCGTAAGTGTTTTCATCCTGCATTACTCTATAGGTGTGTTCCCGGGTTACCGCATCTCACGTTACTCGAGAATTTGCCATCCTGCTTTTACCGGCTTCGATTAGACCGCTCCAAGTTATTAACATTTATATCACGCTAATGTATTTCCCTTTTTTCCTTGCATTATAATTCCAATTAATGGACTGTATCTTTTAACTTCTGAGCTTTCGTCTGAGTAAAAATACAGCAAAGCTGACTAAAAGATAAAATTATCTTCATACATATGTATGTATATCGGAATCGAGTTGTTTACCTTCTTTCATTGGGCAGATTTTTCTGTGTCTCTACGTTTCATTCGGAAATAATAACACTGTCGCGCAAACGAGACAGTACAGAGACATAAGTGGTTGCCGAAGCAATCCATACGTAGGACAATATCCTGATCTAATGTGTAAGGGACGGAAGTTGGAGCAGACGCGCGACATTAACGCTGCCATCGTAAATAGTAATAAACAATTTGGGAACCGTTTTCTTCTGATTCGGCAAAGGCAAGTAGTTGAAAATGAAGTAGAGAAAGCGTCGCGAACCAATCGTCGTTGAAAAACTGTGACGGATGATAAGTTTTTATGTACGGAATGTCGGCCGGCATGACTGACGAAAGCGATTATTTTCCACATTGTCCTCTTTTCACGCTACTTCTCAGTACTCCGGATGAAAAAGGTTGGTTTCTTTTTCGATCTTCGGATATTTCGATAATTTGTACCAGCAGAAGAATGTTAACTTTTCTGCTAGCACAATTGAACACGCTGAATTTCGATCGTTTACCGGAGATGTACGTCGCTGACGATAATAACGAATGTGCTCCTCGTGTTAATATTGGAACTGTTTGGTCGCCATGGGATTCGAGCACGTGAAGTGCACACCTTGTGACACGGTAAGTTTGCTGCTCGGTGTTTTTTTGCAACCATTCGTAATGACGAATGCGAACAAGATTCGAAACTGTTCGTTGGCTGCAGCAGAAGAAATTCCGACCAGAAGCGACGCTATTATATTACGCTAAAAACAGTGTGACGCTACACCTACACTACGGAAAAGTAGCAGCAGCACTGAAATAGCAGCGAAAACAACAATAACAACCGAAGTATAATGACGACGACGACGCTGTTATGATAATAACAGTCTGTTGCGAGGCAGCTTTTTGCGTCTCCTCCAGTCGCTGGCGAAGAACTATAATGATATTTAAGAACACTCATTACCCGCCTCATCTGGCGAAACGGAGTCGGTTTTAATTATTTTCTCCTGCATTGCCACAGCAACAGACCAGACCGCGATCTTATTCCGATATTTTTCACCCCCGCGCTGTACCGGAATGTGTCGTGCGCGAACGTATGCATGTATCGTAGTAATTGTTCTTTCGGAATTCGATACCGGCGCGCCACCATTTCTCCTTCTTCAGCTAAGATAACAACAGCCAACATCGAAATCGAACCCTTCGCATTCGAATGTATATGGCTTTTTCGCACTGCTAGGGTTTTATACCGAGTGTGCAATGTTGATAATTGAGTAACGATCAAGTGGATCGCGATAATTAAAATGAGATAATGCTTCACCGTTTCGACTGAACTAGCTGGGGGCGCTAACAATTTCTGCAACGTAAATAGAATAAATTAAAGTGAAGAGCAATGTTCCTTAAAAACTATATACACACACACATATATATATATATATATATCTGTGTGTGTGTGTGTTGTTGTGTGTTTTGTATGCATAGTTCAAAGTTTTTACTGTTTCTGTTGTTTTACAACTACTGATAAAGTGAAATCCAATCGTAAAAATTAATTTTATTAATAATTATATATTTTTGCCTGAACTTTTATATTAAATAAAATGTTTTTTAACAAAAAATAAATACCGACTTTGCGATTTATTATAAAAATTTAATAAAAATGCACTAGAAAGTAAAAGGTAATTTTAAATAAAAATGCACTAAAAAGTAAAAAATAATTACTCCCGATAAGAAAATATATATCAGAGTGATTAAAAATGACATTATCGTAATTCTTATACAACATTAATACCTTCATTAGAATAGGATTCATATTACATATTAAAATAATAATTAAAAACTACGATAAATGTTCCTTAAATTGTTCCTAGATATTGTAATATGAATTTGATGCCGACTCTAATTAAGGTAATAATGTTGTATACGAATTACGATAATGTCACCTTTAAGGGTATACCACTCTGATACATATTTTTTAATCGGGAATAATTATTTTTTACTTTTTAGTGCATTTTTATTCAATTACTTTTTACTTTTTAGTGCATTTTTATTCAATTACTTTTTTACTTTTTAGTGCATTTTTATTCAATTACTTTTTACTTTTTAGTGCATTTTTATTCAATTACTTTTTACTTTTTAGTGCATTTTTATTCAATTACTTTTTACTTTTTAGTGCATTTTTATTCAATTACTTTTTACTTTTTAGTGCATTTTTATTCAATTACTTGTTACTTTTTAGTGCATTTTTATTCAATTACTTTTTACTTTTTAGTGCATTTTTATTCAATTACTTTTTACTTTTTAGTGCATTTTTATAATAAACCTTAAAGTCGGTATTTATTTTTTGTAAAAAAACGTTTCGGCTCGCGGCTTCGTTGACTCGAAGTCAATTAAATGCACATTATTAAGGGTAAGTCAAAAACTACCTGTCAGACCTTGATCAGTTTTTATCGTTATACTTGAATTTTTTTCTTTTTCACATTATTCTTCAAATTTTATACGCTAAACATGCAGTTTTCCACGGTAAAAACATCAGAAGCTACATTTTCATGGTAATTTGGCAAATTTATAGTATTTTAAGTCAATAAATCTAACCCGACAGTGAAACCAATCACGAATTAAAAACATCTAAAAAGTTTCAAGTTAGGATAAAAAACAAGCTTTTCGTGCTAACCTTAAAATTTTACATTTTTTATATATTATATTAAAGCCTCACATATCCTTGACAGGGTGTTCTCGGAAATTAAGATCTTTTCACAATGTACTAAGCCTAATGGATCTGAAGAGAATGCTGGGGCCGGCCTCTTAAGATTTGCCCTTTACTTTCTCAGATTTTTCTGATATAAGCAATGTTCCAGATTAGATATAGACATCATTGAGGGCAACTTGGATCCGAAACGAGACAATATGATACCCTCGGTTTGATAGCCAAACATCTTAACTGTACTCAACATTTCAAAATACGTTTTACAATACGTTGCGGCAAACAGAACCGCCAAAATTAAAAAGGGGTTAATAAACTTTTTACGATTTTTTCTACTATCAGATAGGCAGAGACGGTTTCTCGGAATTAAATCATACAGTTACGCTCGACGATTGACGAAGAGCGTCTAATTTTGAAAAATCACAGATATCTGAACGTGTCACGAAGTATGATACCTTTTCTTTTTTATTTGTTTTTTTTTTTTTTTTTTTTTTTTCATTTCACGCTTTCTAAAAGCATTTCTAATAAAGCAGAAAGTCGAAACTAATAAAAGTTAGTTAATTAAAAAAGTACCGGATCTTTAATTACTTAACTGCAAGCGGCCGTTTTAAATTTACTAGAGATGAATGATCGCGGAAGAAAAAGTTATTTTTAATTAGAAAATTTCATGGAACCACCTTGCGCGTCTACGATCTCGTTCACCATGCTCATTTTATGTTAAAATTTAAAAATTAAAATTAAAAGTGTTCGTACTCCGGGCAAAAGCTAAACCAATACTTGCAGTCCAAAGTAATTGTCTCACATTGTGTCTATTATGTATAAATTTTTTAGTTATTAGGTTCTCCAACATCAATAAATATAGAGTCCGTCCCTAATTTTTTCCCCTTGACCATCCCCGTTAGTATCGCACTTCTCCAAAAAATTCGATAACAAAATTCTAATTCAATAAACATGTTTCTGATTTTACGTTTGGTTCTCCCGATTTACGTATTACTTAACCGGTGTAGCCGTAAGTGTACGATAAACAGCAGAATTATTGAAAATGTTTCACTTTATCATCCTAAAAGACCTTAAACACGTGTGTTTATCTATGACCATTTACCAAGCCAACTACTGTTTCCGAAAATTCTACTAATTAAATAAATTACGTTTGAGATCTTTTCGCATTCGATATTTCGTTCATACATTTCGATTTTTACCCTTTTTAACGTAATATATATATTTTTTTAAATGAATGTACCGATTTTTCCGATTTAATCAAAATGCACCAAACGACGATTATTTAAATATTTCCTCCCCCCATTAACTCTACTCTTTATCCACAAGGGGAATAGAGGGCATCCTAAAAGAATCAAAGCCTCTATAAAAATATTTGTTATAACAGAGAAATTTGATTTATGCTATAAAAGATTTGTATGAATTTTTATACCTATGGATTTTAATAATTAATATTTAATACTATTTTCTAATAAAACTATTAATGTTACTTTTTTATTCTATTTTAAACACGACTGTCGTCCATCTCTTTCTAATTTATTTTTAATTTTTATTTTGTAATTTTAATTAAAAATAGACTTCAATGAGAAATATACATATTTAAACTTCCTCATGGGGACAAAGAGAATTCGGATCGGATTACTAACAAAAATAAAAAAGAAGTAAAGTGTCTAATAAAAATACTATCTTTCTTACTATTTCTAAACTACCATATTCTAGCTAAAATTTTATAATTTCGTTCTATTTTTCATTATCTAATTTCTCCCCTCAAAATCTAGATCCGCCCCTGCTTTTGTTCCTAATTTAAGTTGTTCCTCCGAGAATGCGAATGTAAATACTGGATCCCCTTCTTTAATCAGTTTTTTTTTGGAGGGTTCTTTTTTATATATCTGTCATTTCTACGAAGGTCATACAATTACGTACATATCTGACGTTAGCAGAAATTAAGCCTAACCAACATAACCGGTCATCTTGTTAGGATTTCGATCGGTAGAATCACCAGTAAGCTTGAGTAGTTCAACAAAGGCCTAAGTTTGAAATCAAACAACAAATCGAATAAGCACACACGGTCAATTGAAAATTCAAATCAGTACTAGAAAAATGTGCCGAATGCGATCAGGAAAACTAGGGAAGCCCGATAAAAACTAAGAAATCACTAAAAAAAAAACCAAAACAAACCCAAAGAAAAACAGGTCATTAAAATCAAGTTTGAAAAAAAAATTTGTAAGAATTGAAAATCTACCTTTTTTTATTCGCAGTATGAACGTGTGTGCAAGACTTAACCCAGATATTGCAAATGGTTGATTTACATACAATAGCTCAAAAAGAACATAGCATATTAGTTATATGTTTTTATTTCTTCCGTAAACCGTAAATATATATATATATGTTATAAGTATAAATGAAATGTCTATTGAACGGTTACTAATGTTATATTTTTATTTTTTACACGAACATATATTATTCAAAATTCACAAATATAACATTGTTAAATACTAATTAATTATGTTAAAATAAATCAAATCAAATAATTACAATAATAGTCCGACCGGTTTCGTTAATACATAGTCCATGAATATGTATTAACGAAACCGGTCGGACTATTATTGTAATTATTTGATTTGATTTATTTTAACATAATTAATTAGTATTTAACAATGTTATATTTGTGAATTTTGAATAATATATGTTCGTGTAAAAAATAAAAATATAACATTAGTAACCGTTCAATAGACATTTCATTTATACTTATAACATATATATATAGCATATTAGATTTCAATCTGGTGCGAAATAGAATTGATGAAAAGGTGCTAGAATAGAAACAACTACTGTTAGGGAAGCAAAACATGAAGTGTACGGAGTAGGAAGACCAAGATCCAAAAACTGAGAATAGAAGAGAAAACATTCCGAAGAAAGTAGGAGACATTCGAGGAAAACATTATTGACATCACACACGGGAGAAAGCAATTTTCGAGGTGAAACCAAGAGATGATGGAAAAACGAGATTCTTTGGTTGATTGAGCTATTACTCAAACTCTTTTTTTTCTTTAAAAAAAAACTCAATACGTGACCGTGTTTATACATTGAGATACTATCCAATAGTGTGTACGTATGACCATTATTACCTTCCGCACGACTATTAGCGATTGCTTTAGTTAATTTTACGAGTTGTGATGATCTCGTCGATGTGGTAAATGTGACCAAAAATTAAGGATAACGCAGATAATCGCGCGAGAACAATTGCATGTTGATCAACACTACATTATCAGGACGCCTTATACATGTATATATATTATATTTTGTTCGACGGTCGCCGTTTATATCCTTCAATCTAAATCTCTCGGATTTTGACACGTTGAATTATCAACAGCGCGCGCTGACAATCAGCGATTTGAAGCATCGAACAATTTCAAGGGGAACCCGAGGAATCTATGCCGGGTTTTTCATCTCTACACCCCTGGGCATTCATCGTGATAGAATTCTGAACACAAAGTCTTCTGCGAAATATCAGCGTGTTGTTCAGCTAGAAATTTAACACGGGGCTAATAATTTTCATTGCGAGCTGATGGAGGCCCCGGATAAACTCATTGTAAAATAACGTTCTCGCTAGAAAAATAACGGCTACAACACTGATAATAATAATAATAATAATAAAGATAATAATAATAATGATAATAATAATAATAATAATAACAGCGATGATAATAACAGTAATAACAGTAATGATGATAATGGGTTTGCTCGGTTATTATATTAAGATGGGAAAAGGAGAGAAAAAAACGCGTAGAGGCCCCGGCCGACAGTCCGCAGGCAGCGATCTAATAATTTATTTCTACCAGCGACCGGCAGTCTGCTGGCAAAAATATCAGCGCAATAAAAAAATTACCTGGTCGGAGCTGCATCCGTTCTCCGAGTTCCATTTTCTCGGTTTTTCATTCTGTACTTCCTGTTTTATGTCTAGCATTTCGACGGCGGTTATTCGCCGCTGCGAGCCTTCGTACACCGGCTATTATTACAACAGTCTGTATTCACTTTCAAATTCCAGTCATTTCCATAAAGCAAGAGAACTTTCTTTTCCCTAACGTGACAAGAATTCATATAACTCGATTGCCGCTAACGCCGCGAGTAAAATGAAATTATTTCCATTTCCCCGCCTATGCGCGCCGGTCTAATAAACAAAGTCCCCTCCCCCCATCCGGTGGAAGGGGACGTTATTATCCGTGACGCCTGGCCTACTGTTTTGATTATTTTTACAAACTAACATTCATCCGACCGACGCACGCTAAATTTCGTTCGGAGTACAAAAAAACCGTTTGCATACTCGAACGGCCTTGAAAGGGGCAAATTTGAAAATTTCTTTTTCAATGTTTCCCGGAACGGTTGGATGTGCATCGAAAGATCCACGAATCGAACGAAATACTTTGTCTGCGATCCAATCCGACGATTATCGGCAAGTATGTCATTAAGCTGAGCGATAGTCGGAGGCATCAGTTCGGGATCGAGACGTTTCTTCATTTGCCCTTCTATGCTGAACAAAATATTTGACCAACAACAGCTATAGCGCAGTTTTCTGAAGTAAATATTTTGATGTATAGCCGCCTAATTGGCCAATCGTGCTGATGGCATAAACGGAAGGTTAAGAGAACATTGTATTTATAATGAATAAAACTCTTTCTCGGCGAAGCAATCGATGTAGTAGATTTTGTAACATTTCGCGTATCGCATTGTTCGGTTTTAGAAGGTTCCATCGGGTGGCGGTGGTGGTGGTGGTGGTGGTGGTGGGGGGGAGGGGGAGTTGTTACGTCTGAAACACTAGTTGCAGTTTTATTATTACTGCGTAATGTTTTTAAATTGCAACCCGATTTGTTGCAAATATTCGCGAATATTTGTTAAGACGCTGTCTGCGTATTTTTCCCGGCTACCGCGATAGAAGTGCATAGCCGTTAAAATAATGGAGGTCAATCGCCGACGCAAAGGCTTTCAGAAGCCCGGAAAACTTGGGAATGACACGGAATATTTTCATAAGACAATCTAGTGTCTAGTGCGAATGAGCATATAATATCGTATGTGTGAAATACAATGTATTACTGTCTCTAATATCGCTTATTATTTTAACCTCGACCGTGTAATAACTAACTAACTTTTAGAGAATTAGAATGCAGTCCGCGGAATTCGATTGTTTCAGTACTGAATTATTAATGATGAAAAATAATGCAGATAGTTTGTCAGTGGTTTAACGGGCTTTCTTTGCTGTAAAGAAAGTTTACCGTTTGTAAAGGAATATCTGTAAGCGGTAATAGGGAATATATTTTGCGATAGTATTTATTAAAAGGAGAAAATGCGCTTAATGATAGGCTCCCGTTTCCGATGACAAAAAAAACCGTATCGAGTGAAACTAATTTCCGTTCAAACTCTAACGGTCCGATCTGAGAGATTTCGATAGTGTATATGATTGTTTGCGCTCATCTTTACCAGCGAAGCTGTATACAATTTGATACCTGCAGCCGGCAGTACACTTTATACCCGTAAATATCGAACAATATCGATGTTACACGTACTGGTTGTTTTGGAATAATATGTTCTGTATTCGTGAATCGGGCACACATGATGTGTAAAGTATTTTGCGTGCGCTTTTCAGAAGACCACCTTTTTCCAAAATAGTAATTGGCGCGAGCCACGATTTTTTCTGTTAGTTTGCATGTAACTCCATA
Organism: Icerya purchasi; assembly: GCA_039619475.1. NCBI lineage: Eukaryota > Metazoa > Arthropoda > Insecta > Hemiptera > Monophlebidae > Icerya > Icerya purchasi. Next base: position 367,017,006 of record CM077116.1, read on the forward strand.
TAAGCGCGAGGATAGATAGATGATAGTAAGCCCATGTGTATGAGGGTTGTTCGCTCCTACCTAGAGTTCCGAATCAGGGATAATAATTGCTTCTCTTCGTAATTCTCCATCCAAATTTTGATAAGTGCTTAGGTAAATGTTTGAAAAATCGAGGTTTTTTTATCTGAGCGCCAGGTGCGGTGTATTTCTAATTAATTCATCGAAGCTCCACAATTCAAATATGTGATGCAATTATTAAATTCTCCTTGATTATTAGACTCCGTCGAGCTTTTGTTCTTCTTTCGCTTTTTTACATAGCCGTGCGATGAAATCAAGGGCAGAAAGTTTACCAAAAAGAAGATGTGTGTTCATTTACTTCTGTTGTATCTTGATTAAGGTCAGAAGTCTGTTTAAAATATATTCAATTTCCCGAAAGGGGTCGCGATTTGGCATTCCGTGAAAAATAAATTCCAGCCACCTTTTCCTTTTGATACGATTTGTCGACCTTGCAAGCAAGGCAGAGGCCGGAATTAGCTAAATCGACATTTTATATCACGGTTGTTCCTCCATCACCGGACATTGCGCAGACGATTTCGGTCATGCCCGTTTTGATAGTTGCAATAGTCTCTCTATATTGAAGATATCAACAGCTGAATCGATATCATCCGAATTTGTATCAGAAGGTGAGGTAGACTGCATAATTGCTCAGATTTATACTTGTAGCCAGCGCTGAGGCTTTTTGGACGTAAGCCGGATATTTTGTTTGCAGATTTTCAAGCAAATGGGATAGATGTGACATAGTCCAGATGGATTGACCGAAGAAGAATCTTAGGATATTAGCGGTGCGCAATTGAATCTAGAAAGGTTAAATATCGTTTTATATTATTCGAATATTATCAAATTGAAAATGGTTTATCGCCGAGCCGACGACATTTAATGGTACCGGTAAGGCAAACCAGTTTAAACGAAATGCCTTTTTACCCTTTTTTCATTATTACTGATATTTTTTCATTTATATAAAACCGAAAAAAGTAGTTTCCTCTTTAATATTTACCATTTCGTGTTTTGCGTATTTACCACCTATACTATATTATTCGGAAATGTTTTGAGGAAAACTGCTTCGTTCTAAACGTTACGTGAAGATTTTAGTCTCGCTAGCGCTCAGACGTGTCTCGTTCTATAATGTCGCTTCTAGATTTTTACTTAAATCTGGCAAGAGAAATGACCTTCAGGTCTATTGTGGGTGATGTACGGTAAATTTAGCGTACGGGACACACTCCTCATGGTTCTGAAATGATCGCACTTGAAACGTCTTAATATTTCTACGACTTCCAATTTTTATTGTGTCCGGTATCAATAAAATGGACTTAATTCTATCTTCAAGAATTTACCTTCTCAAATAATTTTTTTTCAGTCCGTTTGATGCGCTCCTTTTAGTTTTGTTACCTTTATCGGTATGTTGTGTGAAGAAAGTAGCATTTACGAATGTTCGTGTACGTTTATTTATGGCAAGTTTCCGCCTATTTAAAATTATCTTTTAATTTACTAGTGCGTTTCAATGATTCTTAAATGAGAAGACTTTTTTCCTCTTGGCACATTGCATTTATCCAGACTTCTTGCTACCACCGTTTCTATTCGAGACTTGCTCTAATTCGGGACAACTTTAATTTTCTATTTTCCGAACGAGACAAGAGTTTCTTTAAAAGCAATCGTTTTTTATTTTTTTGTATGGTTTCCTAAAATACGTTTGGTGGAAATTTCGATACTCTTTTTTCCAAACATCTCTCTCTCTCTCTTTATCTCTCTCTCTGTTCGGGTAAATTAAATATTAATAGATTGGAATTTAAATATCTGACATATTTATAAATGAACGAATAAAAATGGTTCCTTATAACAATTTCATCATCGAGTAGCATAAAAAATAAAACTGTTGACAGCGTGGTGACAATCAGTGAATAACAAGATATAAAGTTGACCGAATAGTTTGGGAAAAAACGACCTAACAGAAATCCTAATTTTATTTGCGAACCAAATTGTGCATGTGTGTGTATAATAGTTCCGAAGTTAGGTTTGATCATGTTTTCTTAAAATCTTCTTTAAATTTTCACGACACCATAGCACACCGCTAACAACAAACTTCAGACGATAAGTGGAATTTCTGTTTAAAGTCCCCCCCCCCCAAAAAAAAACAAAAACAAACAAGCTTCCACGGACTTTTGTGTATATCTATCAGGATCCGAAGGAAGCAAACGTTAATTGCTCTTTTACATTATTACGTTTTCCTCCTGCACTGACAGAAACAGATCCATCAGTTTCCCCGAGCATCAGTAGTGCCCGAAGGTTTTTTCATAAAACATCAAGGTCACTCGAACAATTCGTTATACAATACTTCGAAAACTGTGACGGGCGCTTCATTAGAAATAGTGACGAGGTAGAATACATATCCGCCGACATCCCACAGTGGAGGGCTATTAATGTAACCACGACTACAGTTCCAGATCCGCAGCTCCGACCCTTAACAGTGATACAAGTTCACACGGTTTCGCTATAGAAGCTAAAATATTGACCTTAAACGGTACTTCACCATGCAATTTTTCCCATCTTTTCTCGGTATATACATACTTTTTTTTCCTGATGGCAATTTCAGCAAAAAAGGAGGAAAAAATCGTCCGAAGCAACAACGATAATAAAAAAAAAAAAAAATTAATTAATTTAACGCGGAAAAACCGACTAACAAACAACAAACGCAAGCGCCCAATAAGTAACTTATTACAAAACACGAACAATCCACGCAGATCCCCAGACTTTTTTATTTGCCGAAAGATCTATATCCGAAATTAATAAACATCTTAACAATAGCGGGGGGGGGGGGACTTTAATTAATTTTAAAAATTTTGAAAGCGTCGACTAGAATTTCGGATTATGTTTTTTAGTATATAATATTTTTATTTATTTTTTCTATTACGATTGTAAATCCGCGAAAAAAAAAAAAAAGAAACTCTTTTAAGTTTCCTCTATTTGTTTTTTTTTTAATAACGTACGAATTAATTACGCGTAGTTGTTTTCATAGAAAAACCGATTTGTTCGATTGTCATATTCTTGAATCTTTCGCAAACGTATTTTTCACCGCACTGAAATTCGGAGAATGATTGAGCAGTTTTATATAGTTCAAAAATTTTTTATTCGGTGTTTTACGAACGAATAAAAGTGGCGACCGAAAAAAATTCATTTTCACATTTAATTAATGAACTTTTAGGCGGTAAAAATCTAGCTCTTTTTTTCTTTTTTCCATATAGGAATATTATAAATTACAATATTTCGTGACCAAATGAAAGCGATAATAACGTATCGATGAATAAACCACTATCCGGTGGTCGTTAGGTTTTCAACTGAGTCGATCGTGACATATTTTCCATTTAGAAATATCGACACGAAATTTCTCTCGGAAAATCTAAAAAAAAAAAAAAAAAATCGTATAATATTCGCGCCATCGAGGGGCAATATGTTTTTTCATAACTTTCCGGAAATTTCAAAATAAGGAAAATTTAATTCGATTACCTTTAAATAATAGCGGAACTTTTCAATAATAAACGACATATTACTACTTTTTTCTGCATGACCGATGATTAGTTCGATCTAAAAGTTATAAATATAAACGTTCCCGCTGTATAATCAGTTTTAAGAGATTTATTTCGTTTTCTAAATAGCCCAATTACTGAACTTAATTTTTTTGCTACGAAAAGAGATTTTAAATTGATCGCTTCCGGAAAATTTTTATTTTTTTCTTGAACACGGCGTTTAAAATGGTTAAAATTCCAACGGATTATGCGAATTATGAATTTTTAATCGGTTTTTTAGGGTCCTTTTAAATTTATTCATGACGTTTCTTTTGCTTTAATCGGTTTTCCGAACGTGGCGCATTTTCTGAAAGTGCCGTTTAAAAATTTTTAAATTTTACTTTCGCACGTTATGAATCGTTCTAGAGTTATCAAATTTTATTTGATGATTTCCGAACGATTTAAAAAATAACGGAAAACGGAATAACCTTTGAAAACTTCATCGTTTTATTTTTTCGCCAAATTTACCAAAATTGGACGTAATTAAAACGTAAGCGTAGGTTGTCGAAGATTATAGGATTAAAACTTTCCTAATGCATTCTAAGCAATTTAAAGAGAATCTTTTTAATATTTTGATATTTCGGCAGCTATCGAATATTTAGCGGAAGTAAGGAGCACAATTCCCCAAAGCTCCGCACCCGTTAAGTTTCAAGTTTCTAACGCACCTAAATCACCGAGTTTGGCAAGTATGTATTTCATTTTTAAAAACGGGAGTCAATGTTGGGACGATGAATTTTATTGAACTTAAAAAAAAAAAAATGATGCGTATATCAGTGTGTACACGCGGAAGAAGTGAAACTTCTTTAGCTTATATGTATTAAATTCTATAATAAAGTTTTCTTTTAAAATTAATTATTAGGATGAAAAAGGTATCAGTATAAACAAAATTTTCATTTTCAATAAATAATAAATCCAGAAAATTTTATTATATACATTTATAAAAAAGTATCATTATCATTGGTCTATTTCAGTTATGCTTATGGGTGTTTCAGTACATACTTTTGTTATCAAAGGCTTGTGGTAACTAAAATAAGATATATAATAAGTTTTTCACTAAATATCATCTAAAAATCTTGAAAACACTGCATCAATCGTTGCATTTGATTTTGTCGTTGATATCATCCTGTTATTTTGTAGAGATAAGTTCAAATTGTCTTTAAAAAATTCAATCAATTGTAGAGAGTTGTCTAAAGAAAAATTGACATTAAAATCTCCACTTAAAATCATAGATACTTTGTCATACACGTTGATTTTAGCGAGGCGTTCATATAATTTAAAAACTCACTAACAGACTAAATGTATAATGTATCGTATCGTGAATATGTTTCTATAAAGTGGTGTGTACACGTACTTATTACATGTATATATATGTATATATATATTATATATATATATATGAGAATGCTTATAAACTATATACTATACGAAGTCCCGTAGTATAAATACTTAACTATACATTTACTCATTTTCGTATATTACTAGATCCAGACAAACACTTGTACATACTTACACATACACACAAATACATACCTACCTTACGTTTAACACGTAACCAAAATTTTTCTCTACCGCGCGATAAGAAGTTTCACTTCAAAAACAGACAATACATAAATAATAGCGTGCCTGTAGCAAACAAAAACAATGCAGAATATTGAAAAATCTATATGCAGTAGAAATCTTTCGCTCTTTAAACCCACCGAATCTAGGTAAAACGTATGTTAAGATACCAGTGGGAGAGATATTTTTATAGTGCATCAGTCACACGCATCGAACAAAAAGTCATCCAATGACAATGATGATATATGCCCTTTTTTTTTTTTTTCTTATGTGGGTGACTAATTCAGTACGAGCCTTTGACCCGTACGAAATATTGGTACTTACATTTTAATTCTGTCGAATATAGGTATGTTTTTGCTACATGATCGTCTCATCCTAAATGTCCATCTACTGTAACTTCCAAATGCTTATATAACTTCGTACCTTTTCGATAATTTCGCAATTTATTTTTTAACATTTTTCTTCCTTCCCGCCGTAATGTGCCTATCAACTCCAAATTTTCGTTTGTGATCCCCAAAAGAAGGATCTAAATTGTTTTTTTTCTTCTTCTTTTCTTTTCTTTTTTTTTTTTAGGCCCGAACGATTAAAGTTCATTTAGCCGGCAAACTAACGTTATAATCGGATTTAATAATGAACATAATAATTGCTGGAGAGATAAAGAAATTAATGGAGCGCAAGGAAAGGAAACTTTATCCCACAATATGGCCGCCACTACAGAGCAGTTCCCACAATGCCTGATGAAATTTATCAAAGACATAAATTAAAATAAAATAATTCACCATCCTGCAATACGGCCGCACAGCCCCCTCGCTTAATCACTCGGAATCCTTCAAACTTCCTTCCTTTTGTTCCCTTTTTTTCTGCTGAAGCAGTCTCCATTCTCCGTGCTGTCTCCTTTATTTCCTCTTCAAGAGGGATCTGTAAGTTTCTCATTATTACTGATTCCAAATCCGTGCTGCAAGCTATCTCTTCTCCTCCTTCCCACTCGACTAATGACATTATTCTTTCTGTTCGTGCTTCTATCTCCAACTTACGCTTAGCACGTTCTATCCTTATTGACTTTTTATGGGTTCCTGGCCACTCTGGCATTGAGGGCAACGAAGCAGCTGACTTCCTAGCTCGCTCAGCGTCTCTCAATGGTCCATTCCTTCCGCATTTTCCTGCCTCAGACATCCTTTTCCTCTCCGCAAGTCTCCATACCAGACTGTGGGTTGACATCTACCCTTCCTTTTTCGCCAATCGCTCCTCTTTCTACCTCCTCCTACAGCCTACTCCCAATTCACAGCCTTGGTACCAATTTCTTCCTTTTTCTCGGCGCTCGGCTATTGTTTCTTTAATCAGACTGAGACTTGGCCATTCCCTCCTTCCCTTTTCTCGTTTTTCTTTTTCTCTTTCACCTTCTCGCTTTTGCCCTCTCCACTCAACTGATCCTCCCTTTATATGTGACCCCAACCATGTCCTTTTCGAATGCTCTGCTCTTTTTCCTCAGTGCTCTCATCTATACGCCGAACTTTTGGCGTTAGATCTTCCTACCCCTTTCAATGCTTCCTTTATCCTTTCCTTCCCATCTCCAGCCGTTGTTCCCTTCCTTCTTTCCTTTATACTTTCTGTCTCCGATCGCCTCAGAATCTGAGTAGGTGATCTAGGTCCATGTAGTTGGGTCAGTGTTAACACCGAGCCCATTTAAAAAAAAAAAAAAAAAAAAAGTGCAGAGCGTTTCCCACAATGCCCGATGGAAAGAAGGAAGTAGCTCTACAGTGAACAAAGATTATGATGTAAAAGAAAATGCGGAAGTAATTAATAAATAGATAAAGAATAGAGTATAATAAAATAATAAACTCCAACGAATGAAATTAAATAAAACAAAAATTAAATAATAATCTTGTTTCCTTCAATAAACTTAAGAAGAAAAAATAAAATCTTATAACTGTAACAAAGTATATAATAAAAAAAAAAAAAAAAAAACAAAGTATATAGAAATACACAATGTGTCTTAAAAAGCTGTAGTTGTTTTATATATATATATATTTATTTTTTAACTATTATTATTATTATTATTAATCTGTACAGAGGAAAAAAAATCTACAGCCAATGAATAATAGAAACTGTTCAAAAGAAAAGAATACAAAACAAAAATATGCGCTGCCATTTAATTATTTGACAATCTTATTAATACAAAGACAATTGAACAGTGCTACTAATGCCTGATTTCCCGCGGAGAGCAATACATATATATAAAGGGCGAGAAAATGCTGTTAGCTATTAATTCACTCACGAGAACGTTCAATTGACGGGTAATGTGGAAGTTATAGAATAAAACCGAGGGGAAGGGAAGGGAAGACGATTTACCCCCGTGAAGATTTCCATGGCGATACATGTATGTTAACCAGTCGTCTCTATTCTGTCTCTTTATAAGTTCAACTAGATCAGATGAAGGGATATATGGAAAAAATTAAACGCGGTGTTTTTTATCGCAGTGTCAACTACATCCTCGGAAAGGAGGCTACAATGTCCTGGAATCCAGCATAGCTAACCTCCTTGTCTTGTGATATTTAAGTATTTTTCCCTAATATCGTAAATTACCGGATGAAAGCTGTAATTAAAACTGCTCTGCCCGAGAGCTATTAAAGCGCTTTGGCCAACAGCAAGTAGAATGAACTGGCTATTACTGTGGCAAACATTTATGATACAGATTCCGATGCTTTATCCATAGCCAGAAGCTCGGCGGTAAAAATAGATGGCTCCGGCGGTCGTTTGAATTTTTCTGCGTTACTACAACAACGAAATAAGTACCAAGCTTATCTTTCTGAAAAAATCAAATTTCAAATTCTTGCTCCTGATTTCCCTACGCATTACCAATCTTCAGCTACGTCCAAGCACTCTAGAATGATAGTGATGCATGTGATTCTTGTGGTTTGGATGGATCGTTAGAGCAGACAGTTTGGCAATATTACAAATTTGAACGAAGAAGGAAAACTTTCTTGCTAGCAAAACTTTAAACAAAACACAACATATAGTATAGCTAAACCAAACACAGCCGAGTGTAAACAATTATATCAATATTTAAACGTTTATGAAATAATCACATAAATGTGAAAATACGAGTAAGAGTAAAATTAGGCTGGCCAAAACATTAAAAAAACTGGGGCGAAAATACATATACATATATTAAAAATTCGACAGTTTCTGCTTATGCGGATGACATAACACTTGTTATCGAGAATCGACACATCCACGAAGCCGAAAAACTCTTGCAAGAGGATGTGAATGTGTAGATGGGCACATGATAAACATCTAACTATTAACATAAAAAAATCGAAGGCTTTGCATATAAGAACATCCGATAGATATAGAACATATAAACCATCTATTACAATGCATAACGATAATTGTTTACATAACCGCTTGATCTCTACTTCGAACTGTGGATGTACACAACTGGAATCAATGGAAGAGGTTAAATATTTAGGATTAATCATCGACAGAACACTATCTTGGGACAAGCATGTAATAAATTTATCTAATAAAATTAGACAAATACTACCGGCACTTTATAAATATTGACTCTTTCGATACCATGCGGCCACTTACGCATATACGAGTATTATAACGCTATAGTATTGTAATCGTGTATGGAATTTCAATGTGGTGTGGGGGGGGGGAGCAAAACGGACGATAATCAAAAAAATTAGTAGACAGCAAAAGAAATGCTTAAAGATAATATTACCTAATAAAGATCAGGTTAACAGTAATATTAGCTGGTGGAGAGAGAGAAATGAAATGTCTCCAAGGATGTGCTATTTTTATCACCGATTACTTGAATATAAGACCACAAGTATATCAATAGCTACAATGATAAAAAGCAGGACAACAAGGAATAATAGGGAGGTATATTTTATTCGACCAAAAGGCATAAATAGTAAAATCGACAATACGGATGAAATAGTTTTGATTAAGCTGCTAGAACGAATCCCAGATGATAATGCAAAAAGAGATAGGAACCTGGAAAGTAATAATTAAACAATGCTTAGTTGAAAATATTAATGAGTGACATTAAAATAGACATAATAGGAGCTGACTGTAGCGGAGAATCGACCATTCGCTGTTGTCAAAAATGTAGTATGGAATTGTTGTATAGCAATAAGTAGTTCTTTTTTGTTTGTACTTCTTTTTATTATTAGTATTATTAGTATTATTATTTTGTTTCATTACACACCTTGTGTAATTATGAAAACTAATAGTAATGAAATATTATAACATATGTAACATATTTGTCGAATAAACGATAATAAGAGTGTTGGGCACCCGCAGACGGGCAGTATGCTTTGCGGGACCCACAACTTATTTTAAAATAAAAAAAAAAAAAAAAAAATATATACATATATACGGGGTAGAAATAAAAACGTTCGATAAGAAACACATACTTATACCATGCCAGAGCTTAGGAGTTGTTCCAGATTTAATTCGACATCTGTCCAAGCAGCAGCCGTCAGATAGCCGTGTTCGCAAATTTCGCATAATTTAATCGTGCCTAAGTAATATTTGCCGGGTTTTTTTTTTTCGGGAAAAAGAGGCGACTTGCGGGCAACGGCGGGAAGCGGAAAAAAAAGGGGCTTCCGATTTTGGTAGATGAAAGGAAAAAGTGTTCTACATACATGAGAGACCTCTGGCAGATTTCTGAAGGAGCAGATTTAAAAGTTTCCACGGAGTAACTGCTTTACATAAAGTTCGACCCGGCGGGAAAAGCGAAATCCCTCTTAAACTGTTAATGAGAGGAGACAAAAATCTGCGAAAAATGTACGAAAAAGCCGGGAAAAAAATGGAAAGGTATTCGCGCGCGAATTAGCGGAAATCAATTTATGCAGAAAAGCATTTTCGGCACGGAACGGTGACAGTTAATTCTGATAAAAAATGGCGGCCAAACACGAAGGGGTTAGAAGCGCGCGGAACTGAAAAGAAAAATTAGGCGAAATGGCGGGCAACACGGACGAGCAGCCGTGAAAACAAAACAAAAAAAAAAAAAAGCGCGGGAAAAAATCCCGCGTTAAAAATGAAAAATCGGTTCGCTGGTCGCGTCGTCGTTAAAATGTAGTTCATCATCAAAATTCACGACGATCTTTAAACGAGCTTTAAGCAACCGCCGAACAATGCGATAATGTGTAACAAGTTCTGCGAGCCCCCGTCCCTGACCGGCACGCACCGATACACAGCGCAACCGGAACAGCCACTCTCGACGACCCAATTTGTTGCAGTACTCTCGCAGACTGAGCACCTCTCTCAGGCGCTGCCGCGAATCCATCTGCTCATTAGCCGAATTCCTGTTAGAACAACAAAAATTCGCGTTCCCGCTTCCGTAATCCGGATCATTCGGTTCCCTTTCGGCTTCGCTTTCTTTTTTCCGTTCCCCCGATAAATATTCATCGTGTCCCCCAGCGGCTGTCGAAACACCGGCCGAAGCCCGACTTGAATGAATTTCGCGCGCCAGACCCGTCGCGGCCACCAACTCTACTTCCTTTTCAAATATTCACTAGGTTCCTTTTTTTATCGGCCCTCGTTCCTGTTTCCTTTGATGTAAAAAGATTTATCGTTCTGAATTCTGGCGTTCGCCGCTTGGCCTCGCGGTTATCGGTTCGTGACGCATTATTTATTCCCTGAAAGCCTCTCCGCGGGTTCTGGTTCGTCCGCGCGCTATTAGTTTCTTCCGTTAGAACGCAACAGCCTTTTCGACAACCAGCCATAGCGGTGCCTCGTCGACGCCGCCCCGTCTCTGCTGCCACATGGTCGTTGTTTTGTTAACAACTGCGGTAATTAAATTTCGCCTCGCTCGCCGTGTCTCGATCCTGCTCCGCTCCAGGCGCAGTTTTTCCTTCTGAGACGCGATTTATTCGTACATAATTAATGTCAGAGCTCGCGGCCTAGAATTCGACTATTTAAATATTTATACGCTAAAACTGGAAGGGGGCGGTGTTCTTGAAATGTTTTTCGCACTTGGTGTGTCGCGTCGGTAAATTCGGGAACCGATGCGAACATTACTGGTCGTCGTTACGGGCAAAGAACTAATATGTGTGATGATATTATTATTATTATTATTATTAGGCGACTATAAAAAAAAAAAAAAAAAAAAAAAAAACAAAACGAACAGGAATGGAAAGAACCGCGCCGATAACCTGAGGACATTATACATTTATTCCGGTATCCCTCGTCTGAGAATTCATTGGCCAACAGAAGAAAGGTGGTCTGGGGAAAGTTAAGGCGGAATAGGGAAAGGAATTCTATCTTCAGAATATCAAGTACAGTATGGAAAGCTCGAGTTCCCACAACTATATACTTTAAGGGGAATTCTCATTTTAATGCAAGAAAAATACTGATCAGCAGATAATGCTGCTTCGCGTATTAGAGAAAGCTGGGAATTGGCCACCCCGCCGAAAAGTTCCGCTTCATTACTAATTTTTTTCACCTGGTCGCGTTTATTCTTTGCCGCTTTCTCCCCCTCGAAAGTGTGTGTCTTTTTCTTACCTTTTTCCGGATAGGACCTTTTTTTCGTTGAGGCGTAATGTGCTGCCGGTTTAGACGCGACACTTCCACCTCCGGTAATAATTGAAAAGCCGAACAGCGAGGGAAAGGCTTGAACGTATTCTGGCGAAAAATAACGGGCTATAATTATAAGACCCGTTTACGTAAAAAAAAAAAAAAAAATATAGCTAATTTTGGTTATTATTTTCGAAAAAAATTCGTAAACCGACTGAAAAATAAAACGAATAAATAAAATTAGAAATAAAAAATGAACAGAGCAACTGTTGAATAAATGTTGAAAAAATTATGAGCTCAATAATCGACCAAGTCGAGGAAGTACTATCGTAATTATTCGGGTCAACGTTTCGAGGGAAGAAATTATATGTATGATCGATAGCCGAAATAACTGAAATCGGCGTGCGTAAAAGCCAAAAATGTATTATATCAGAAAATACTTTACGATTTAGACTTGACGAAAGAATTTATAGCACGCGGCATTGTATGACTTTGTCTTTATAAACTACGAAATAATTGTCAAATAATACTTAACTGTATTTGAAATAAAAATACTTCATTTAAAAATTTGAATAACTTCTACGTTGCGGCTAATGTTATTACATCAATTAAATATCAACGGTATTATAGGGTAGACTGACTAACATGACCCCCCCCCCCAAAAAAAAAAAATAATAAAAAAAAATAAAAACGTATCGGAAAGAAAAAGTGACACTACCCTCATCCGATTACCGAAAAAAACAGCCGTTAAAAATGATAGTTGGTCAACCCGTAAATGCGAGGTATAAACATTACCGGATGGAAATATAAAGAAAACAACAAGTTCATTTCTAAACGGAAACACGCCGTAAAACTTCATACAGAACCACCACTCGGTAATAAAGGAATAAACAGACAAAAAAAAGCAAATTCTTTCGCGAGGAAATTTCAGGAATATCAAAAAATCTATTAACAAGTTTTGACGAAATTATATCCATCGTAATTATCTTAAAGTAAAAAAAAAAAAAAAAAAAAGATTGGGTGTCCCACATATGATGTGAGGACGGATGATATTGCGAAACGCTAAACTGTTCGTAATGTGTCCCCTAAGGCTTTATCCGAAGGGAATCAATGCCAGAGGAGTTCCTGTTTTCTTAGCATGATTCTTTCCCTTCGATTTCCCGGATTTCCATTCATAGTTATCGCAGACGAGTGATCTAAGTCCGGAACGAAGTAAGTCTTTGGCACATTTTGTAGTCGGGCAAGGCCTGGTAAGTGGCTACCGTGGAAGTAATGTTGAACGTAATTTTGAAAAGACAAAGAAAAAAAGGGAAACCCGAGCGAAACGTTTTCCTCGTTATACAAAAAAAAAAAAAAAAAAAAAAGAAGCAATTAATCATGTTCATTAATTTTGTAATGTGCGTTCCAATTTCGCGGACTAGTCAATTTTTTGACTAAGCTCAGGTTAAAAAAGAACCATATATCAATCTGGCATCTTAAACGATGTATTTACATTTTTATGGAATTTAGCCTTAAGTAATGGCGCGCTCTTGAAAGGTAGAATCTTCCTTGGTATTCCGCGTTCTAGTTTAGAATTTTGCAAAACGTTGCGTTTTGTGCGTTACGCCAATATTTTCGACTGACGACCGCCAGTATATTCGGTGAAAATATAAAGAGCCGACTATAAAGGCAATATAGCAGTCAAAAATAGTAGCATTATTCGAGAAAAGTCGAAATAATAGTACTCCAAAAAACGAAAAAACTTGAATCCTGCCGGCTAAAATATGAGGGCATTCTGTGATAATACGGAATAATGAAAAAAAGGTGCAATATTCTGCTGAAAAATACGTTAACGTTGATGTAAGATTTTAAGTTCTGGCCAAAAGTCAACCGCGCGGAGTTTTATATGGAAAGAGATAATCTTCATCCTATATTCCTTTTTGCGAATATTTAAAATTTTTCCTTAATCGGACTGACCGAAAAAATTATATAAATAAAATGTTCGAGACTAGTTGGGCTTTTTTTTTTTTTTTTTTTTTTTGGCTAAGTTACTATAAAAAGTATGGCATATGCAAAATTGTTCTTTTCTTGTGTTCTTTTTGTTAGTTTTAAACCTGTACAGTCAAAAAAAATTTAAATACAACTTTCATCGCTCTAGAGATATTTTATTCATTTTTACAAAATGACAAAAATAAAAATAAATCACCGTGTCAATAACAGTCAATTTTCCAAATCTAAAAATAGAACTTTTAGTTATGTATAAATTACACCGAGTAATATTTAAATGCACGAAAAAAAAATTGTTACATATCGCTTTTAAGAAATTTATAACGAATATAGAACTTTCGAATATTTCACAAACTTCCTTTTATATCTTCTTTTAAAAATCGCTCAAAGATGATCTGCATCAGTGCGATACAATGTGAACTTGAGGCACCACCGATCAACTCCTAAACATGCATTATAGAATATGGCTGCTTCATATTTTCATGAAAAATAACGCTATTTCAGTATAACCACAGGGAACTCTGATGATGGTTACAATGTGAGATTAGAAAATAGAGGCCCCCTCTCAACCAGCGGTACGGGATAAATTATTCCGTTCTTATTTCAGACATTGTTAAAGTTATGACGTAATATTATAATTTTGCGATGAGAAATTTTGATAACATTAAAAATAATGTAAAACGAAAAGAAAAACAACTAAACAATCAGGTGAATATATTTATTTGGCGGATCTACCGGGGGAAATAGGGGACATTTCCTCTTCCAAAGAACCAAATGCTCGATAAAAGAAATTTACTACAACAGAGAAACTTAATTTATACTATAAAAGATCTGTATAAATGTTACACTTATGCATTTAATAACTAATATTTAATACTGTTTTCTAATAAAACTATTAATGTTACGTTTTTATTCTGTTTTAAACACAATAATGTTGTCGATCTTTTGTCTTTTTTATTTATTTTTAATTTTTATTTTGTGTAATGGACACACACTGATTCATTTTGTCGATATGCTATAATTGTTTACATATATTTTGTAGGTTATGCTATTGCGTAATGTTACGTCGGATCTCGAATGTTCCGATTTATAATTATTGGTACATTTCTAAATGTAAGTATGAAATATACATTATTAATAATCTTCCGAACAGTTATTAAAACGCAACAATTTGTAATTTTAATTAAAAATAGTATAGTTCTATGAGAAATATATATATATATATATATATTTAAACTTCCTCATGGGAACAAAGAGAATTCGAATCGCATTACTAACAAAAATAAAAAATAAGTAATGTGTCTAATAAAAATACTATATTTCTTACTATTTCTAAACTACCATTCTTTAGGTAATTTCGGTTTATTCATCACAACTAAAAATAAAACAAAATTTAAATTAAAAAACTGTAATAATTATGTATTTTTAAAACATTTTTAAATTTCCTAAAGAGCTGGTGGCTATTTGATTTTTTTTACGAAACAAGGAGTATTTCTCAAATCTACTGCCTACCGTAGAAGACTTTAGCTAATTATATAATTTCGCCCCTTCATCAAATGTACTTCTTGATTCGCCGCTGAACTAGATCGGTTGGTCTACCTAATTTTAAAAAAGGAAAAAGCCTTTATAATTTAACGTAAATTTAATTCATTTTCGATTTTCACTTATTCTAACACACTGATTATGAAACAGGAAACTAATTTTTTCTTTTCTTTTAGTTTACCATTATTAAGAGTGCGCGAAATATAAAATAGGCTGAGAAAGATTATAATATTAGTAAAAAAAAGAAAAAAATGCTTCGTGAAATTATTATAAATATCGTACTCGTTACAGAATTTACGGATAGCGAGCAAGCCGTTGTGGATGCCGAAATGTCAGTCATTTGTAAAAATTTATAATACTTTCGAAAAACTCGGTTCTGAAAATTTTCGAAACTATCTCGCTAAAACGATTAATATAATATTGTAATATAAAATCAGAAAAAAAAAAAAAATATTCGTTGAACATCGTTTACAGGATGGACTGATTTTCGGTAAATTGCGAAAAAAAAAATAGATGCCTTCAACAACCCTACGAGTGTTCCATTCGCGCCAGTTTTTGATATTATCTAAGGCAGCGAGTTACAAAATTTGGGGTCCATTCTGAATATCACTCGAGATAGCGGACAAACCTCTTTTGTAGATTGTAATTTCTACGATCAGCAAATTTTCGTAGTTCCTATTACGCGCTATCACCGGTGAAATTCGACAAACTCTCACCTGAGAATAGTTCTTTTTTCTTCTTTAAACGCTTTTTTCCGGCGAACGGAAATCAAATTTACGGGGCGGTTTTACTCGGTCCAGAGTTACTTTTGCACTAATCACTAAAACTCGCGCCGTTTGACTATACTAGTTTTTTTGTTTTTCCCCCTTTTCCATTATACCGACTGGAGGGAAAGGGGTGCTCGACTTATATCTCGTGTATTTAAAATTTCATTAAAGGAAAACTTCGGGGACGGCAAAGGCAAAAATTCGTTAAAAATTTTTTAATTAAAAAAAGAAATCCCGCGCCTGAATTTCGATACTTTAACCACGACGAGATCGAATTTAAAATTTCAGCGAAAAAGATGTACCGAAAATATTAATTGGAATATTCGGAAAAGCGAAAAAATCGGGGGAAAAAAAGAAATAATAAAAAAAAAAACGGAAAAAGTTGTTGAAATTTTTAATTAAAGCTTCCGTCGCAACACATCCAGGTATTTTCGCATTCGCAACACATCCAGGTATTTTCGCATTCGCAACACATCCAGGTATTTTCGCATTCGCAACACATCCAGGTATTTTCGCATTCGCAACACATCCAGGTATTTTCGCATTCGCAACACATCCAGGTATTTTCGCATTCGCAACACATCCAGGTATTTTCGCATTCGCAACACATCCAGGTATTTTCGCATTCGCAACTCCAGCGCGATCACACCTGCACGCGTTACCGGAATTGCCAAAACACCATCATATCAACTCTCTAGCGGCGAATGCCTGCGGCTCTGCTGCCTTCGTCGCCTTCTTCGACAAGCACCGATCTTTTTTGAAGACGTACACATATTGTTTTCAGAAAGCTGGGGCCAGAGTGCATAACGCTAATAAATCGTAGCCGAAAATAACCAAAACGGATGTACCGCGAGTTTCGGTGTATTCGCTATCCTCACGCTTGCACCTGATGGAAAGCAATCGAATTTCGGGAAATAATTCACTCAACAGGGTAGTTTAAAAATTGTTTGTGAGCGGAATATTAAGTTTCACTCTGCCGACAATCCCCGCACGAATACAACCGCAGCAGTCTGTTCGCTGAAAACTTTTTCAAGATACTCACTCTCGAAGTTCCTTCTGTAAATCGAAAACTTTCATTCCTTCTCATTTGCGCGAGACTTAAAAATTCACCACTAACCGCCGAAATTATAAGTTTTTATTCCAACTCCGTTCTTCATTATTCGACGATGAATTTTTTCAAAAAAATTTATTATCATTACCTGTAAAAGGTATACGTCTGTGTGTGTGTTGGTGTAAGTGCCCGCACCTGTGTTTGTGATTACCTAATTCAAATTCGCAGCTATACATCTCTCTTCCTTTTTTTCTTTTTTTTTTCTTTCGTATACATATAATCTCTCCCAGAACCAATATATATATATATATATATATATATATAAAAATGTATACGTATGTATGTTTTATTTCACATAGGGCTGAGGAGTGCGGCGTATTTGCACAAGCTGATTGGCCCCTCATTTGATTAAATTGAGCGTTTTCCCGGCGCTATTACTGCCGCTGATATTCCGAATCGGTAACGGAATTCGAAATATTAAACGCACACAGACTGACGAACAACTCGCATTTATCTCATTATTTACTTAAAGCTTACTTTTCCTCCGTCTCGCGCCGAAATTTTTTTCCTGAATATTTTCCTCGTTTTAAATTATTTAATCGGCCATTCGAGTGCAAAATTGCCTAACTGACTGGGCGGCGAGGAAAAAATTCGGTTAAATCCTCGAAAAGATTAAACACCGGTTCCACCATTAGCTTTTTTATTCCGAATCGCACGCTGCGACTCCTCAATTTCAGATAAGAGTTAATAGCCGGAATTTTTTCGGGCCAAGTTGAAAGTTTTCAATTTTGACACCAGTATCCATTTCGGCATTGCTAGCTCTTCTTGTACGCTGCTACAATCACTTCGTTCTTTTCGTATAAATTTAACGTAAAATTAACCCGGCTCGGGGCGCGAACTAAAAACGACTTCTGTCGTCGTGTTAATATTTCGAAACGGCCCCTCTCTTAATATTACTAAACGAGGGCTTCCCTTAATTTTTGCTAACTTTCCGTATCTCCAATACTGTGTACTAAAAAAAGACTCGATGCCATACAGAATTCACTACACCCGACGTAATCAGAGGCGCATTCCAAGAACTTCTATTGAACTACGTCGACCATTTAATTATATTTACGGACGGCTCTAAAACAGCCATAGTTGGATGCGCAGGCCTCACAATCTAATCCGACATCATCATTACCAAAACAGCTTTTCAGTTCTATCTGCGGAACTGTATGCTATAAAATTTACAGTCGATCTTACAGTGCAGTCCAACAATGAATCTCTTATTTGCACTTCTCTTCACTTTCGTCTTTATCACAAACATGTAATTACAAAATCCCATCGCTAATGATATCATCTCAGTTATATCTCTTCAGGTGTATTTCAGGATACAAGGGCATCGTGAGAAATGAGCTGGTGGATTTTTCAGCAAAAGAGGCTATTTCATGCCTCCGGATTCCAGACATAGCAGTACCTTCTCATCGGACTTCTCTGTGACAATCAAAACCCTGCTAAAAAAAAAAAAATGGTCGAAGAATTGGCGTAAAGTTCGAACAAATTACGTTCAATCCATTCAAATACTGGAATTTGGACTACTTCATCAAGATCTAGTCGTCAAAAAGAAGGTCAGTGCAGTAGCCGCGCAAAAATCTCTCATTTCTTTTTACGAAATAAATCAGATCCCTCTACTTGTGACGTATGCTCTGTTCCCTTATCCATTCACCATCTTCTGCCAGACTGTCCGAAATTTAACCTTTTCCGGTCCCAATTAAACCTGTCCAGTTCCCTCTCTCAAATTCTCGAAGACAACGAACAGAAAGTCCAGCTACCCTTCAGATTTCTGAAACTATCCAATATCCTAAATAACATCTAAACTCCATTCATCCATGCCTCTGGCCATTGTTGCAGTACACGGCACGTTAATGGATACAATAAAATACTAATACATGGGTGTGCAAAACCTAGTCAACATGTACATATATATGTATTTAGTATATATATATATATACGTGTTCTGGCTGAGAACATATTTTTAGCAAACCCAAAAAAGTTCATAATTTTCGTAAGTTGTTGGTAGAAAAGAAAAAGTGTCCAGATGAGAAAACGTGTACGATTTACAATATGAAAGAGAAAGATGAAAAAAAAGAAAAATTGTAAACAAAGACACGAACGAGAGGACCGTAGGAATCGAAAATATGATCGTAGCACGGTCAACAAGACTAATTTTTAAGCAAAGTTACATAATTAACGGTATTTCGTTAAAAATAAAAGTGTTGCAGGAGGGCGATTTTAACGGGAAAATTAAAAAAATAAATCCGGAACATCTTCCGAAAAAGTCTGCTCTGACAGGCTCACAACTTGCAAGGAAAACGTGAGCCACGCGCCAAAGTATCTTGTCGAAGTTAACCGATAAGTTTGTTTTTTTTCGAGTCCTTCCATCGGTCTCAAGCACTCTTGTCGACTTCAACGCTATCAGTGTATGTTCTTATATTCCTTTTTTTCTCCGAACGGCGTAAACTGCAAAGTACCGCTGTAGTATCTGTAAAACCAGAAAAGCTGTCCAGACTGTAAGAAATGGCAACCGAAAGCCACCAGGCTACAACATTTGAGTACCAGACAAATCCGAAAGACGGAAAATTTTCGTACAAATTTTCCGCCTATTATCATAGCGAAGCACAAAAAGTTGCGATGCACCGGTAAATTGACAGCGCTAACAATACCCGTGTCTGCCCCTACTAAACCCTCGGATTCAAATGCAAAAATACAAAAGGATGGAGTAAAGATAGGAACATAGTAAGAAGACTGAAAAAATTCGGAAAATTTAAGAATCTGAAAGGGATTAAAATAAATAAGAAGTATTTCGTTGAGCTTTCCGAAAGATGGCGATGAGAGTCGGGAGAGATTGACGAAGTAAAGTGATGAGGATGAACGGAAATGTAAGCGAAAAAGTTGATAGAGTCGGCGTACTTTTCGCGAATAGAGTGATAGATATAAGAACTGTATATAGAATCAATAGTTTAATAGTGATGTTGAAGAGTTGGTGGGATACTGATGGGTTCAAAAAAGATGTAGATGCGAGGAATGCGCTTGATTTTATAAGTACACACTAGGAGAAAAACATTCTGAGAAAGGAAAGTGTACAAAGCTCTCGATAGAGTAAACTGGAATATGGTATGCAGTTAGCCTGAAAAAGAAGAAACTACTACTAAAAAAGACAAAAGATCGGAGCTTACGAATCATGTAACAAAACTGGGAGCTTCAGAAGGGCTAAATACAGGTGCAGTTCAGAAAGAAGTGTAACATAAGGGTCATCTAAGAAAGAAAGAAAAAAAGTATATGTATATATATATATATAGGTATTTGTGCAAATTACAACATAACATAATATTAGCATTGCAAAACTAGCGTATCATCGACGGATCATTTTATCGCACGACGCAACCTGTGAAATACGATTAAAAATTATTACAAAAAATTTAGCAAAACGTCGTTGAATTAAAATCTGTTTAAGCAATAACGGTAAAGATACTACAAATGAGGAACAAGACTGCGAGTAAAAGAAGATTAGTTTATAAAGAATACAGGAGATTGTGTTATGACCATCTATGTTTGTATTTTGAATAGATAAATTGTATCTGCCTGGTGGAATCGTAATTCCCGATATGATTAATAAGAGGGTTGCTGTGAATCGAGCAATTTTCAAAAAATTTCTTTGCCGAAGAAAGTACATAGTTAGAAAGATATGGTAACTTGAGGACATTATACATCGCTTGAATCCTGGTATAGGGGGATAAACACCTAAGATATCTGTTTTATATGAGCTGTAGTTATTTATAACGGGCGTTAGATATTGAGGACCACACAGGCGATGCGCAGGTTAAGATTGGCCTAATAAGTACTTTATGTAGAATTAGTTATGAATATTTAAGAGCGATCTACGATGGAACATTAAATGGCGCAGATAGCACGATTAATTTTGACGATAGCGTGATTGATTAAAGTTTAGCCTTTTTGTTTAATATCACGCCGAAGTACTAGACCAAGGATGTATGTGCACTTTCTTAAGGGTCAATAGGTACCTTCGAGAAAATAGTATCACCTCAGATTTAGCCGGATTAATAGAAATGCGCGATTTTTTTAAAAAACGAATCAACCTCAAGTTGGAGTTTGTTGGCGACCGGCTTGTATGAGCTGCAATACAGCGTAACGTCGTCGGCAAAGAGTGCCGGGCGATACAGAGAAATCGTAAAGGAATATATTGAATAAAATTGGCCCCAACAGACTGCCCTACAGAACGCCAGCTAAGCATGTCAAGACGAAGAGGTGCATCAGAGATGTGAACAGCAAATGTTCTATTGCTTAAATAGCTAATTAGGTAAACCGGAGATTTTGATCATTTTGAAGATTATACCACCATGCCAAGTAATGTCAAATGCTTTGGTTGCGTCTAGTAATGCTATGCCTGTGTGTTTATTACAGTTAAACTTGTGGATTATGAATTCTACGATTCTACCGATTTGCTGTACCGTAGAGTGCTCAGGCTTGAACCCGAACTGCTCCGGAGGAATGATATTTGAGCTATCAGAGTGTGTAGCATGAGACGTTTTAATATACTTTTTTTCTACCACTTTGCTTAAATTACTAAGAAGGCTAATAGGACGAATGTTGTCAATCTTTCCCAGGCTTAGGAAGCGCGATGAGATTTTGAAGGATTTCCATTGTTGCGGATAATAGGCGAATTGGAACATAGCATTTACTAAAGAAGTTATTTCAACTAGGGCTGTCAGTGGGGGATTTTTTAAGGCTACATTAGGAATATTATCATAACCGGTGGGCATTGTTTTAGCCTAAGAGATTTTAGGATGTGATGTCGGCTGGTGCAGAATGTGACTTGAAGTAGGTGCGAAGAGTAGAGTGAATTTGGAAAGTTTTTTGTTTAGATAACACTTCTGTATCGCGGAAGTGAATTTTAAAGTAACGGATAGCCAACAATTCCGCAAAATCAGAGTGCATGTACGAGTTATTATAAGAAGCGGAGAGAGTGCCGAGGCTTAACTGTTAAAACTCTTGTAAACTTTCCAGAGGCTTTTGTCTTTAGTAGTAAGGTTGGATAATTTACATTTTTAACGAGAAGTAAGCGAACAGCTTTGGTAAGGAAGTTTAAGAAAATTTTTTTAAGGGTCATCTAATATTTCTATCGTACTATGCGCATATATGGAGAAGAAGATGAATCTGGAGTGATGAGATTAAACTGTCGGCAGAAGCACGGTAATCAGAATACATGGTAGGGATCACTGGAGCAGTATGTGTAGTGGTAAGGCCCGCCCTCCGACACGTATCGAGTTGTAACCGTGATTTAGTGAATATTTTTTTACTGTGGCTTGTTGCGCGGTTTATGATTAATACGAATAATCGATTCCACTGATTTCCGACAAAAAGGGAAACGATATTGAAATAGATTAAAAATTATTTTTGCTTTCGGGTGATTTAAACAGTAAAAACGTTGGAACAGTGAGTTTGGAATTTGCGGAAACAGTTGTGAATTAATGAAACTGAAAAATATGCCGGAATCAAAGAAAACCGTACGTTTCGACTAAGAAAGAACAAATTTAATAAAAAGCGGCACACTTCCAAAATTTAGTAATTTTATAGTAATGACGCATAAGAGCAGGCAAATTTTTAATCGAATGAAAGCGATAAAAGAAAATCCGCAAAGGCAATTAAAGTGAATAAAAAAAATAAAACGAAATGAAGAAAATCATAAAATAGTTAAATTACAGGTGTACACAATAAAGTTTAAAATGTAGACACGTAGGTAAAAAACCATAAGGCCTCTTAAGAGTGTTTCTGTTCTTGAGAAAAGTAAAGACAACTTCGAACTGGTGGAAGAAGATTTTTTTTTTTTTTTTTTTTTTTTTTTTTTTATATATTTATACACTATTACGAGCTGTCCATCAAGGACATTTAGTAATACGTGTGAATGAACTTAAACATGAAGGGAGGAGTACCCAATGGCACCTACCCGATTACCCCTACCTTAAACAAGGTCCTGCGGTTTCTGACGTTTCAGTCTTCTTACATTATCGGTAACATCGAGCAATTCTTTAGCAAGAGTGTTCGGATGAGAATCGAGTCTATCTGCGTGTCTTTTAGCGTGAACTTTGATGACATCAGCCACATAATCTATACACAAATCTCGATGTAAGGTTAGATTAGTAACATACCAGGGTGCCTTGGTTATCAACCGAAGGATCTTATTCTGGGAAGTCTGCATTACCTTCAGGTTTGACGGTTTAGCGCAACCCCAAAGTTGAACCCCGTATGTCCAGATGGGTTTCAAAATAGTTGTGTATATTAGACGTTTGTTGTCCGTTGTCAGTACACTGTTTCTCCCTATCAGCCAGTACATTTTTTTAACCCGGATATCTAATTCTTTCTTTTTAACCTGTATATGGTGTTTCCATGTCAATCGGCTGTCTAAGTGCAAACCTAAATACCTGACC
This sequence comes from Icerya purchasi, assembly GCA_039619475.1. Lineage (NCBI taxonomy): Eukaryota > Metazoa > Arthropoda > Insecta > Hemiptera > Monophlebidae > Icerya > Icerya purchasi. The sequence goes on from CM077116.1 coordinate 367,040,521, forward strand.
GTTGCTCGTACAGGAAGATCTATGTTATTGATCTTAACGGGTGGGACTTCAACTTTTCGGTTAGTAAAATGGATATTCACCGATTTGCTTTCGTTTATCCCGATTTTCCATTTTTTAAACCATGTTTCAGCCTTCGTAAGAGCATTTTGTAGATTGTTGCTAGCTTTCTTCGGATCTTCATGTGATGACAGTAGTGCCGTGTCGTCCGCAAATGTAGCCATCTGCACATTCTCTGTCGCAGGAAAATCTGCTGTGTATAACAAGTACAGCGTGGGGCCCAACACTGAACCCTGAGGAACGCCTGCTAAAACTGGATGTATTTCTGAGTAGGTATGTTCGTAACGTACTTGAAAATGACGATCTTCGAGGTATGATTTTAGCAACAGGTAAAGGTTACTCGGGAACAAACATTTTAATTTGTATAATAAACCATCGTGCCAGACTTTATCAAAAGCCTGTTGAACGTCGAGAAATACCGCAGTACATACTTTTTTAGTTTCTAAACTATTTTCAATTACACTAACCACCCTATGCAATTGATCAATCGTGGAATGATGTTTTAAAAAGCCAAACTGATGTTGCGGAATTACATCAGTTGACTGTATATAAGGCTGTAACCTTTTTAATATTAATTTTTCCATTACCTTCGATAAAACAGGCAACAAGGAAATCGGACGATAAGACGTTACAGAGTAGGGATCTTTACCAGGTTTCGGAATCATTACGATTTGCGCAAACTGTGGAAGAAGATGACACGCTTTCATTTCGGAGGCCTGTTATTAAAATCCAGCAGGACCACACACACACACACACATGAAACGGTAAAATTGACCAGCATTAATGTAAACATGTTTACGGTTTTCATAGATTTTTCAAGAGAAAATGTTACATAAGAATTATTTGATTCCTCTTACCGTTTAATGATTGCAAATGAAAAAGCTTCTGTTAAATTTAACGTTAATACTCGGAATAAATAAAACTAAAAAACATATTAATAGAGCTATTTTAGCGCATAAAATTACCCAGTTTCTTTTCCTATAAGTTTCGTAGAACAGTTATTAAATTAAATTATTTTTTTTTCACCGTTCTTCTAATTTATATACTCGCGTGCCGTTTGTAACTGCAGTGATCATTATGTTGAGAAATTCAAATATTATAACCTATTTATAAGATCGTTAGCGCTCATGAAATTCAGGGCTGATCTAACCTGTTCTAAGTGATAATATCTAGCGATTCATTCTTAGATTGATTGCAGCGTTTAATGATGCGCTCCATCATAGAGGTGCATTACAATTATATGCATAGCGAGGAGAGACACTCAAACATATGATTATGCGACGTAATGAGCTAAACGTAATCTATTGAGGGCGGGGTTTTTTGCTTTTTTTTTTTGTACCTTGTCAAACGGTGGCCAGCAAGGGTTTGACTTGATAAATGTTAGAAAACCGGTTCCTTGTCAGAACCACAAAAAAAAAAAAAAAAAAAAAAAAAAAAACATCTTTCCTTCGACTATTCTCGAAGACGTGGAATCAAGCGCTATAGGAGAAGATGATGCCGTAGCCGCCATGTCCGCACATTCGTTTCCAGGTGTTCCAGCATGTAGCGGGACCCAAAGAAACCAGTAACTGTTATTCATAGTTTGCAGACTGAAGTTACAACGGGAGACTAAATAGAGTGACGGGAATTCGGGCAATCGGCAATAATTAGATACTGTTTCTTACTGAATTTACTAAACAGGGATGCTTTGCTTCAAGCACCGACCAGTAATATTCGCACAGCCCAAACTTGGCCCGGAATCAAACGGCCTGGGATCACCAGCTTTGGGATATTCGCTTTAGCTCCATTTGTGTACACGCGTTTGTAGAGTGTGTAAGTTTATATTTTCTACGATATTCTTTGAAAAACTGGATATTCCTTATAATGAGATATGCGTGCGTGACGATAGATCTGGAACCGACGGAAGGTGTTCCCATGGTGGTTTTCTTGGACAAACTAGTAGATCAGCGCTGTGCTTCGGCGACAAAATAAAGGATATCGGCTAACGGATCACTGCGAAAAAAAAAAGGAAATTCATTAAGGAAAATGCGTATCGGAGATACCAATGTAGACAGTCAAAATTGAAAATATCGAATAACGAAGCCACGCCTGTTAAAACGAAGACAGCCGAGACGTGCTAGAATTTTATAATTTCGTTTTATTTTTCACCTGAAAATAAAACTAAATTTAAATTACTCGTAGATTGTAATAATTATGGATTTTTAAAACATTTTTAAATTTCTATAAAGTAAAGTAAAGTAAGTCCCGTATCCTTGACAGAGCGTCAAATACGGTCGGAGAATAATTTTTCAGGCAGCGTTACGGATCGGTTCTAAGAACTATTTAAGATGCTTATTAGTCAAATAATACAGCTGACGACCGTGAATTACTTAGAACAAGTAATCAATATTAGTCTAGGGTTAATATCTGAAATCGGATAAATATTTTAAATAAAACGGGATTTATAGCAATCGGAAGTGTGAAGAGTCCGTGCGAGACTCGAGTTGCCTAAAAATTTAGCCGGGTAAGTGACTGGACGGAGAGAACCATTTAATAAAAAAAAAAAAAGGCGGAAAAATTAAAAGATTCAGTAGGCGACTTTTATGTAATTTCATACGATAGAAAACGAAAGGCGGTTATTTTCAGTCCATGAATGTATTGAAGATTGGACTTGGCGTAGCATCAAAAGTTCGATGAAAGGTTTATTACGAACGTGAATAAATAGTCGCGTTGTATAATGTAAACGAATCGGGAATCTTGTTAAAATTAAGCTGTTCTAGTGTCGTCTAAAACTCACAGTCGTCCGCCGATTTCATTGGTAGAATCGACACCTGCGAGGGCACTTTAATCAGAAAAGCTGTTTGTAAGTGACGTACTAATATTTCATTAAGGATCGTTAGGGAAACGTTCGAGTGAGAATAAGCTTATTAGCTACTTAGCAGCGATCATTACTTAAATAAATTTGGGGCCACCTGTTACTAAGAACGTGTCTTCAACTTACACTGTTACTCGTGAAAATATGAAAATTCCGACGCTGCCACATAATTAAATATAATTTCGCATTCTCGGGACGGATAATCGAGTTAACGCAAAGATTTTTATTCAATTTAATTTTGCCGGCAACGATTGGCTTGTTAAATTTCTGTCGATTAGAATTATTTGTGTTATCTTCATTCAAAAGAGCGGGGAACTGATAATTGTAATCGGATTTGTTACAAGAAGCGCTGTTTAAAGAGGAATTTATCGTGTCGCTATCAACAACAGAGTTATCACTAGCAGAACTAATTGCGCGAAAGATATGTAAGATCGTTAGATGTTTGTGTGATGTGTCAGAGCGATGTATAGAATTGTGTTTTGGTTTGTGCACGACTTTACCTGTGACGTACGGATTTACTATACCACACGCTTATTTTCCGGCGTCGACACTATAGAAAGAGACTGCGGCGAGTGCTCGCGGTTAAGGGGTTGCGACATTGAAGCAGTCTGTACGTATACAGCAGTCGTCTCTGATGGCGAATTAGTCTACTCCCGTTGGAGAGGAGCAGCGGGGACATTATCGCGAGATAATACCTCTAAACACCGAGAGAATATTTCATTATCGTAAACTAGGAGATCATCAGACAAAATCGCATTTGCACGGGACACGGTAGATGCGTAGATATGAAATCAACATGGAGATTAATTAATAATCCGGCCTGTGATTGCGATCAGCCGCGACAAATGAACATATAGTATTCGAGTGTGTCCAAAAAGACGCTTTGACGGAGATTCGCAAGATTTGCGTTCAATGACGCCAGTCACTTTGTGATGATTACAGGGGGGACACGTCTGTGTGGATGTAGAATTATAATTAAGTAAAGTGCTGACACAACCGTTCGCCATACAAGAAGAAGAAGAAGAAGAAGAAGAAGAAGAAGAAGATCGGACAAAACATATCTGTTAAAACATTTAATTTATCATAACATGTATTACAGAAAAATTATATTTTAAAAATGTAAAAATAAAGCCGATATGTTTCGGAGTTACGTACTCCATATAATAACGGCTTTATTTTAATATTTTTAAAATATAATTTTTCTGCAAATACATGTTTTAATAAATTTTCAATAAAGTGACGCTACAGAAAATGGATATAGACATTTATAACTGAAAAACATATCTAACCCGTTTTTGTGAAAAAAAAAGTGTTTAAACGACAATAATTGTATTTCTCGGTAAAATATGGTGAAACGACGGCTAACACGGTACTACTAAGCGCTTTAATTACTACCGGTGACGTCGCAAATACTCCTTACCTGTATTCTAGTTAGCGTGATAGAGATTATAGTAGAGAAAAACTTGAAAAAAATTATTTCGCGGAGAGGGGTCGTCAAAGGCTGCACGGGGAAATAATATCGAAGATCCGCGAAGAAATCCATCTTCAGATAGCGAATGGTGAAGCGGTAGAGAAAGAAATACGGATTAACGTAAAGAAACCGGAAAATGTGACGGAACTAGTAGAATGCAGACTGACATAAGAATGTGCAAAAAGGAATTAAAGAGTTTCCGTCGAGAAAAGTCTGTGGAAGTAGGTTTTTTTTTTTCGTTGCGGCTTTAAACGGATGAACGTTCACGTGAAGAATTTGCGACTTCAAAGAGTGCATAATATTGAGAATATAGAGTAAACAAATAAGTAAGGAAATAAAAGAAAATAGGACGAAGAAGATGAAAGAAAAACCGGATGTGGCGGTCTATTGTTAAGCAGAAGTTCACAGGGAGGAATATAGAATAAGAAATTTAAAGAATTCGGCAAATATAAAGAGGTGAAGGAAGAAGAATTTTGATCAGTGGATAAAAGTAGACAAAGAGCAGTATAGAAAAGTTTCAACGGAATGGAGGAAAGTGAATGCGGTTGTTCTGCTGTTGGTGGGAAGGAACACAGTAAGAGGAAGAGGTTGCCACCGAATTAATATTGTGGGAATTCCGATTTAATAATTACCGAGCCAAAACATTTCGCGACAATTTCTGAAAAGAATTAACAGGAGGCTAACGAAACACAAAAAAAGAGAAAGGAATATCCACATTAGTTCGAAGACAGTTAAGTTAATTTCGAAGATTACCGAATTCTGAAACAATTCGATAAAATTCTGGTAGAACAGCGAACACCATAAAGGAAATGGTTTTAGGATTAATATTAATAAATCAAATTTTAAAATAAAATAAGAAAATATTCTCAACCGGCGCATTTATACGGATACTTAAGTAATTCGCGTACGAAACGAACCGAGAGAATTGCTCTTTAAACTCTGATCGAATAATACGGATAAATCGGTAATTATTCAAAAAAAAAAACAAGAAACCGTTATGCGAGTAACGCAAGGGTCTGTTTTAGGACCGTACTTGTGGAACATAGTTTTCTCTCAAATGTGTGATTACCCACTAATGTAAACATTTCACTTTCTTAGATGACATTACAATAGTAATAGCCGGTAAGAATGAAAATATATTGGAAGATTAATTTCACCAGGTTTATACAGAAATCGCGAAATGGTTAGAACAATACAATTTAAATATTAACGAACCCAAGTCAACTTACAATGTTCTTTAACAAAAACTTAAAGGATAAAAGATTAAATTTGCTGTAATACGGATTAAATATTGGTATGGTTAGTCAAACCAAAAATACTTAGGTGTATAGATAATAACTTAAAATTTTATAATCATTTTCATCACTAAAAAAATAAATACATGTTTAATTGTATTTAAAAAATTATATAATAATAATAACCGATTAAATTACAAGAAGAGAATAACCTTATATAAAATCGTAATATTGCCTAACATACTTTATATTAGTGTAATATATATATATGTATATATATATATATATATATATAGTTATTTTAAAAATTAAGAGATTTCAAAATATATTAAAAAGTTTTCAGAGAACTATTGCAATAAAAATGATTAAAGCTTATAGGACTACCAGCTACACGGCAAGAACTGTCATTGCAGGTATTAAACCATTAACTTACGAAATACAGAAACACATATTAACATATTTTTAATAAAAAATAATATTAAAAATCATGAATTCCATAACGTACAGTATCTTTTTCTTTTTTTTTCTTTTTCTTTTGGCTCGTCAACCAAGGACCTTTACCCAGAAACAAAAGGCAAGGAAAGAAGTCGGTTACATTTTGATCCGATCAGAAATTTTATCTAAAAAGGAACAAATAGCAGGAATAATTAGTGGGGAAGGAAAGGACAAGATATAGGAAGCACAATAAGGAGCAGGAAGCCCAAGCTTCGACAAATAAGAATACAAAGCAGAACGCTCTATAGAAAGAGATGAACACTGGAAAAACACATGATTGGCGTCGCAAATAACTGCATCATCCGGATGATGGAGAGGACAGTGTGGAGAAAAAATCAAGGAAAAGCGAAATCTGGAGGAAGGCAGCAAAGAATATTAAAAGCGCATACGAACAATGGAAACAACATCAGAATATCGAAGAAGAGAGGGATGCAAAAGAAACCACGAATATGCATATTCAGAAAAAATTTCAAGTGCGCGAAAAAAGGTTTATATGTGAATACTTCCGAGGTATCCCGAGATAACTTTTGTCGGTGTAACTTATGATCTTCTGCAAAATAAAATGCAGCAACTTCCCGCCGCGTTGATATCCGAACTGTCCCACAAGGATTTTTCTTTTAACGCCCCCCCCCATGTTAAAATATATTATGAAAAGAGCTTGATTGGAAAATCAAAAACACGTGAAAAGGAGAAATGTAGAAGTTATTGTTCGTCTATTGGTTCATATTTAATTACCTCTCGCGAAGCACTGTTGAACCCAGGCGCAGAGTAAAAGTGGGTCGTACAATCTTGCCGCATATTTTATAAAGAGACCCGTTTTAATCAGAAACTGACGTTTTTAAAGTTGTTTTTTCTTTAGAAAATGAAATCCTAAAATTTATAGCGCATGTTTTACTCGGACAGATTGTGCACCAGTTTTAATTATCGTACACCGAATTTGCTGAACACTTTACGAAACACGCATGATGTTGTTATGCTTTTGTCAAGCTTAACCACAAACCCTCGACGAGAACTAGTATAATAAAATCAGCAGCGGTACAAGTCAAAGCTGTGGTCACGATGTGCGACCGAAGCAGTGGCGACTCGCATCCCGCGTAAATGTAATTTCATTTTCGATATTTCCGAGAAATTTCGTACTAGTAAAATCCATAAATGCAAGTAATGAAAGAGGAAATATTTTTTAGTTTTTAATGTACGATTTAAAATTATTATTATTATGATTGGAAAATTTATTTTCCAATTTCGTTTCTTAATATTTAAATAATCTGTACAATAATGAGTAGTACTTTCTTTCTTTTAAATACAAAATCATTAAGTTTTTGTACATTTTTTGTTAATAATTAACGAACTAATAAATATTATATTTAAACCTTAAGCAAACAATCAAAACATAGCGAGCAAACGGGAATATATTTGCTTTAAAAAATGCGCATGTGATGAAGATTTGAAATAGATTCTATTCTCCTTCACATTCCCGTCGCATTCACATGTTCTTTTTGGCGGATGTCAGAATAATTAGAATAATCTCGGAAATTATTTTCCAACTCCAGTATATATATTTCAATTTTTTAAAGTTTTACGCTGTTTAATACTTTATATGTATAAATATATATATATATATATATATATATAACTCGGCCATTTTTGCCTCGTAAGGGGCTGTGCCCCTTGACCCCTCTCGCTTTCATTTCTGTCTCTTTTTCTTCTATACTTTGTATAAAATGATCAAAATTTACAACGTAATTTTTACTGGCATCAACGCATAAAAAATAACATGATCACAAAAATCCTATCCTAAAATTTAACTTTTATTATACAAAATTAAGACATTTTTTCGTTACATTTTTCGTTACATAAAATTTGGATATATTTTCTAATGGGGGGTAGCCTAAGAATTACGTCGTAATTATTACATATATGTATAATCAGTATTAATGAAGAATAACACGTCTACTGTGATGATTTTAATGCTCTTTATTTAATTTTTCGAATAAATTTAACATGCAATTATAAACCGAAAACTTCCTCCGACTCTTCCTTATATTTTAAAAGTCATCGAATTTGAAAGAAGTTATTGACCACAGGACCCTACGAATTACTTCGGAATAAGACTCTTTAACCGGTGGACAAAATCTTCCTGTAATGAATGTGAAAAACAGACGTTTTGCACTCGTTCATAAAATATTATCAAAATCACCTTCTCTTAATTCTAGCCCACTATTTTCCTTGCCGACAACATATCTCTATTTTTTTGAAACCTTGTTAGGAGACTGACATCTTAAAAAATCTTTAACGTCGTTAGAAAAACAATTTCCCTCCGTTCTTTCCGCACCGAAATCCTCTTTAATCCTTCTCCGATTTAGTTTACGCTAGATAATGGTTCGCAATTACTCGTGTGAATTCCTTTCGTTATTTAGGCGTTTTTCTTGGCAACCGTCTCTCCGTTTAGACGCAATCGCATTAATCACTTACACCTATCCAATCAAAAAACTCAACCTGTTGCAACTCTCATATTAATTGATCTATGTCGCTTACATTCTACAAATTATCCGTTCTTTCATTTATGGCGATTCCTACAGAACACTCTTTTCAAAATTAGATCACGTTTCAGGCCCTGCCCCGGTTCTGACTATTTTTTTCCTGAATCCCACACTCCTTTCTCATCATTCGTAGATATTCTATTTAGATTACCGCTTTCTCTTAAAATGCTCTATTCGTTATTTTCAAGTACCGGCTATTTTGTATTCCACATTATCCAGCCATTCCATACACTACGGTTTTCTAAATACCTACACTCTTTACAACGCTCCACGAAATATCGGTTCTTTGTCGTCTCCGTTTTTAACCTTCTTCTTGCATCATTTTCTTGTTCTCTCATCTTCATCTAGTCCGCTTTGTTCACACTATCCTCTTCAACATGCTTTTCGACCTATTCGAAAGAATGTCTCGTACCCGCTCCCTCTTTTCATTTTCATTTTCGCATTCCTGCCCCCTGAATCTATTCTTTTACAACTTTTTTCTGCTCCTCTCTGATTCTGAACGTCCTCATTGACGAAACAAATTGTTTAAAAAAAAACAAATTATCCATCTTAACCTTGTCTGCGCAAGTACGACAAATAATTAATTTTGCAGCGAGGACAATGTAACGGAAATATGAATTACGACGTGTTCGAAAGTAATTTTAATCGACCGTAGAATTATTAAAAAAGACACGTAAACGAAAGTGTTTATCCGACGGGTATCACTGAAGAAAATAGTGAAAATTAAAAACACCCATTAGCGGAATGAATCAAACTATTAACCAGGTTATGCGATAGTAATAAAATTAATAGCGAGAAATAATTAATAAAGATAATAAAATGAATAAAGAAGTAGCGAATAAAAAAAACTCATTTAAAAAACCCAGCGGCACGCGGTATAAATATACCGCAACTAATTATTCGAAATTCACACCTTTTCTGAAAAAGGAATGAACGCTGAAACAAGACGGTCATTAGGTGCTGCAAAAATGTCCATTCAATATACCAAGCACGTGTAATTGCCGATAAACCATCGCGAAAACCATGCGCGTATTATATGTGAGAAGCGAATTCATTGGACACGAACTGGTAACTTCTTTCGGTAGGTAAAATAATAAAAAAAAAAATGATATACTTCATTAAAACTTTATATCTATTTGTTCGATTGTTTCCTTCGAACTTGACGCATTTAAATCGCTAAATATCGCGTTCTCCGCCAACGGCTACTCAAAATATAAAAGCAAAGGTAAAATAATTTTTTGCGCGAATGATGGGAAAATGAATAAAAGTCGGTAAATGCATTAACGTAAATGAAATCGGGCATTAGTCAATAGTCGCTTTATATCGAAATTAAATCATGTAAATAGCGATATAAAACGGAAACATTTAAGAATTAATATCATCACCGCTTTGTCGAAAGAAAGGGAAAAAAAATTGTAGCTTAACAAAAGTCGTTCCGTCCAAATTGGATAATTGAACGATAACGAAAACCAATAACAACATTTTATCTCTGAAGTGGAAATTGGACAACAACAGCCCAAAATACGATAAAAGTTATTTCAACTGAAATGGAAATTTTCGAAACTCTGATTTACCGTAAAAAAAAAAAAATCGTTTAAAAAGCGGTCTTAAATCCCTTTTCTTCCCCCGTTTTTTCTCCTATATTCGTATTAAACAGCTGGAAAAAAAATTCTCGTTGAAATGCACTAATATAATAATGGTGTACATCTCTTTTATGTTTTATAGACGATGATTACTGTTGGTAGAAAACGAAAATTAACGTCAAAATGCTGTCGGCAGGATTAAATCCTGTCCAAAGTATATTAAATCCAAATCCGGTCCAAAGCGTGTAACGAACTCGACCAGCGCAATCCGATAATTAATAGTTAACGTGATTATAAGCGGTTTACGCTAAAAGAAGTTGACCTACTTTATACGGATATTTTCACTACGAGAGAGTGATCTCTGCGAGCTGAATTTTCGGATACTCCTTATACGCGCTTTAATTAAAAGGTTCAGATTATTCATTCAGGGTGATGAGACGCAGAGTTAACTAGAGAGAGAGAGAGAGAGAGAGAGATCTCCTTTGAAGTGTAATAATAACGTCGACCTCTAACGACTGTCGAAAATAATAACACGAATAAAAATAAATTGATAAAAAGGAAAAATAAATAAATAAACGAAAGAAAAGTAGGAAGGGGAAAAGCCCGAATAAAAAAAAGTTGTTTAAAAATTGATTATTGGAGAGAACAAAGAGTGGCATGGGGAAAGTCGCGTGGAAAATAAAAATAACTCGACAACTAACTTTGCTAGCAACATTTTTATTTCATTCGAGCTGGCTAAACTTTTCCTTGGCAGCCTGTAAAGAGGAGCTGCTGTAAGTAATCTATATTTAAATTGTCGACGGGACAACTTTTAACTGGCAGAACTGAACTCGAATGTAAATTTACGCTAATAAACAGCGGAACATAATTGAAGAAGCACTTTCGGAAAAAGGCCCGACAAAAATGCGCCATATTAAATTTCCGACATCAATTTCGCGCCAATAGGCGAGCTTTACGGAAACTTTCCCGGCCATAATGAAATTCGACTGACGCGAAAAATAAAATGAAATAAATGAAACGGAAATGAAATAATAATCGCAATATATATTGTCGAGAATAAAATTTAAACCACAGGCACGTTCCAGCGCCGATTGAATAAAAACATTTACTCGCAGAAACGGTCAACGATCGTGTTTCCTCGAGCACTCACTCTCACACGGTCTCTCCTAGTCTCTCGCTATCTCTCTCTCTTTATCCGCATGTGCGCCTTTCTTTCACTTATCTGCGTTTAAGTGTGGCAGATGATGATTTATTGTGCTGGAATTAATAGGTGCACAATGCGGATAAAAAAGAACAAAATCGATCGGTTTATATAGAAGCTCTATATGGATTCCGTAGAGGCCCTTAGAAAGTGAATCGAAAAAGTTCAAGAAGATAAAAAAAAAAGTATACTAATGAGATGGAAGAGATTTGCAGACATAAGCAAATGTTAAAGAAAAAGGTAAAGAATAGTTTACATTAGTTAATAAACGCATGATTTTAACGTCCGATAAAAGTAACGCACTTTAAGTGCCAAAATGCGTTCAAGTGTTCAAATTTGCAAAGTCCGAAAATGGAAAGGAAAATTCTAATTATCTCTTTTCAAATCGTATAAAATTAAAACATGGTACGGCATTAAAAAAAATATTATACATTCTTGGCGGGTTTTGGGGTCTTTTGCCGCCCAAGGTTATGGTTTTAAAGAGAATTTTAATTGTAATTTATGTTCCAAATTTGAAGTTTATAGGTCAAGCCGTTCGTGAGTTATCGGATATTTTAATTGAATATTTTTGTCGTTTCTCGACCATTTTATTAGGATTGAGTACATTATATGTGTACAAAATCCTAATAATGCAACTGAAGAGTGAAAGTCCCGATTTAGCCGATTTGGTTGGTTTTTTATTCTTTTTTTATGGTTAATGGTCGACCAAAAACTATCGTCATTATTTATTTATTTATTTTTAATGCATTCGTCAAGCAGGCAAGTTTGTTCGCATTACGTACTTTCTAACGCAATTAAGGATATCTTAATTTATGAAAGTAAATATGCGCCTTGCGGTCGCTTGATAGAACTGTGAATATTTCAAAAGTAAATAAATCATATCGTCTTTAGATTAGCAGCAAGTCACTTCTTCTGTTGCTCTCTCTGTGTGTAAGTTTACGTAACAATAATAATAAATAATAATTAATAACAATAATTAATAGTAATAATCCAATCGAATTAGTATTTATAAATTGCAAATAATAATTAAGATATTGTATGACGAAATCCCATAAACGTGCAAAGTACGCGCCTAGTCTTACAACAATTTGTTTCCGCTGCGCGGGGCAGCATATGTAAATAAGTTATAACATGGATACATCGAAATGGTTATAAACATGGGCTGTTGGTATTAATTTTAATAGGTTTGGGTTTTTTCCTGGGCTTGCCAATAATAGGCGATTACGCATCAACACGTGTACATAGCAGCAATTAGGAGTAACAAGGAATGGAATCTGACAAAGAACGCTATACCAAGGATGGAGAAACAATCATGAAAAGAAAAGGAATGACGTTGCCGCAGGTAAGAGCAAAAGGAGTTAGCTGTCCCATACCATGGCCACATCTGCAATTACAGAGCCCAACATGTTACATACATTTATGTGTGGTGTTAGGACATAGTTAGGGATAAATATTGAGTGTAAGTATTGTGTTTATGGTGTGTGTGTGTGTGTGTGTGTGTAGTTGGTGTAACTTGTTTTTATTTTTTACTTTTTTTTTTTTTGGCTCGTTAACTATGAACTTGAATATAAAGCAGCGGGATCCGAACCAGCCCTGCCTGACTAACCAACTAGGCCACAATAAGTGTAATTTAAAATTTCTAATATACATTATGTATATATGTATGTGTGTATATATTTATATATATATATCAAGGGCGGATCCAGAAGGTCATTAGGGGGGGAGGAATTATTTACGTAAAATCTTCTACGGTGGGCAGTAGATTTGAGAAATACTCGCTGTTTCATAAAAAAAAATCAAATACCGACCAGCTCTTTAGAAATTTAAAAATGTTTTAAAAATACATAATTATTAAAATTTTTAATTTAAATTTTGTTTTATTTTTAGTTGTCATGAATAAAACGAAATTATAAAATTATACTTTAAATACGGTAGTTTAGAAATAATAAGAAAGATAGTATTTTTATTAGACGCTTTACTTCTTTTTTATTTTTGTTAGTAACCCAATCCGAATTCTCTTTGTTCGAGAGCAAGTAAAAAATATATAATAATAAACAAGCGAAATGCAGACAAACTGCAAGCTTTTGAAATGTGCTACTGGCGAAGGATGGAAAAAATAAGTTTGATGGACAAAGAGGATAAAGGTGGATAGATGTTTAACTAAAGTCTGGAATGATTATAGCGTAGTAGCGAGAGGATGTCTGAAGAAGCAAAAGAGTCGAGGAATAGACTATTGCGGGCGACTGAGCGAGCTAAAGAGTTAGCTGAGTCATTGCTCTCTATATTGGAATGACTAGGAACCCATAGAAAGTCTATGAGGATGAAACGGGACGAGAGCAAAGTGTAGACGAGAAATCAAATTGAGAGAATGATACCGTTAGAGGAATGAAAAGGAGGAGAGGAGATGGTTTAAAGAACGCCTTTAGAATCGGAAACGATTAGTAATTTGCCAAGCCCACTTGTAGAGGATATAAAATAAATGTCACGAAAAATTGAACTTGATTCGGCCGAGAAGATAAAGCAGAAAGAAGAGCGTTTGAAGGACTCAGAGTGCAGGAACGAAGGGGACGTAAACGCGCCACCCACGCCCTGATCACTCTTGGAACCATCTGTGAAGATTAAGATATGGGAAGGAAAAGAAGAGTCCAACAGCTGAAAGAATTCGAAATTGACTACATTGTGAGAGGAAGAATTAGCTTGGATCGTGAGGGAGGAGAAATTGATAGCGTGCCATATGCTATTCAAATCATAAGAAAAGTAAGAGGAGAAAATTAGGAAATTTAAGCAGCTATGTGCGATAGAATCGGGATTCTATGAGGCACAAAGCGTCAGTGATTTTTGATACGAAGATAGGAAGGAATAAGATCGGATGAAGAAATGGGGAGGCGTTTTATTAAAAAAACGATAACCGAGGAGTGAACAGAGGTTGAGTGACAGATTTAGATAAAATCGCAGGAATAGGAGATTTTAAAGAGCCAATGCATATAGACGAAGGCAGGAATTTTGAATTGAGTCAGATTTCGAAAGGAGAGATTTGGAGGCATTGCCATAAATGAAGGAGCAGTAGTCGAGTTTAGACTGAATAATTGATGTGTAAAGAATTAAAAGAATAGACGAGTCGCCACCTCATCTGAGAGAAGATACAGATTTGAGGAGAGATGAAGTCTTTTGACGGAGGAATTATAAATATAATTAATATGCTCATGAAACGTAAGGCGACTATTTAAGAAAATACCTAGAGTAACATATGGAATTAACAGTGGGAATAGAAATACCAGATACACTAGATATTTATAAGATCACGGTTAAAGGGGCGGAGAGCAAAAATTATACAGGGAGACAGTGAAAGGAGATAGAGTGACGCGGAGAAAAGAGGGGGAATTGCTAAGAAGGGATAGATGGCGGAAGACAGATCATCTGAGATGGAGTAAACTAGAATGTCATCAGCGAAAAAAAGAGAGAAAGAGGGAATATGGAGAGAAGCAATATAAAGGAGTAAATATTAAAAAGAGAATGGGGCTAAGATAGAAACCCTGAAGGAGGGACAGTAAATTTCTTTGATAGGAAAGATTTATAGACACTTGCAAGGAAATGACTGATGCAATTATCCGAGCCAAGCCCGGGGCGAAAACTGAACATATTTGAAGGGACCCTAGATTATTAAGCTCAAGCTACCAGATGAAACGGTTGTTTATTAAGCCTTCAAAGAGTTTGTGCAGACAAGAGGCTCGGGAGATAGGACGGAGTTTTTTTTTTCGGAATAATACTAGTACACTTATGCGTGTTTTTCTGTATCAGTATGAGTGCAATATTACGCTGTTTTATGAAAATTTAAAAAAATAAAAGTGTAAGAAAGGAATGAAGAAATTCCTTTAAAATTTGGGTTCGAATTATTGAAATTCGAACATTTTCAACAGTCTTTAGAAATTTCACCCTTCAACGTCTGTGAAAAGGAACTTTTTTTTTTTTTTTTTTTATCTAATTTTGATGTAAACAGCTCGCTGTGTTATACTATTTCTTTAAAATTAAAAATGTAAAAAAAAAAAGACATGTTGCAAAAAATTCGTTTAAAATTTCGACTCGAAGTATTGAAATTCGAATGTTTTCAACGGTCTCTGCTATTACCACTTCATACCCATCGGAATAATGAATTTTTAATTTTCTTCACACTTGCATGTGTGTAGGTTAGTGAAAAAAAAAAAACAAAACATACAGCTATTACTTAATAATGGTGATGTCGCCGTTGATGGAGAATATTGATAGAAATATTGGCATATATTTTATCGATCGATAATGTATTTACTTATTCTGTAAGTATTTACTTTTTTATTTGCAACAGAAAAAAGAACTGACTCGAGTCGCTTACAGTTCAAAAATGGGCTAAACTCGAGCCGAAATTAGTGGAACTATACACTTACAGTTCAAAACTGGTTGAAGTTAAATGCTTACAGTTCAGAAATGGATAAAATTCGAGTTGAAATTAATGAAAGTGCACATTTATAGTTAAAAATAAACAAAATATTCAATGTTTAAGAGACGAAATCGTACCGCTTATTAGTTCATTTCGCTCTGCTTACAGTTCATTTATAGCATTACCCCGTCCACTGTGCTAGAACGAATTCTAATTTCCTATTTATAGGATGATAAATAATAAAGGGAACATAGTCACATGACTAAATACTGGCTCCTGATTGGCTAATTTCCCAGAACGAACGTTTTATATCTACTAATTTACTTTCTCTGTTCAAATAAAAATTATACAATTAATATAATTCTAGACTAATTTATGTACACATTACTTTTCCTTTTATTCGAAATAACATTAATTGACCTATATAAGCATGTAAACATGTAGAACAGAATATTTTCCACTACTGGTGCACAACCTTCATGCATAAGAAGATACTGTAATATTATATATACTTATAATATGATTTATATAGTTTATATTGTAAATAAAAATTTCATTTCATTATTATTAGTATTGTTATTATAAAAACGTGTTATTCGGTAAAAAAAAAATATTTTGTTTATACATTGTAGTAAATAAAATCGTTAATTTTTTTTTCTTTATAAGTTCCCGAAAGGTATATATTATTTAATTTATTTAGGCGCATTATTAAAAAATTCTTTTTTTATGTTTCTTTTTTTTGATATTATTATGTTTACTCTACTACTGTCGGGAGATTATGAATTTTGTGGTTTTTCATACGACATAATAATAATAATAATAATAATAAAGTAATTTGATTTGATTTAATTATTGCTTTTACTGTTACTTTTATTATTGTTATTATTATTATTATTATTATTATTATTATTATTATTATTATTGCTATTGTTATTGCTACTTAAGAATAGAATGAAGTGCATATAACCAAAGTGAAAAAAGAATTTGAATTTAGTAACTCAGGAAATCTGCGCGTGAATTGCATGTAGCTTTCAAAGGTTGACGACATCAGACTGAACATACAATAAAATAGCATGCGGAGTTATACAATGTCCCTGCAGAAGTTATACACGCAAGTATACAATTAGCTCATTATTAAGCGGAAACGCTAGCTTCAGTATTCGATGGCAATCTTAATTTATCACTTTCACACCAGCGGAACGGTTCAAAATTTTGTTTGTTAAAATTTCCTATTCTTAGAATTTTGTGCATATACATATAATGTATGGGATCCTAGTAAAATGGTTCAGTAATGACAAAATATCAAAAATAGATTAACTTATAAATTTTACCATTGGAACATGAATCACAATTAAACTTCTACTTACGACAATCTATAACGTTAAGCTAATCGATTACCGTGGACAGCAAGAATCGCCAAAAACGGTCAAGAATATATAATACGTAATTAAGGATGACTTTGAGAATCACAATTAAAAATAATTCACCACTAGATGACCCTTTTTAAAGCTATTGTTCAAAATATAGAACAAAACAAAACGCAGATACGCTTTTATAAAATGAAAAAAATTACCGATAACAAATGATTTCAACGGTTCCCCGTTTCAACGAAAAGTAGCAAAACAGTATTTTCATGTAAGTAATAGCTCGAGCGAAAAAACCGAAAAAGCCAAATAAATCTCAAGCATGCGCATAAAAGAGCGCTTTATGGAGAAATTGAAGCTGAGCTTATAATTTTATGTTCAGACCCCCGGGGCGTCGAAAGCTCGAAATTTTAGAAAAAAATATTTTATTTTCCAGTCATATGATGGCTATTAATCGGGAACGAAACCGTCTTTCATATCTTTAACGGAGCTTTCGAAGTTGGCGAAAAGTTAAAAAAAGCGCAAAAAACTACAGTACCCCCCCCCCCCCCCCCCCCCATTAGTACTGCGAGCATTGTAGTTAAAATTTTGAACAACGTTAAAAAACACACGTATTCCCGTATACTTTTCTAGTTTGTAACATTTCGAATTTCCAACTTCAAAATTAGGCTCTCGGAGCGCCGAAATCTTGAAATTTGGAAAGAATATATTTTATTTTCCAGGCCCGTGATATAGCGATGGAGAAGGATCGTTATTTGATGGGAATGAAATTGTATTTTATTATTTACTTTTTAAAATTTTATATCAACTACTCATCTGCGTATTCATATTGTGACACGTAAGTATAAAACAGGGTTAATAAGAATAGAATTCGTCTTATTATTGTTTTTTTATAAAAGCTTCAAAATAGGACTATTACAAATACAAATCATACGCTTTATTTCGAAAGTTTTTTTTGTTTTTCATTATTATTATTTTTAAGCGAAACTACTGAGGCTTTAGAAAGACAATGATTAGAAATTTAATACATCTAATAACAATTACGGTGATAGATAAACGCCAGAAGGCATGCACGAATACAACATAGATGTAAATAAGTAGAGACAGAAAAAGGCTGTGATAATGAGCTGTTGTAAATAAAACCGAAAAACCTATTTTACGTCATCTCGCCCGATATTGCTTTGAACTGACGACTTCGGTGTAAAATATAAGTAGACTTCTGAAACATCTATTTAAGAGTTTCGCTAGTAAGAAATTGATGAAGATAATTAATATTAATTAATAATCAATCAAAGTTTTTATTGACTTTTTTTCTTTCTTTTTTTGGTTTAATAGTCAACTATATTTAAAAAGTTATGAACTAATAATAGCTTTCATTTATTTAAAAAGGAACATAAATTAACGGAATTTGATTCTAATATCTTTCTTTTTCATTCGTATTCAGCGAGTTAACCTGGTGATATGTTCTTTGAAGCTTCTTTATCTCCGGTTATGATATTCCTTATGTATGTATGAGTATGTAAATGGTTTTTTATTTTGTAAGAAGTGAAACTCATCACATTGCAGTATCAGTATTTTAGTTCACCATATCTCTACCATCAATAACATACGTAAAAGCTTCCTCTTAATATTCATTTTTTTTTTTTTAAATTGATGAGACGATAAAAATCCTTTATTGAAATTCTCGTTCATACACAGATCCGTCACCGATGAATTTTTATTTTTTTTTCTCCAGTTTCCAATAAAGCTAACCCCTTCAATGGTATTCCGATCTGAATAGTTTGCTAGGTCACCTTCATATCTTCTGTTCACACTGATACCGAATTCCAATTCTATTCGAGATAATTATTGTTTCTTCCTCTATGCGTCAGTTCACTGTGGTGCGATATTTTTTCTTTTTTCACTTTTTTTAACTGCTATTCTTCCGAAATTGAGTTTTCTTTATCTAACGATGTAGATTAAAGTGCGCGTGTCGCCTTATAACTGAGTCCCTTCGTGATTAGGAAGACAACTTCTACAGAAAAATCCGACAGAAAGCAAGAGGGAGACCACCGCCGCCGCAACTTCCTCAGGTTATCATATATAGCAGAATCCGTATAAATAGAGGAATGAGACAAGGACGTGTACTACTATCATCGCTCTTATTCAGTCTGTATGCAGATAATATCTTCGAGCAAGCGTTATAGTGTATCTCAGGGTTGGGATTCGGATAAATGAAACGTACATAAATAACATCCGCTATGCAGATGACACCGTTCTTTTGGCTGGCTCTTGTGAAAAGTTGCAAAAAATTATTGATAAAGTTAATGAAACAATTAAGAAATATGGAATACTACTAGAAATAAATGAAAACAAAACAAAATCGATGGTAGTCAGTCGCAAACAACATCGAAACATAACTATTCAGATTAATGGGAAAAAAACATAGAAGAAATTAAACTATTTAAATACTTAGGATGTGTTATATTACGGGCAAACTTGATCTAAATACCGAAGTCAAAAGAAGATGCGGACAGGCCAGAATAACATTCGGAAAGTGTTTAAAAGATGATTATTAACAGATCAATCATTCAGTCTTCGCATAAGACAGGACTTCATAAAATGCTACACATATATCCGATAGTAATGTATATGGGGTCGAATTAGTGTGACTTATACCCTAAAAACGTTGAAATATTTCGATACATGCGAAATATGCTTACATAGAAGAGCTATGAAGATATCTCGCATATAGAAAATATCTAACGAAGATGCGCTAAAAAGAGCTCTAGAACGGAAAGGAAGATAATTAAAAAAATAAAAACAAGAATAAGTATTTCGGTCATCTTATATAGGAGAACACAAATGTGAACTATTAAGTCTGATTATTTTAAGGGAAAATAGAAGGGAAGCGATCGAAGAACGATATCATGGAGCAGAAATATCGGACAGTGCACTGGAAAATCATCAGTAAAATAGCTGATGCAGGCGGCAAGAAGCCACAATATATGTATGTATGATCGCCTACGCAAACAGAACACGACACGTCCAAGAAGAAGAAATCTGTATAATTACCTTCATACTTTCTTCTTTCTCGCGAATTCATTTACTTGACTCGTCATTTCCGATCTCAAACTCCGTTTTGGCACGAATTGGTTTCCTCTAAGTATCCAGCCATGTGGAAATTCAAATAGCTGATTCTCTGATCAGAACCAGCTAAAATCATTCTCCATCTTTACATTTTCTATAGCGGAAAATTTTTCATTGTAATATTTTTTACGCCCTAACCGAGAACATCGAGCCCCCAAAAAAAGGAAACCACACAATAACCGGGGTCTATTAATATTTCTGTGCTTGTTCTTTTTTTTTTTCTTTTGCTAATTTTCGTTATTTTGCTCTTTAACTCAATATTCCAAGTCCCTTTTTTCAGTCGTATCTCTTATTATGATATTAGTATTTTTAATTTATGAAAAATATAAATAGCTTTTGTTCTAATTTCTGTATGGTTGGTTTGTATTATTTTATTAATAAAATTTCTTCTGTAACTACGTACTTTGTATAATATCCATGTAATTATACTTACTTATATCCGAATGTCTCTTCGCATCGGAATAAATTGTTAATAAAAAAGCAAACAAAATTTTAGTTGTTTTAATTACGTAAAGTTTAAATTTCAATATAGATTTCCTAACTTTACTGTAGATAACGTCACCGCAGAATTTTCTACTGTGTTCGCCATTACTTTCCATTAAAAATATAATCCATCTAGGGTGGTGTTATATTTTCCACTATGTTTTGTGTGTGCTAATGTGTGCCCAACGTATGCAGAAAAATTATATAATGCAAATCGGCAATATAACAAAAAAAAAAAAAAAAAACAGCTGAAAGGATTCGTATTATAGGTAATACACAACGTGTTAAACATGATTGGTAAAGTGCGAGCAAATAAGGAAGTTTGTAATTTTTCATTCTCAAGTTACATATAATTTTTAACATTCAACTCTTCGTTTTTATGATAATTTGAAAGCAAACGTGAAACCTACACTGCAATTAGTGATTTAAAATTGTCCATGTCGCATATACTCGATGATAATATATATTTTGAAATATATTTAAATAAAACAACAGCGTTAATGACTCATTGAGTGTTGCCATATTTAAATTATATCATAATTTCTATTACAGTCTTTTATTGCAATATACTATAAAAATACTTTTCGCGGAAGTGTCTCTATAATAATAGGAACCAAAGTGCACTTTAAACCGGTTTCTAAATGTAAAGTGATATTAAAGTCAACGGTATGGTAAATAGAGAGATTAAAAATATAACCACCATCACAGATAGGGCCGGAAATTTGAAAAAAAAAAACGTTGAAAATGTACGGCATAACTGATGATAGGCGAAAGATATTCACCGTTTTCACCTAATTATTAGCGTCGTAATAAATGGAAATTTCCCTTTGGGGAGGCAGGATGATCTGTGAACTTTATATTCGCTTGCCTCGTATTAATAATGACGTATTTACGAAATGTAAGACGAATTACTGGAACCCGATGTGTGCATCCTGGACCGCTCGTTAAATTAAATTACGAAAGCTCTTGTTAGCTGAAGTGGAAATGGAAAGCAGCAGTTGATCGAGACAGAAAGCAATGCGGATTCGAGAACGAATTTGTAAGAAAATAACAACCGGGGCGGTTCTGATAGAGACCATTATCGGCGGTTATTTGGCGGGAAAAATGTTCGCGATCGTCTGCGGAATACAAATTAGCGCCTTGGTCGGAAGAAATTAGCTGGGCTGTGGCTGTCTTTTTCAGCGAAGTAATAAAAGCGGTCTCTGGCACTGCTTTCAAACGGTTTCCCAATTTCGATCTGCAGAAACACACTCTGTCTGTATACCCCGAAAATTTTAACAACCAAAACCTTAAAATAGCGCATCTCTTATTTCCATTATGCCCCATACACGCGGTCGCCATGCAGCGGTTTTTTCCCATAAAACGCTAACGATAATAATAAAGGGCAATAATAGCGATATGATGTCAATAATAATAATAATAATAATAATAATAACGATAATAAGAATAATAAGAATAATAATAATAATAATAATAATAATAGCTGATCAGTAGCCAAGCAACGAAGACATTAGAATCTGATATGGTAATTATAGAATTTGTTGTGGATTTAAAGAAATAACGGTATAAACAAAGCCGTAACGTCGTTTGAATCGGTTGCGTGTGCTGCAGCAATAAAACTAAAATCAGGTGCCTAGGTCCATTCACCGACTGCCGAAGGTATATAACTACTGAACGAAGGTGATGCCCGAAAGGAATTCGTAGATCGCCGGTGCACACTGCCGGAAACTAACCGCTTCTAGCACGAGAGACCTTTACTCAGTTTTCGAACAACAGTCGACGCCCAATCTAATAAGCAATTTACGCACCTCGTTCCAAATGATATACGATCCGAACCCACTTTGCAGCTTAATTGCAAAATTACACACCAGATCAAAATCTGGCTTTTGACACCTCTTAAACGCCCGCACATTTTCTAAAGCAACATATCAGATTAGCTCGCGACACTAATATTCAGTGGACGAGATTTTACAAACAATATGCCCCTACGTAATCGCAATTTTCACCATTTTACGGACTTAATTTCGTAAAATCGAGTTTTTCCCAGCATTGCAATAATCCACTTTCGTGTCATGAAGCATGTCAAGCATTAAGCAAGATCCATTTTCTACGTACGATGTCCGTACAATATAGAAGCGTAAAGAACCAACTGTTACGCACGAGACTCCGCCCGTATATTAATACCTATTTAAATTTGTATCCGGTAATTAATATTTTTTCTTTTAGTTATTACGACGAACATTCTTAAAATCTGATTTTATTTTATCCCAATTTTTTTTTTTTTATTTGGTCATCATCTGTCAAAATATTCGTTAGAGTTACATGTATGTCATTCCCACGGCTTTCATCGTTGTAAAAGTAAAGTAAAGTAAAGCAAGTCCCACGACAGGTCGTCGGGGATTATGAATTTAAACTTTTCATTATGGTACCAAGCCTAATGGATCTAAGGAGAATACTGGGCCAGCTCCTTTCTCTCCGCCGCCTTTACTTTCCCAGATTTCTCTCTGGCATAACCAATTCAATTTCAGATTAGATATATATATACCTGGGAGCGACTCTCGATAATCTATGACACCTCTGATTTGGTAGCCAAGCACCTTTACCACTGGACTACCGTGCTCCCTTCATCATTATAATAATTCATCTGTTTTTTACTCCTTATTTACCATGATTTCAATTTTACCATTCACTTATTCTATAAACGATCCACTTACTTATCCGCTATCACTAATATAATGATTTAAATATAATTCGAAAAACAGCGAGAGATCTGAATGTAAATATTTCCAGTAGCAACTATTAAAACTCCCGTTGTTGCAGGACCCTTTTTATTGATTTCTCTGTAATTTCAATATATTATTTTATAAAACATCACTAACACACATTGCAGGATTACTTGTACGCAAATATATGTGTACGAAAAATTTAAAAATATTATTGTAAAGAATTATTTACGATGTAATTATTACTTGTAAATGTGTTCTTACTCAGTGCCATGTCTGCAAAACTGCTTCACGCGATCACCTTTTCTTAATAAAATACCTATTAAAGTGTGCCAACTGAGTTTCATTTCTAAAAATCGCATCATTTTCATCACTACAACCATCTGTTTTTTACATGTTTTTAACCGTTTCATTTTACTCATATCACTTTTTTATAAACTAAGAAAGAGTAACGAAGCATCATTTTTTCGTCGGATGCTATTCCACAACCTGTTCCTCAAGGTGTTTTGAAGCCGTCAGTAAAAACTATCTTGCAACTGTCATATTTGCTGATCGTGCATTGTGATATGCGGAACGTAAAATGCTCGGACATGTTTCTCTTTTTGAGAATTGCTGGAGTTGAAAATATTTTAATGCTGCTTTTATACCTCGTAATTATGTATCCCTGAAGCACGTGCTGGATATTGTTCTATTATATATTTACATTGTAGCTTAGTTGTACAAAAAGTTCATTAAACATAAAAGTTGATAAACTACAACGACGGAACAAAATTATACCGTGTTTACGTCAATTTAGGAGGTTTTTTCAAGCCGAATAAAAAAAAAAAACAGTAAATATTTTTACCGTACATTTTTTTACCATTTATTTATTTGCATTTTAAGAATACACAAAAAAATTATCTAAAAAAGAAATTCATAGTTACAGGCTAATGAAGCGGAGGGGTAAAAAAAAAAAAGGGTTTACCCTGGTTGACACGATTCCTACCCTTCTAGTCATCTGAAAAAAAAAAGAAAAAAAAAGATTCTATATTAGTAACGATATGGTTATAGTCTCTACCTCAGAAAAGAAGAAAAAATTTTTCCCCGTAAAATGGTGACTGTTTGAAAAAAAAAAGGTCGATTTTTTACCTGCTTTTTGACTTTTCTAAATTGTTTAAAAATAGTAAAAATCAAAATTTTGACTTTATTCTGGTAGGGGCTATAGAGGGATATATAAAGAAGATCCATACCCAATTTCGAGTAAATCGGTTCTAATATCATGGCAACCGTGTTGACAAACGTTTCAAGTTTCGAAAGGTTCAGGTAAAGTTTCAGGCGGTCTAATTGTCATAGAACGGTGGTACGTTATACTTAGATTTTCTTAATCAGCGATTCCTGCTTCATACAATGTGGACCACCCCTTCTTCTACTTTAAATTTTGTACATTTTCTGAAGTTCTAAAACTAGACGAGCAGTAGTCCTAGTTTCCTTTGAAGCATCAGAAGCTCGGATTTCAGAGCGTTCAATCCGAATTACATCCCGCCTGACAATCTAAATGTTCTTTTTTTTTTTTTGTCTATCTTGACGCACAGCACACTTCCTTCGTTACTTTTTTTTTATCCATTTTACACTTCTATAAATAAAATATCCACTCGAAATTTTATATTTTTGAACTGCACACGGAGTAATTTGCGTTACTTGAAGATTGAAAACTGACCTGAACTGAACACTAAACAAGAAATGATTTCAACAAAATACGTTACAATGACCTTTAATCGATTTTTAAATATATATAACGTATAAAAGAGTTTAATTTATCCTCAGCTGGTCGAAGAATATCTACCGTGTCTATTGTGTTTGATACTGAGCCGATTTAGTTGCCGCGTCATGAAAATAGCTCTATAACTCCGTAAATAATTCGAAATTTTCAAAATCGTCTTAGGGAATGTCTCTAAACTTTCAGAATATGCAAAAAGAAAAGAAAAAGACATTTCGATTTTTTCATATTTCTAGACTAGAATAACCCCTTAAAGGTGTGCAAGAAAAGGGATGTGAAGCGAGTTGATGGCGGGAGACTGCAGAAAACAATGCAGAGTGCAAGTTAGCGTCGAAAGTCAATGTGGCGGTCGAGGAGTCGCATAAAGAAATGAGTAGATTTTATCATCAAACAAGGTCGGGGGAAAAAGCTCGTCAATAAGCTCCGTGTTCGAAACCAGCCTTGTATCAAACACCGTCGGGAGGACAGAGTATAATAATCGCTTCCTTATCAGAACAACAATGTAAACAGAATCAGTAAACTCACGCCGACCAGACACCGAACACCGACTTTCTGTTGCAAGACGACCCCCACGCGTATTTAAAGAGAGCACTATGATTAATCGGCATAAGACATTAATCTTATCCGAGCTCGTTGAAATTTCCCATTAGAGTTACTTTAATTTATTACTGATACGTAACAAAAAAAAAAAAAAAAAAAACCGGGAAAATTTTCGAAACCATAATTGCTTTGAAAAAAAAAATCCAATTAAAAAAAAGTGTCGCTAGCAACGAAAAGACTTCAAGACAATTATCGCCCCCCCCCCCGGAAGCTTTACAGCCTCTATATGGCCACAGAGAAACACGAAGGATGGTTTTCTGCAACAGGGCATTTCAAAAGCTAATATGATACACGGCTATGTAGAAATAATCGCTGTTTATGTAACGGTCTTCTACTATCGTATTTTCAATACTTGAACAATACTGAATCGACTAGTATCGCTGGAGCGGGAGCTGTTAATATGGAAGTGTCCGATACCGATAAAAAGAACCCTATTAAGCGCTGAACTGATATATAGTATCGGCATCAGCCTGCTCTTCGGCTAATTACAATATTAGCAATTTCATTAATCGGAACAGTAATTAATTAAAGTATAGACGCGCGTTTATAATATTTTTTATCGATATACATATATACGTGCTGTTACCGTTACATAGTAGCAGCGCGACATGCTTTATACCCTGCTGGGAATACCTATATATTTTTAGCGGCGAATTGGCGCAGAGTAATAAAGAATTCCGTTTGGTGGCGGTCGAATAACGTTGGCGTAGTTGCGATTCGCCATACAGGAGGTATGGGCCAGCTTTTAAACGTCATCATTCGGCGCGGTACAATAAAAACCACGAAATTACCAGTCGGGCCTGATTTACAGTTTAATATCGTGACGAACGTGAACGTGAATCGGGAGACGCAGGAAAAAATACGAGCAACGGTGCTCGACTATCGCGAGCTTGTTCTGGGAAATCAGCGACGAAGCTAGCAGCGGGCAATAATTTCGACGTACGCTGGAAATTTAACGATTTCCACGGTATCCTGACCATTCGGGCCACCATTGGCCGAACCGGCTCGATTCTCCCGGGTTATACGCGTATCGCATAAATTAAAATTCAGTCAGAGATTGTTTAATTTACGATACGGACGGCTTATGTAGCCGGCTACTCGTGTACCGCTCGCTTAAAGTGTGCCAAAGTCGCAGATACTATACAGAATTTGATTTACTTTTTTCTGTTTTCCCATTTTGGGGAGGGGGTCGTTTTGTTGTTGTTGTTGTTTTTTTCTTTTTTTTTTTTTTGTGATTTAAATTCCTCCGTTAAAACATTTTCAATTCGCTAATTACCGGGAAACAGTTTAACCATCCTCTATAGTTTACATAGTGCAGTTTCCGAACCTAGCTGCGCTGAGGTAAATTTTCCCCAAACCGTACATACGAGAAGAAAGGTCTCTACGCGTATGTTTTAAAAAGTTTTAAGTAATTAAAAGTTCAATTGATTTTTGCTGTTTTAAAAAAGTTAATGCTCATCTTCGGTAATTTTCTCGAGGGACATTTGATTTCTACAAAGATTTTCTTTGCACTCCTACAACATCTCTAGTCGACGGAAAAACCGACTGATGGAAGTAGGAGAATTTATGTAAACATTGATCGTTTGCTAAGAAAAGTTTTTATTTTTTCTAAATTATATTGAGAATAATTTACTACTCTTAATTAAATTAAATTTAATTACATTTAATCTAAGTTAATTTAGGTTAATTAATAATAGCTAATCTTTTGCATATATTACTCGTGCGTGCGAAAAGAAGAAAAGTATGAAAGTTCGTTGTTAACTTATGTACGGAGGAGTCGTTTTAATGCAAAGTCTGCAAGACACCAATTTACCGGATTCGATGAGTTAAAAAAGGCCGTAGATTTTTAATTATCAAACTAAAAATTTTTTCTTATTATAATTCTATAATTACGTATTCGAAAGTATGGGTCCCAGCTATGAATTGTCTTCGCTGTTCGAGAGTAGCCAACAGGTAAAGAGTAAAGTAAGTCCCGTATATCCCTGATAAGATGTCACGGATTGTGAAGTAAAGTTTTTCCGAATTAGCCTAATGGATCTAAGGAAATTATTGGGGCCAGGTACTTGGGATCCGCCTTTACTTTTTGAGATTTCTCTGGTACCCAATTAGTTCAGACTGGGTAGAGCGACTTAAATCCGAAACGAGGCAAGTCTCGAATCCATGACAGTATCACTTTGTAATTGTCAACAGTTTATCCGGCAACATACTCAATCTTAGGGGGTAGAAGATACACAAATTCGTCCAAATAACTCTCAGTCAGTAACAAAACACTTCATTAGAGCGATCTAATATTATATATCCTGTCTCTGACTTCTACATACATTATATATATATATATATATATATATATATATTCCCAGTATATTGATTACTTCCTACTTACATTTGATATCGTATAAAGGTATAATTGATTGTCCTTTCTAATTGTTTCAAGGTACCCCTGGTTGACGAGCGCCCTTCTTCAAAAAAAAAAAAAAAAAACAAAAAAAACACGGTAGTTACAATAACACGCGGAAGCTGTAATTTAAATAAATCACACAACACTGCTGTTTTTGGTGTGATTTTTAATTTTATAAATACTAGCGGATTTTTTGCGATACAAAAATATACATCATGATGTTTTTATTCGCACAGTGTTGTATGCTTTTGAATAAGTAAATGAAATAATCACTACTCGCTGAGAATTCCTCCGCATTTTAAATGAACGACTCTAACTAGATTTTATACTACTCCGTACACGCATGCCGTGCGACAAAGTAACTGATCAATCCGTAAAACAAATGTGTTTTAAAAAATTATGAAATTTTAGCTATTCGGTATCTAGATCGAGCTTTGAAAAGAGATAAAGAACTAAATAAACTCGGCATTAGAAAAAAAATTCTTATAAATTATAATTAGGCTAGAAATTTTAAATGGAGAAAAATTAATATATCTCTGCACATGTCGATAAATCTTCGCTAACCAAACGAATTAACAAACGTAGTTTCTTATAATGTAATACTGAACTTAAGTCTACAGCTTAACCGTTGAAAATAATTCAGATTAAAAAATTAATGTCTAGACCGACATTATTTAATATCACTTTATAACTATTATTTGTGCGCATTTAATTCTCTATCATTGTTTTATATCGTTGCAATACTTTCTTCCTCTCTAATAACGGTTTTTTTTTTTTGTTCGATTACATTAATTCTTTCTAAATTTAAAATCTACAGTCACGATTAAAGCGGACAATGTAAAATTTATTTATTTTTTGATTATATTATAGTACCGGCTACATAAGCCTTTTATGATGCTGAAAACAGTATATCTAACGCAGACGTCCTAAAACGAACGGGTCAAAAACAAAAGAGCTGCTGACAATTATAAAGAAGAGGAAAACAGCCTATTTAAGACATTTCATGTGTAATAGGTAGTGCAAAGCACTACAGATAGTACCGAAAGGAAGATAGAACAACAACACGATCCAGAGGAAATCGGTTTAAAAACATAAAACAATGGATAGGGAAATCTACATGTGAACTAATACATTTAGCTATGGATAGAAGTAGGTATTCAGCAGTTATAGCCAACTTGAGAGGGCAATCAAAGAACAAAAAGAATCAAATTACGTATTCCTTAATGGTGATTATTTAAATGGTGATTATTTAAATGGTGATTATTTAAATGTTGATTATTGATTGTTTAAATGGTGATTGTTTAAATAGTGATTGTTTAAAGAGTGATTATTTAATTATTGGTCATTTAAATTTTAAATAATAATTATTTAAATAGTGATTTGATTATTTATTTATGTATTCAATTTTTAATAAAAACGAGTTATACAATTTTTATTTTACACCAAACTGTCAGAACTTTCAAATGTACAACTCACAATTTTAACGTCAATAAACGTACAGGTTTGATTTTACTTGGCATGGAAGAGGCGTTTGACACAGTCAAGACATAACAGTCGAATTTTCAAAACGATTTGTTCCAATTTTCCTTCCGGTACACATTCCGATCTTTCGAACAGCAGACGTTTTACAGTTCGAATTAATTTAGATTTCTTTCCAAAAAAATAATTAGCAAGTGCACTTCAAGACAGCGTTCTTGGACAGTTCATTTACTCTATTCGTTAGTGATCTTCCTTAAATCCTTAATGTTGAACTAACGGCACATGTTTTTTTCAATTCTTCCCTTAGGATTAATACCATTTCGCATCGTCTTCAAATAGACCTTATTAAAACCAAGAAATTCCTTCGCTGATGAAGGTTAAAACTTAATGATAATAAAACGGAATGAGCCATATTTTATCATAGACGTCCAATATTAAATATTGCCATTACCATAAGTGGCAACATATTGGATCGGAAATCGCGGACATAAAATTCCTTGATGTGCTATTAGATACATACATTTAATAAACGCACCGAGTAAACGAACGCTCAAAAATGGATATGTCAAATTTGTCTTTTAAACTGGGTGTTAAAAATAAACTGATCATTTACAAGAGAACGTCATCCTTATTAAAATTTTATTCGCTGTTCCCGTCCAGTACTCTGCGAGTATTTCATCCGTTAATAAATTACCGAAAATTCAAATTTTTTTTTTTTGTTGTGCATATATGAACATGAACCCAGCGTAAATTAAATTTTTGCTTATTTTCCATGTGCAGCAGTGGTGCTTAAACTAGATTCCACACGAATTGTTTTATCTTACATATATAGTTATAAAAATGCCCGTTTGGCTCAACCGACTGTAACAAAAAAAAAAGGGTGATGTACAACTAAATGTTAGAAGAGTACTAAATTCAAAATTTCAACTTTCTCCGACTAGCCGTTTTTAAGTTATACGTGATACATACTATAGCATATACATGCCACGAAAAACGACTTAAAACTAAAATTGGTCAAAATGGATATTTCCGTTAAAATATGATATTCAAAATACTCCGCGAATACAGTACTTTTGTTTATCATACGTACACAAGGAAGTAATCAGAGATAACGAACACGGCTATATCCGTCGAATTATGAAACATTTTTCATGCTTACAATACTTCTACTACGTACAAGGGAATAAAAATGAAATAAAAAAAAGAAAATAAAGAGAAGATGAATTTATGGAAAGTATTGTTTCCAATCAAAATAACGAGGAATCCTCCGTATGGCAGTTCTATCGTCCCGTTGAACACGCGGAAACTGAGACGTTTGATGTAGCCACGTTTCAGGTAAATGAATTACTTCCATCTCATTTGCAGACAAAAGTGACTACTCGACGTTTACCTAATTTTTTCCCAGTATTTTACTTTCCTCACTTGCGTCATTTATCACTCCGGCGAGCAGACTGTAAAAATGATAATAAGTTTTCATTGACTTAGCTGTCGTCGTCATTTGAACGGCCTGATCGTTTATTTTAATATCAGCTCTGCTCAACTTTATGTTCTTATTTACTTCTCTTGACTTACACGTGGCACCCGTCTATTAGCTAAGTAAAAATTAATATCACACTACACTGTCTGGCTCCTCACAGATACATATGTATAGTATGTCTGATTTTTTCTCTCTTTATTTTTTACCCTCCTAAATGCGCTTGGATTTTGCAACCTCCTTTAGAAATTCCTTATAATTATCCTTTTTTTTTTTTTTTTTATCGGTCTTAATTTTTTTTTTATTAATATTAAGCAGAATATTCTGGTATTCATTGAAACCTTTGTACTTTTGATAGAGGTCAGCTAATGCAATCGATTCAATGAAGCTAAGGATATTATACAAGTTTCATCGATTTATTGAACATTATCATCTATAATATTAATTTTTATTCCATGCTCGGCCAAGTTCTAGAATATATTCAACTTCAGACGATCGGATGACTGCTAATTTCCCTCTCCTAATTATTCCATACGCTTTACGGCCACGTCTGCTCGATGATTTTCACATTGTGAAAGAATTAATTTTATAATTACTGTAAATATACAAAACAATTTGCAGACACAATTAATTATAATAAAATAAAATATTTCCAGCTTATTTTATTTATTTATAATTAATTGCTTTTGTGAATTATTTTATATATTTATATTAATTATGAATAATACTGTACGCTGATACAGTATTAATTTTCAAATCGAATATTCTTCTTCTTATTATTATTATTATTATTACATAAAATTCGATTCAAATATAATAAAAAATATTGAAAAAGTAAAAAATGAAAAACACACGTAAATAATAAATAAATTAAAAGCATTATACAGATAAATATACCTACATCTTATTTTATTATAGAAATTAACAGATATGAATTATACGACAATTTTACTGCACTGTATTTAAATTACTACATAGGATTTTTTTCGGACTTAGATTAGATACAATAACTATATTAAATATAATAAATTAAAAGTGACCACAACATTAGAGAAGCATCTTTATACGTTAATGTACTAAAAATAAATTTAAATTTGTTCCGAATCTGTTGTGCTGCATGAAGATTAAGAAGTAAGGATAAGTAATCTAATAAACTTTTACGCTTTTTTTTTTATAATTTCTTACATACTGGGGTAGGGCATTATATGTTAAAGGGACCACATAAAGCACTTGAATCCTCGAATGATATTTCATTAGATTGGGTACAGTGGCTAATTCCTTTGCCCAACTTCTAGTACTACCCTCTTCAAATGACAACTTAAATTCATTAATATTCTTCAGCATTAACTGAGTTTTTTTCGAATATCGGTTTCATGAATAGTTTCGTGATCATTATTTTTTCTTATTTGAGTGACGTGTGCCGGTTTATCGCAAATGAACTAAACGTGAATACCATATTCATAACATTCTTAGCAATGTTATGGGTAAAAAGAAGCTGTGTGCCAGGTTCGCACCGCATTTCCCCTTACGGCCGAACAAAAAGAACAACGCCTGGAAGCGAGCGAGACTCACATCAAAGCCGCCGATATGGACCGGAATTTTTTAAAGACAATCATTACCGGCGATGAGTCTTCGAGTACGATCCCAGCACAAAACGAATTACCATACAAAAAACAAAATTTAATCGTGACTCTTTGTCCCATTATCGCAAACGTGACGCAGTATACAAAGGTTCACTTACAACTGGCGGTCTCCTGAGTAAACTAATACAGGTAGTGACCTCAAACTTTCGTGGTCTCTTCTTACAACATTGAAGTATAAGTACCGTGAATTTCAAACAAAGCGCGCCACTAGTACGGATTTTATAGCGGTAGTCCGGGGACTTTTTGTACCAACCGTGTTTAACACCGTCGGCACTATATATATATATACATATATATATATATATATATATATATATATATATATATATATATATATATATATATTAATATACAAGTATGTATATGTATATATCTATATATATCTAATAAAAAATGTTACGTTTTTATTTTATTTTAAACACAATTGTCGTCGATCTTTTGCCATTTTTATTTATTTTTAATTTTTATTTTGTAATGTAAATGAAAATAGTTCGATGAGAAATATGTATATTTGTTTTACTTGCTCGCGAACAAAGAATTCAGAACGGATTACTAACAAAAATAAAAAAGAAGTAAAGTCTTATTAAAATACTATCATTCTTACTATTTCTAAATTACTATTTTAACTACAATTTTATAATTTCGTTTTATTTTTCACTTAAAAATAAAACAAAATTTAAATTAAATTTTAATAATTATGTATTTGTAAATTTCTAAAGAGGTCGCTATTTGATTTTCTTTATAGAATAAGGTATTTCTCAAATGTACTGTCTACTGTAAAATATTTTCCGTAATTACATAATTTCCTCCCGGAATGTCCTTTTGGATCCGCCCTTGTGTTTTGTGTATTATTTATGTTCGGCATAATGTTGTGAATTAAGAACTGTTCTAATTTTACTCGATCAATTTACAATATTTAATCGGATTTTATTTTACCGTGGTTACGCAAACCGTGCAAAAATGAAACGCGGAATTCTTAACCGGTAATACTAAATGACGCGAAAACCGGAAATTGAATAAAGTAACTTTGCCGACTTTTATCAAAATATGACAGGCCTCTTCATCGGCGGGGAAATAAATGATCAAAAACTGTAACATCATATTACTTTAAATGGCACTTTTAGCGTAAAACTCTTTATAAATCTGTTGAAAGCATGCGGAATTTCATTAAACGGTACGCCAACATGTCCGACAAGGCAGTCAAAATAACAAAACACCGCTAATATTAGGTAAAAAATGTTCTTTGACTGTAGCGTGCTCGTTATAGGTGGCGCGTAATTATAGTTTAATAAAAGAAAAGTTATAGGGAAAAAAAATTTAAAAAAAAAGAAGGGACAAAGAGATACCAAGCTGCGGTCTTTCTACTTTTTGCGGCAATGGCAATTTCGCGTGTTTCCCTTCTCCTATTTCAAATGCTGCCTTTATCCTAGTAGCCTTTAAGCATTTCTTGCTTAACTTTTACCTTTGTTACATTGCGGGTTACCTTTTCTTTTCACCGTTCTCCCAAAAAAATAATAATAAAATTAAAAAATTAATAAATAAAAAGTAAAATAAGCATATAAGCAACTGAACAAAAATTAGACGACACAAAAAACTAAGGTTCAACTTAAAAATAAACAACGTATAACACAGATGACCTGGGAAAAGTTTTTCTTCCGATGTTAGCTGTTAAAAAAGATAACTAAATGTTTCCTCTTCACGAATACACGATCCGCGTCCGAATTAAAAAGTTGTAATGTTGTTATATACATTATATTTGCGATGAGAAAAAGTTTCGGTAAATTCGTGAATATTGTGCTGTTTGTATAATTCGAAAAATCTTCGCTACAACTAGAATAAATGATGATTTTAAAGTGTTCATGCGAGCACCTCGCTCGTGGCAGTCAACTAATGATACCGCCCTTAGATTATTAGCGTAAGAAGTTGAACGGAAAACGAATATATGTATACAGCCAAACATAGTCTCAGTTATCGTATTTCTCATGAAAAAATGCAATAGAAATAAGTACCGTTTATTTGCTAATTTGCATGCGCGTTCAATTCCATATTTCAGCACCACCAAGTTTTAATGTTAATCAATAGAACTTTGATTTTTCCGGTTCAGCTAAAATGTTCCCGCTAGTTAAAGTTTTTAAGCACGAATACACACATAAATATTTATATATATTTATATATGTACATATATTAGGTTGAGGAATAAGTTCATAGCGTTTTTTTCGAAGAGTTTTATTTAAACGATTTGTTTTTCGTTTGGCAAACTGTTTGTATTAATTAGAACGTGCTTTTTCCGCTCTACAAAACTGTTTAATTTGTTTTTTTGAACAATTTAATTTTTCATCATTTTTGAGGCTTAGAAATGGAATTCTCTGAAGGCAATAATCAGCATTTTCGGCACTTGCTCTTCTTCTCATTTCATCGGGGTCAAAAAGCAGCCGAAGCAGCCCGGGGAATTTGCGAGGTGTACGGAAAAGGTGTCATAGTCGAGTCTACAGCACGGAAATGGTTTGCGAAGTTTAAAAGCGACGACTTTGACCTTGACGACACGTCCCGTAGCAGAAGACGTTCGGAATTCGATGAAGAGCGTCTCAAAGCACTTTTGAAAGAGGACGGTCGCCAAACAAGTCATGAATTAGCCGACAAAATGAACTGCGATCAAAAGACGATTCTCAATCATCTTCACTCGATGGGATCTGCCGAAAAATTGGGAGCCTGGGTGCCTCACGAACTTACGAGAAAACAACAAAGAAAATCGTCTCCAAATTTCTACTCAACATCTCGCCCGGCATCGAGCAACACGCGGCCATAAACAGCATTTTTGTACCGAATCGTCACGGGAGATGAGAAATGGTGCTTATACGTCAATATGAAGCAACGAAAGGAGTGGGTGGCTCTCCAGGAAATACGAGAAAGCCGAGAGTCAAGCAGGATCTCCACCCAAAGAAGACCATGATCTGCATTTGGTGGGACGTGCATTGGGAAATACTCGAAAGGAACGCCACGGTCAACAAGGAGCTCTACATTGCCCAACTACACCGCATAAACGAGGCTATTCGACTGAAAAGACCCGATCGACAAGGCCAAGTCATCCTGCTCCACGACAATGCCCGGCCGCATGTTGCACAAGTCGTTAAAGCCGCATTGCAAGAGCTCGAATGGGAGGTTCTTCAGCATCCACCGTACTCTCCGGACCTTGCACCGACCGTTCCGCTCCCTGTCGAACCATATGAGGGGCGTTACCTTCGACAACGAATAGGACCTTAAAAACTGGCTCAACAACTTCTTCGACAGCAGACCGGACGATTTTTGGCGGAACGGCATCAACAAATTGGTCGAGAGGTGGGAGGAGATGGTAAACAACAACGGCGAATACATAATTGATTAATTTATTGTTATAATTATTGTTTTTTATTTAAATAAAACTCTTCGAAAAAAACTCTTCGAAAAAAACTCTACGAACTTATTCCTCAACTCATTATAGTATATATATATATATATATACATGTATATTAAAACGATTTTATATATCGGTTCGTTTATGCCTTCAGGTATGTCATTGCCAGCACATGGTCTTGAATACATCGCGGACATATTAAATGTTTTATTTGAAATTAGTGTAACTTTTCACGTGTAATCAACTTTGTTATCTCGTTATTGATAAAAACTAGTTGATCGCCGCAATAAAAAATTTTTGAAAAAAAAAATTTTAATTTTAGTATCTACTTATTTTTTTAATTATTATTATTATTGGTATCATTATTTGATATTCTTATCTAGTTTTATTTATTTTTAACAAAATTTGCATATAAATTTTTCGGTACTGGTCGACCTGTAAAAAAGAGAGCAATGGGCATGTACGGCACAAATTAAAATGAAATTTTAGTTGTTCTTATCCTCTGCTGCTGCTGGTTGATCGAAACTCCTTATTGGTAGGCGGATGCACATTGGTGATTCCCGACGAATATGGTGAGTAGACGCGATATTCGAATTAATACATCTTGAATTAATATGGACTTTGCAAATTTTCAGCTCAGATTTTGAAACGACCTGGAATTTTTAAATCTCATTGCCATCCTTTCCAAGAGATTCATTAGTCAAAACGCTATCCTTTGTTTCTAAAAATATGCATAAATTGTACCATTCATCATATTAATTCGATTAATATAATGCCTTCGGAGTATTTCCCAATTTCCATTGATTTAAGCCTAATTAGACTTCTTTGCTCCAGATTTTAACGCATATATGTATACCGACACGGCCAAAGCAAGCTCTTTAAATTCTCCTTCACTAATTGCTTACGTTTATGATAATAAACGTAAGCAATGTATACTGATCGCCTAAACGATTACTGTTCAATTTTAAAAGCGGAAATGTATGTTCTTCCAATCCGTTATCTCAAAATTATCTCCTTATTTCGGACTCGCTTTATCTATCAAAGCTATTCAGACCGCAAACAACCTCTTAGCGATTAAAATAAAAGAGATTATACATCCATTACTCCCGCCATTCAGTTTCCACAAATCATTTTTATGGGTTCCTAGACACGACTACATCTTTGGAGGTGTCCTCCACCATCTTCCTGTTCACATTGTGAGCACATAGGTTTTCCAACTGTGACGATCTATCGTTAATGTATTAGTCAAAGAATCGGTATGTAGTAATAAAAATACTAAAAAGAACTTCATCGCTTTTTACTCTAAGTATAATTATTTCTAAAAATATTTACATAAGAAACAAAATTGTTTTTCGTAATAAATTACTTTATCTAGTAAAATGAATACTGCTTACATTTACAGAAATATATCTTTAGCGGTTTATATAAATGCATACATATACGTATATTATATACATATATATATAATCTGGCATTTTATATAATGCCTAAGCACATAATTAGTGAATAGTTTTTTTTTTTCGATTACTTACTGAAAAAATGTGAAGTTTATGTTTTCGTATAATACACAGACAGTTTACACCCTGTCAAGAAAGTATCGGGAATTGTTAAATAAAACGAACAATTTTTAATTTTCATCCAAATTTATTTTGTCACCTTCAAAATAACATCCATTCGAAGCGATGCACATATGCCAACGCTTTTTCCACTCGGCAAAGCACTTCTGATAGGCGGTTTCCGGGATGGCCTTTAGCTCTCGCGTCGCATTCGTCTTGATGTCATCAATCGATTCGAAGCGCATTCCCCGTAGCGGAAATTTGAGTTTTGAGAATAGGAAGAAGTCGCAGGGTGCTAAATCTGATGAATACGGCGGTTGTTCGATGATATTTACCGAGTGTTTGGCCAAAAACTCATTCACAATTATGGCTTTGTGAGACGGCGCATTATCGTGATGGAGAATCCAAGAATTGTCGACCCACAAATCGTTACGTTTACGACGGATAGCCTTTCTCAAACGTCTCAAAACACTTAAGTAAAACTTTTTGGTGACTGTCTGTCCGGCTGGCACATATTCATAGTGTACCACGCCTCGAATATCGAAGAAAACAATCAACATGATCTTCACTTTCGATCGGCTTTGGCGAGGTTTTTTCGGCTTTGGCGCGCCAATTGGCCGCCATTCGGACGATTGCTGGTTCGTAAGCGTGTCGTACTCGTACACCCATGTCTCGTCACCAGTAATTATCTTTTCCAAGAAGGTAGGATCCAAATTGGCTCGATCCAGCATGTCTGCAGCTACCTGTTCTCGGTACTTTTTTTGAAAGAAATTCAGGACTTTCGGAACAAGCCGAGCCGCAACGCGTTGCATACCCAATTTTTCGTGCACAATCGTACGTACGCTCTCGTGTGACATGCCCAATCCATGAGCCATCTCTCTCAAGCTCACATGACAATTTTCAGCAACGATTTCCTTGATTTTATCGACGTTATCATCGGTCACACTCGTTGAAGGCCGTCCAGAGCGAGGCATGTCTTCGACCGTCTCCCGACCATCCTTGAACGCTCTGTACCACTCGTAAACCCGCGTTTTTGATAAAGCAGATTCACCAAAAGCCTTCTGTAACATTTTCAGTGTATCGGCACAAGAAATTTCGTTCGAAACACAGAATTTAACACAAGTACGTTGTTCAATATTTTCACTCATTGTAAAACTTCGACAAAACACTTCAAGGTCGACTGATTTTAACAGCTGCTGTAAACACACTGGTTGACAGATCGCGCTAAAAATAGGCATCATAATACAAAACAGTTGTACCAACCTGGAAAAAAAAAATTATCTGCCTAGCTATTACCCGGGAGATTTAAATTGACAATTCCCGATACTTTCTTGACAGGGTGTATATAATAAAAAGCAAAATACCAAAAATTGCGTAAAATGAAATAAATTTTTTCCGTACATTACTTTCTAGTAATTTTAAGTAATATTTTAAATGGTGGAATAGCTAAAATTTACAATTTTTAAATAGTCTGACTAAATAATTCTGATTGAAGGAAACGTATTTGTGTTTCCTTACATTACTTAAAACTATTTTGTTTACTATATATATATCAACAAAGCTAAGGATTGCATACATTATCGGTAAAATACGAAAAATACGTATCAGTTTGAATAAAATATTTTTCGTAAACGGAATAGGCAGAAAAACCCATTTTTCGCTGAAACATTCCTTGTGCAATGGACGTTATGTGTCCGGGAATTGTTAGAGTGCTTATAATACGTAATTTTAAAGTGCGTTCGTTTTTAAAGCTTCTAAAACAGATGTTATCAAGAAGATTGGTAGTTCTTTATTTTCTCTTAATATGCTTTTACAAAAATTAGATCAGAATCAAGGATTTTTTAAAGTAGAAATATTAAAAATAAATAAATAAACAAAAATTAACAAAAGTGATCGCAAACGTCCTATCATAAGAACAACGACAGTCTCAGCGATTAAATCAAAACTTAACACCATCGTTCCCCTCGCCGTTCATTATTTCATCCATTAGTTCCTTTATATTGTCCATATCTGACCGAATCGAAATTTAACTGACGGCTCTTTTCTAGTTGTTTCTGGCTGTAGGTCTTTGGCTAGTGTGCCCAAGAGGGGAAGGGATACAAAAAAGCCCATTGTATCGTAGTTCGGCGACAAAAATCGATAGCAGTTCCCGCGAAAAAAAAAAAAAAAAAGAGCCGACTTAAAGCGTAGACGCAAATATTTAGTTTCGACGGAATATTTCAAAAAAAAAAAAAAAAAAAAAGAGAAGAGTCAGAAAAAATTTAAAAATTCAGTCGCTTATAGGGGGCGAAAGAAAAAAGCTTAGTGGGAAATTGGCTGAAGATGAAAAAGAGTGAATATGCGGAGGATAGAGGACGCGCATAATGAAAGGCCTAAATATCCGCCGCGATGATACATGATGGAATTTTGCAGAGTTATGTCGGCGAGCGCTGTCTGAGCCGGTAGCGTATACGGCGCTTCCAGTCGAAAAGCCTGGAGGAAAATAAGAAACGAGACTAAAACAAAGCCGAAAAGAAAAGGAAAAAAAGGCCGGGGAAAATCGTAAAAATCGAAAAGTGCGTGGCACGTTGCCGCCGGTTCAGGATGATTTATGCGGCTCGGCCCCGACGGAGAGCACTTTTATTGTCTGCCATTCGGCGCGGTACTTTTCCAGGAAACGGAAACGAACCGGCGCTCTTACCGCGGGCAACCGGAAGCAACTGCGGTTAACCGCGCACGGATGAACCGCACCATGCACTGATAGGTAGCAGTCAAATAGCCCCGGTAAATAATCATTAAACTGCTCTCACACAGTCTTCGCGAGTAAAATGCCGGCTGGTGAGAAGGTAAATCGGGATGCGCGCGAAAAACAAAAAAAAAAACCACATCGAACTGTGTTCGTAAGATGTTTCCGATAACGCTACAATGTAAGAGCCGTGAACGCGGGCTGGTGCCTAGATTTACAATTAAGCGTATTTCGGAAGCGTACGAGTTATTTATTGACTCTTAAATTGCGAAAAATTCCTAAAGAGCATTCAAAAAGCTATTAATAACATACGGAAAAGGTGAGTACAAAACGATTTTATTAACCGATAACACTAAAGAAAAATAGTTCAGACCATTACTTATTGCCAGTTGGTGGTGTGCCATGACGGTAGAACCGGGCTTACAACGGTGTCACTCAGATTCGTTTTTGTAAAACAGGCCTGAAGACCGGTGTCGTCGTAGTCAATAAAAGCGCGGATTCTGAAGCCTTTAAATTATACTCTTTTCCTGAACCAACACTGGATTTCCCAGCAAGACTCGGCACCTGCCCATGAAGCAAATAACGTGCAACAGTGGTCAGTGAAAAATGTTTCTTCATTCATTACAGCGTGTGATTGACCGTCAGGCAGTCCACACCTTAATCCGTTAGATTACAAATTGCGTGACGTGCTGCAAAGGCATGTCTACGTGATTAAGTAATTGAAGAAAAGTATATTAAAAACTGCATCTGAAATGCTTCTCGATACCGTGTGCGCGGTAACAGACGAGTGACCGAGTCGTTTGAACTCGTGTATCAAAGCTAATGATGGTTGATGGTCGTTTCGGGTGAATTTTTATGTAAATTTCAAAGTAGTTTTGTGCGTCTTTTGATTTCGGAAAGAAGGTATGACCGCGAGAATTATTTTATATATATATATATATATAATTTCTGTAATAATTTATATAATAATTTCTGTCGCTTCCTGCAATTGATATCCGTAACGGAAGTCGAGTGCTCTAGCAATTAGGTTACTACAACGACTTAAAAAAAATCTGGATGCGGCTGTGCTGGAGCACAGGGCCGTTGATTTAACGTGAAACGCCTGTATCAGTTTAAGTATTAATATATATATATATTTATAAATATATATAAATATATGCGGTGAAAAATAATAGTCGTTCCGTTGCGCGATTTCGTTTATATATAAATATATATATATATATATAAAAACATATATAAATATATATATATATATATATATATATAAACATATATAAATATATATAAAAATATATAAATATATATATAAATATATATATATAAAAATATATAAATATATGCGGTGAAAAATAATAGCGTTGCGCGGTTTCGTTTCACAAGCAATTTTAAAGACGTTTCACGTCAAAAAGAAACTGGCAGCAGGTATAAAACGCATCGCCCAATTTGCATGGTCAGCAGGGGAGATTAGTCCAACTTATCCCACCAGGGAAATTCGAAATGGGCATATCATGATATCGCGATATACATATACCTACGCATATGCGTTGTTGTGTTCTAATCATGTCTGAATGTGAATGGCAGTGGTCGAATGGTATCGCCAATATCAGATGAGACTCTGTAAGGTGAGAGGTAATTTAACGCAGCGGTAAATCTGATTTTCTGTTCATTACATGTTGTTGAAAACCGCTACTAGCTATACGTTTTGACATTTTCATGTCGTCTTTGCCTTGACACATAAGCTCGAAAAGCTTCACGCGTCACGAAATGGATCGTCGCAGAAAATTGTTACGAAAATTTCATGTCTTTACTTTGATACGACTGATTACTTATATTTTCATGTCTTTATTTTGGCACATAAACTCGAAAAGCGTCACGAAATGGAGAAGTGTTTCCTATAACTCTACTTGTAAAGAGACCTATGAAGATAGTAGGTGTTTGTGTATTTCACACGTCATTCATTTGCTAGCGTACTTTAGTCTCGTGTAAATCGTTGCCGCAGGTGGTACACTACATTATTCCAACGTTTCCCGCGAAAAGTGTTATGGATTCCGAAGAGTTTCGTAATTTAGTTCGCGAAGAGAACGATGTAAAAAAGAAAAAGAAGTATAAAAGAAGACAATTTTGAAATACTTTCGACGTAAAATTTGACGAATTATAAACGTAGAGTAAGCTTATTTTTCCTATAAACATAAAAAGTGTTTTTTGTTTTCTTAATAAAGCTGGTCATCTAAAAATCTAGAAATATTCGCATTGAACGGATAAGAAGAATAACAGACAGAGGAGAGAAGAGCTCAAGATAGAAGAAATAGGATGCAGAGTTGCTAATTAATACAAATTAGAAAAGTATAATAGGACGCTGAACGGGTCATAAAAGTGTCTCACTGTGTTGCGGACTTGCACGCAAGCTGATGTATATACTTTAATGGAACTCCGCCCGAACGTTTGTGTATGATTTAACTTGAACTCTAAAATCTTTAACTTTGACACAAATTTACTCGGGCTTTTTTAATGGTGGTAGACAGCGCATACGTTCTGTAATTCACGAAGGCAATCTTAAGCAATTAAAGAATGATCCGCATTGATTTATTGTTATTTGTTTAGCTCTTAAGGAAATTGAATACATCGATAAAATCGCAATCCGAAGAAGAGAAAAAAAGTAAAAAAGAAACATTCAGTTCGACATAGCAAAATGTTCATTCCGTGCAAGACCCGGCCGCAAGGATTCTCGACCAGTGCTGACAAGAAATCGATGCGCGCGCGAGCTATATTTTCGTTTATGTACATTTATGTAAGTTGTACAATATAGCGATCGATACGTACCGTATTCCGAAGCGCAACTCGTAAGCATCTTTCTCGTATGTGTGTAATCGTTTCTTTTGTGTTAGCGTTCATGTGTATTTTTGATTTTTATGCGTAACATATTGCCATTATACATCGCACATAGCTCATGTGTGCCAATTAACCAAAGTGACACTAGGTAAAACTGGTAAAAGCAAACGACCTCTTCAGAATAGTGTGAATTTACTACCATTAATTTAGTGCGCTTACCTGCTTGCTAAATATTGAATCGAAGAAAAACTAAAATAGATATTTAAGGCTTAACGGTTGAACGAGTAAAGCCGAATTTCTAGCAAATACATATGTAGGCTACAGAGAAATTATTTAGATTGCAAATTCCGGTTTTTGTCTACTCATTGAGCTTCCTGTGTCGCACATTTTGCCCTCCGTTGTCACGGTACAGAGAAAACTTTCGTAAGTATCCGGCTTTGCATTTAGGAATATCTAGTGAAAACAAGAATGTGATGGCCATCGTCGTTATATGAAACTATTGTGAAGTGCGATACTAGAGAGCTTCGTGGAAAAACGGATTTTCTTTTAGTCTCGTCAAAATCTCCTTTGCTCAACCAAGGACACATCACTTTATGAATAAACATTTTTCTAACTCATAACGTCGCTATGTAAATATTAAAATTGCTTCACGAATTTTCCTGAACCTCTTTTTCAACGTATAGACTGGTCCACTTCACACCGTTACAATTTTCGTTTCACGCGTTGTGACTATTCTCGATGCTCGGTTTTCTTACTTGTTTATATGCTCCTGAACTGATAACGATTTTCTCTAAAAATCTAAAGATATACGTACGCCGCTTTTAAATACACTATAATACGATGAACATACTTTGAACGCACTCGTTAAACAATGCAATTAAACGTGTAAATATTTTATCAAAACTAGGATGAAGTTAAAATGATTGACTTTTGACAGGTGTTTAACGGCTATCAAATGTAAACAAAGAGGAATGTATTAATTTAAACAATCCACGTGTTCACTTTGGGCTCTTTCAATGACTGACTAAAGAGCTTGCGCGAAAAATGTAACGGAATAAATTGTTTACGCATTCGAGTAGGTTTTTAAATAAATCTAGCTGTTACCTTACGTTTGTTATTATTTTTGTTCGCTAACACGTCTAACTTATTTAAATATAAAATCTGTGTATTCCGGGAAAATAATTCGTTTACAGTACTATTAAAATATTAAAATAAATTATATTTAGAATTTGTTCTGATCACGTATTTTTTGTTGTTTTATATATATATATATTTTAGCTGATGATCGATCGGCTATGTTCGAAAACGTTTTTTAGGTTAGTATAATCGTTTATGTTAGATTTGTTACAATTTAATATATTTTCATATTTTAAAAAGGATTCTATATTATACTATTAAAATATTTTAACCAAACGGAATATCGTAACGAGCATAT
The DNA here is from genome assembly GCA_039619475.1 of Icerya purchasi. NCBI lineage: Eukaryota > Metazoa > Arthropoda > Insecta > Hemiptera > Monophlebidae > Icerya > Icerya purchasi. Next base: position 367,085,353 of record CM077116.1, read on the forward strand.
AATAATATTCGCGCGACATATAATTTAAAGAAATAGGCTATGACAGACTATGACGAGGGCAACTGTGGAAAAGTATAGGATCATGCGCTCATTAATTCAATTTGCATGATATAATTAACGGTAGATTAATAAGATTTCTTAAATATTGGACATCAATTAGTTTATAACTTTTATTTTATGATCGATCGGATACGCAAAAAAAAAAAAAAAATATAATAAATAAAATCTCGCGGCGTGGAAATAAATAAATTTGCTTTGTTTACGCGAAAGGACGAACTTTATACTTCCGATGATGATTACGTGCCGTGTATTGCTACACACCCGGGGAGTCGCGGGTCAAAAGTACCAGACTAAACAAGCCGATTACGTACAGGCATTCTAGTACGCAATCAACTTTGTCTAGAATCAATATTTCTTTAAGGCTCGGCGGAAGCATTCTGTGAGACGTTAGTTTGTACAGTTGGCACAATAAAATAGGAGGTGTTAGATAGTTGTTGGTTCATCGTTGTAGAAACAGCGATTCAGCGAGAACGGTGCCGAATGCCGCATCCGTTCTAATTCTACGTAATTAGTTGGATGACGGTTCCTGCTGCCATTGCAAATTTCGCTTAGACAGCAGACACGATTGGATGCGTTCACAAAAATCCTTACTTGTGGCAGGTATCTGCGGAATTGCATCGTAGAAGCTCGTTTAAATCTACCAGTGATCACTTGCTAACGAAGAATATACATCTACTGTACTTTTGACAATTTCAAGAATCCCGTTTCTAAATAAAAAGCCATTTGCAATAAATTTTTTATTTCCACTGCTTCCGCAGGAGCGTTGCGCGCATATTAATTTAAATTTCGAAATTCCGTCAATTAATTCGGCATACTTTAAAAAGACCATCGGAGTTACACATCTCCTAACATTGACTTGGAACGATTTAATTATTTCATTTATTCGTACCCCTCGGTATGCGATTAATTTTTTGTTTTCTTTAGTTTTTTAATTATGTCGGCTCGTTATTTCGTAAACTTTTTTTTGAATGACTAATAGCATTTTAAACGAAGAACAAAACAGATTAAATGTTCAATTATCTTGCATTATTTTGAAACTGAAAAAGGGTGAATATAATTTTGAGGTAGACGTTGCCCTCTCTAAAGCTTGTTGCATCAATTTGCACATTCAGAGATGTAGGTGCATGAATTTCGGACACCTATAAAACCGTTAATATCCTTTTAAAATTTAATTTTAATCAGTTTTCCTGGTTGCTTGTAAATTTTTCGAGGTACATACGTGGTTATTCGTATCTGATTCAGATTTATAAGCTTTTTCAGTGCTCGTACTGCACAAAATTATAACTAAGATAATACATGTTGTGTAAAAATAAATGAAAATTTCTGGAATATTATTATTCTTCAATAATTCAATTAAAAGAGACCGGTCTAAATATAAAATATACTGCGACACTGTGTTTAATTTCTTTATATATATATATATATGACTCTCATTGTGGTATCCATTTCACTTAGCAGGATTGTGCACCTGAAATAATATATATATAAATGAAAAAAATAATAATTCTTACGTAAGTCCCGTGCATATTAATGAATATGAAAACAATTTTTGGAAAAATAGTTCATCATGGAACACAAAATCCCATAACAAATTATTTCAACACAAAAAATCCGTACAAACTTGGAAAAACCTCTCCCAACTAAATCGTCAAGAAGAATTAATAATCACCAGACTTAGAATTGGACATACGAAACTCACCCATAATTACCTCTTCCGAAAAGTCGATGAACCCCCTTGTCAGTTCTGCAACTCCACCCCCATCACAGTCAAACACCTTCTTTACGAATGCCCTAACATTAATCAAATCCGTCTAGAACTAAAAATCCCCTTAAATAATACAACCATCCCTGACAACTAAGACGATATTAAAACAATTCTTATCCTGATTAGAAAACTAAACTTAACAACCAGCATTTAAAATATCTACCTGACACTGGGTGTAATAATCATAGCAATTAAAAACACCCAGTATAAAAATAATAATAATAAAAAAAAAAAAAAAGTTGTTAAAATTGGAATATACATGTATATTGGACATTACGAGGGCTTTTCTTTTGCTCACCATTCCTTACGTTTGGCAGTTAATGTTAAGTCCGTGTATTTTAAACTTTTACACTTGACGGTGAAACGCGCGTCCATCGGCGTTGCCGCATCATTTTGCGTTCATTTAATGTAATCTAACAGTAATTTTTACCGTTTATGATGATTCATATTTTTACTTTGATGTAGTTCATTCGGCAGTGATTAGCAAAGTACCCAGTGTAAAGGAGGTTTAATGTATCGCTGGAACAAGTAAATAATACAGGCTTCTACATGCAAGAGGAGATAATTCCAGGAAATTATTTATGTCCATAAATTGGTTATTTCATTTTTATTAAAAAAATAAGAAGAGAGAAAAGAACAGCTTCGAAAAAAACATGTATCATAAATATTTTGCGAATAGCTCGCTTGTCAACATCTACAAGAACACGTTGACACGACGAATTTATTTTTTCCACACCTAAAAATTACAAACAGATAAACACTGAGTATAAACGTCGATTGGCTATCACTTTAATATGAAACTGTAATGCTATCAAACCGTTATAAGAAATTATTGTATAAATATTTACAAATAAAGCGATGCGTACAAAATTTCTTTAAGAAAAATAAATATCAGTTCTTAAATGTAGTACTATTAAAATAATACATATTTACTCTTAACCGAAATTGTGTACCGGACAGATTGCAGTCAAAGAAGTAATTAACCGTAAGTAGGGAATAACACAATTCGAAGAAAAAATTAGTAAATGTTGTTCTATTTGAAAGAATTAATAACAGATTTTTTTTACCAAATCAGTCAGGAACTTTTATTACTAATTCTCTAAATACATTTTTTTTTTTTATTTTTTAGTTTGATTTTAAAAAATATTTTTTTTTCCGAGCATAATATATTGATGGAAAGATCTTGTCAAAAACAAAACCGTATTGAAACTTTCAGAATTGGTGAAAAGTTCAAAAAAGTGCGAAAAATGGCGTGTCTCCCCCTATATGGCGCGATTATTAGGATCAAAAATTTTGAACATGGTTAAAAATATGCGCATCCCCGTATATTTTTCTAGTTTGGGCATTCGAGTTTGTAACTGTAAAATTAGGCCTTTGAAACACCGAAAGCTTGAAATTTATGAAAACATTTTTTTTTTTCTATACATGTGACGTATAGATGACAAGATCGTTATTTATTGGGAGCGAAACCACATTGTATTTTTTAAAATAAACTTTCAAAATTAGCAAAAAGTTTAAAACAGCATAAAGAATTACGTATCTCGACCTCATTGGGACGCAAAAAATATTCTTGAGAACCCTGCATCTTTAAGTCTGGCCCTGATTGTGATGTAGAATATTTTAACTTTTAATTCAACTATACACTTGTAAGTAGAAATTTAAAAATCCGGACAGAAATTGTTGTAAAAATGCAAATCATAAAAAGCAAAACTTATAAAATTTTAACTATAAGAATATTTTTAGTTCAACATTAAATATAATATAATATAATAGAGAAACATAATTTAACAGTTTAAATTTTTATATATAAAAATAAAAATAAAAATTTTATGTACTAGCTAATAATCATTCTTTTTGATCTCAGTTTGCAATTAAAAGATAAAACATTTGTATAAAAAAAAAAAAAAAAAATGTGGAGACAATCGAAATAATCATTCAGATTTATATGAACGTGGATATGTTAATCGTCGATGTTACATTGCCAATTATTCGGATGCCGTTTCCACCACCAAATGAAAGTTGTACACGTCGTGGGTATATACATACACCAAAACAACTGCTATGCACTCTATAATGTACATTTTTTAAAATTTGGCGTGTAATATGACTTTCAAATAAAATTTTGTATTTAGACCTGTGGTGAACTGTTGTCCGTGATACAGATGAAAATACATGGGATACCAATATGTTGTCCATTTGCATATGTCACAATGGTGCTGGACTGGACGTCATATTGGTTGAATTTGCTAAATGTATGATCGCCGTAATAATAGCTATCTGTATATATATATATATATATATATATATATATATATAGTTATTTATATATAGTTATATATATTTATGTATAGATCCGGAGACATTTCTGTCTACAACGCAGGTTTCAAAGATTAACCGGATTTTTCTGGACATAACTGAACTGCACAACTTTTGCCAAATGGTGTTCTGCCGGGCCGAAAAACAAAGAAAAAAAAGCAACTTTTGACTGGTAATTTTTTAGTTTTACTACTCTTACAAAAGAACAGCGCAATTTCATAAAACAATTACCGCAGAATAGATTATAGAAGACGAGTTGCACTGAATTCCCAACTAAAGTTCGGCTTTGATCGCAGACTTGTCGGAAATGCGATGCTGTTCAGATTCGGATAATCATAAATTTCTCATTGCGATGGGGTAGATTGCAAAGCACTGAAGTTATTAAAAGAATAAATCACAAAAAAAAGAACGGAAAAAAGTGAAAAATAAACAAAGCGCTACGAATAGCGAGGAGCAGCTATTTCACTCATTAAAAATATGGAGAGTAAATCGGGAGAAATAAAATTGGATAGCTACACGGTCGAAAAAGTATGGGGATGAGTCGGTGGGTAGCAGGAAAGGAAGCTATTTCATCGGCAAATCGTCCATAAATGGGCCAGTAAAAGAATAACCGGTATCCGGATTTATTTCTCGGTGGTCACGTTGATTTCAATGGCTGCAGACGGAGATGGTTGTTTTCACCTTTCCGCTATAATAAAAATTTGCCGACCGCAAAATGTTCCGCAAGAAGCCTAACCGCTTCGCCAACGACGGGAACCCAGTCCGGGAATAAAATTGATGATGGTCCGGTCGTACGGAAATAGTTCGCCTTGTACAGGGAAATTTTTTTTGCCGCCGCTTCGGATGGTCGCTGAAGATAAAATCCGAAACTAACTCTTTTTCGCCATTTTCTTAAATATTCTCCATCTAGTACGTGCGTGCGTCTGTAGGAGAGAAAAAAAAAGTGTAGCTAACGATCATGATAATATCGTCAGAGTTGACAGGCCGAAATAAAAATGCGCTCAGCGACTATTTTTAATTTTCGCTTTTTACCTATTAATCCCGGCTCGTTTTCGCATTAAAAACAAAAAGGAAAAAAGGTAAAACCGAATAGTAGAAAAAACACAGAAGAAGAACGGATAATTTCTCAAAAGCCAATGACATTTGACCAAATTTTTGGAACTTTTTCGCTGTATTTTTTTTTTTTATTTTGTTTCTCTTTTGCAAAGTCGCACTGTCACCTCAGAAGTCCATAAAAAATCGAAATTGGCAAATAAAATATACATTTGTACAAACGTTTTTCGCTCACCGATTTTCGTTTGTTTCAGTTCAATAACCTTCGGTCCTTTTTTCTTATTCCGTAGGAAAATATCTTTTTTTACCTCACACAACTGTCACCCTCAAAAAGCAACATAACCATTCCTGAAGAGGAAACTCCTCGCGGTGGTTGTGAACCGAAGTGTTAATATTTGTCGGCTCAATACTAAAAGAAAAGAAAAAAAAAACAAGCTCAGCCAAGCACGATGTTTCATGCATTGAAGATTCTCCTTCTGTTGTCCAAGACCTTGATTCTTTTTTGTCGGCTATCTCTGATCGTGTAAAGATCCGAGTCTCTTGCGTGTCCTTTTTCCTTTGTTCTTGGGCCAATGTCCTTGTAGACAAATCGAAAAAAAAAAAAAAGAAAAAAAAAAGGAAAAAAAAAGATTCCTTATATTGAGCTGAACACAATCATAGTTTGCATTTACCTAAGATTAAATTCAGAACATTCGATCGAAGTAAGTTTTAGTTAGTTGATTCTTTTTCCTACCGTTTCTGGGTGGAGGCCCCCCTGGTTGCGAGCCCCAAAAAAAAAATAAATAAATAAAGTGAAACAAAATAAATTTAGAACAAAGAGTTTTCTCTTTTAATCTTCTAATATCGTGCACTTTTCACCCAGCATTTCCATGAATGCGTAATTTCATGAGTTTAAAATTTTTTGTAACTTTATTGCTCTTTTTCCAAAATCCAAGAACCTTTCTTCGCTAAAGATTTCACAACTTACGAATCTGATTATTTTATTACGTTGTAACAAAAAAAATGTTACACCTTTTTTTAACAAGCAAATTAAAAAAAATATGTAAAAATAACGAATGCGGTATAATCAAAAGGCCGCAGATAATAAAAAAAACTCTTCGACGAATAGCTATCACCAAATAAATTCTCTAAAAACGAACGAAAAAGGTAAAATAACGAATGCGTACTAAAACCAAAAATTCAAAATGACTGAGAGCTACTACTTTATAACATTTTAAAAATATGGCTGATTATTAAACCAAAGAAAAAAAAAATTCTATATAAATAAACAAAATTGGATAATGCATTTAACCGATTAATGATATCAATCATGTTCATCTGTTTCTTACTAGCGGAACTCTTAAATGTCTATTTATATTTCACGGCGAAGTTTTTAGTTCAAAATAATATTGAGCGACGATGTAAAACGTAGGGGCTCTGCTTTATTTACCACAGGGAGTTATTTTCCGACCCTGTTCATTTCTTTGATTCATCGTCTACCTACACAAAACACACATTTAGTAGTTCCGATTAAAAAAGAAAAAAAAAAAAAAAAAAAAAACCTTCGCAATAACGTAAGTGAATAGTTTATTTGTATTTATAATAATCTTATTTCGAATTACTTAAGCTCCAGGTTGCCGTCTTATATTAATTTTCATTTCATTCAAATAAAAAAATAAATAAATAAATAAATAAAAACACAATAATAATTACCGACAGACTCGTAATCCCCGTACTTTTACCTACGTATCCAGTACATCGATGATAGTTAAGAAAAACGAATAATGAAATCTAGTTTGATTAGTAACGAGTAAAGCGCGACCTTTCCATCTTTATATCACTCGCCCGGGGGAAAAAAAAGTATTTTTTTCAAATTTCGAACTTCCAGAGCCCCGAGGACATAATTTTGATGTCGAAAACCCGGATGCTTCAAACTAGAGAAAAACATGCGACAGGCGCTTATGTTTAGCCTTGTTCAAAATTTTCAATTATAATACTCGCGCCACAATGGCAGAAGTCACCGTCATTTTTCGCGTTTTTCCGGACTTTTCACCAACTTTGAAAATTTTGTTAAGGAAAAAGAAAGATGGGTTTCGTTCCCGATTAATAGCGATCTTTCCAACGATACATGCCCGGAAAATGAAATAATTTTTTCCAAAATTTCGAACTTTCGGCACCCCGGGCGGTCGAAATATTAAGTTATAAGCTCGGCTAACATTTTCCCTATAAAGCGCTCTTTTAGGCACGTGTTTCAGTTATATTTAAATTTTTTCGTTCGGGCTATTACTTATATGAACAAACTAGTTTGCTACTACTCTTTGACCAAACGGGAAAAGGTTGAAATCACTTTTTATCGGTAATTTTTTTCATTTTATGGAAGCGCTTCTACGTTTTGTTTTATATTTTGAACAATACTTTTAAATGGCTATCTAGAATTATGGATTTTTTTAATTGGAATTTTTGAAGTCATCTTGAAACCATATCATCATATAGGTATATTCTTTTGCCGCCCCTACGGTAATCGATTACCTTAATGTTGTAGATTGCCATAAATATTCAATTATGATTCATGTTTCAAGACTGAAATTTATAAGTCAAACGTTTCCTCTGAATTAGTGAATTTTATTTGAATTTTATCGTTTCTGAATAATCTTATTATGATTCCGCGCATTATATGTATACGGAACCTTAAAGAAGAATGATAAAAATCGAACAGATCTCTTTAACCTTTATCGAATACTGAATGGAAAATATAAAAAAGATGAAACGACCTATAAAATTAGCTTAATTGCGACACGTTGACTCCCCATCCTCCGTGGCTAGATCAATTTACGACGAAGAATAAAGCGATCTGGAAAGGCTATGCGTAGAGAAAAAATCGACTGCTGGCTTAAACTCAGTACTCTCCTTACTATTACCACTTTTAGCGAGACTTACGAAATCTTCCCTCGGCTCGATAGCTTTGGTTAGAGCGCACTCGCCAGCCAGCTGTCGTGGCGTAGTCGGTTAGGAGGCGATGCTTCGGTCGGGTCTGGTTCAAATTCCACTGTCTTCTATTAAAATTTTTTTTTAATTTCACTTGTTGGTTAATTTCCATATATAGCCTGCTAAAAAAAAAAAAAAAAAGATGAAAAAAAAGAACTGCTGTATCTAGTGAATTCGAAATCTCTGCTACCGGCCATTTTCACCGGGAAGGCAGACACGGAAATTTTAGTTTTAGCTGGGAAATCGTTCTTGAAATGTACAGCCAACGGTACTTCTCATTTAGTCCAAAAATGAAACCGCACGGAAAAAAAAAAAAATTTAATAACTGGAAAAAATTCACTCGCGGCATCACGGGCATGTTTCTTAATGAAAAAAAGGGTAAAGAATCGATTAGAGAAACAAAAGCGATCGACAAGTAAGGCAGATGAAAAGTGTGCCCATGCGATTTTTGGAAGCGCGAACTTCCGCTTTTGTTTTTTTTTTGTCTTTCTTTGAAGGGAAAGGGGGGCTTCAGTCAGGGGCATTACCCTGATCATTGCATTTTCAACGTGCGTTAATTCGCCGCATTTGGGCACCAGCTGGTTTTACTACGAAGCCGCAATTTGCTACGGTTTCGGGTGGTCGGTCTTGAGTAAATTTTCGTACTAAAGGAAACTGTTCTTTAATCGTGAATTTTCCTATAAATCGTCACTTATATGTCAGACAAAAATCCTGAATCACTTTAGCATAATAGTGAATGTATTATTTATGAAGAAATTAAGTAGACGCAATTGATCATTCTTCAATTTTTAATTTCATAATGGATTCGTCAAGCACACCGATACGGGACGAGTCAATTATTAAGCGACTGTCAAATCTAACCCGCAACATTTTAAATATAATATAATTAATGAAAAAATGAATTCAAGTAAAAATAGGTTAATGTCAAATTGTTACAATTTAATTCGGTATTTAGTCACTATTTCACAGCGTATTCATTCGGAATAAGTATTTCTACCTAGTACCCTATTTTTTAACTAAAAAGAAACTTTTTTTTTTTCGCCCGTTTTATCATTATAAACATTGAACATTTTAGTTGTTTGCGTGTGCTTATAATTATATAACTTGAATAATAATAATAACAATAATAATCAAATCAAAATAAAATCAAATGTTTATTATCATTATTACGGAATCTTTTCAAAAATATATTTTATACGAACGTCATTTGAATGAATATATCGAAATAGGACATGGTAAGCCTTTCCTATCATCGCTGACAATGTTAAATCTTTTCTCATAAATCCGGGAAATTACCATAACCGGAAAGAGCCTGGTTGAAAAAGTAATTGATGTCGGAATTTTGCAAACAGCACGTACGCTTGTCTACCAGCAGACTGATCATTCAAACTGCTTTGCCATAATTCTCCGGTACTTTCTAGTCATGCGGGGCCAAGTACGAGAAAGCAAATCGACTAAGAAAGAAGTCTACCGGTACTTCTCTAGTAGCGGGGATTAATTATTTCGCTAAAAATACAGTTTTTAAATCTGAGAAGTCGCTATTTGAGCAGGAAAAATGCTTAATGTAAAACGCTCGTCGCTCTGTCGGTTGCCAGTAATGGATTTTCGTTTGAAAATTTATTTGCTTCCCTGCTGAGTTCGCCAGGCGCTACCGGTATTTCTTCGATATTAGCGAGTCACCAAGAGTGCATTGAGCAGCACACAGGCGCATACAAAAACAGGGAAACAGCCTTAATCAGCTCGAGTGTTTAACTAATCAGGTCTTTTTTTCCATTTTAACAAAGCGACCAGCAGCGCGTTATACACGCATATTTTTCACTGTGAACTGTGACTTATGACCGCTATTTTGTTTATAGGTAAATGGCGTTCAGAGGCTCCTATATAAATTTTATACCATAATGTGTGTGTGTGTGTGTGTGTGTGTGTTGATCCACACTTATGAAAATTACAAAACAGTTGAAAAAACCGCTGTCTATTTAGTGAACCGGAATTTTTATAAGTACACTCGGTGAAATCTAGCGAAAATCTGTTGACTGTGACAAACGAAAAACGGTACGCCGAAGTAATAGCGCGACGAACTACTAGTAAAATTAGATTGAAAATGCAGAAAAGTTTGTTGATGAGAGTAGATTTCTTCTTCTTTCGGTGCCATGACCGTTCTTGATCTCAGGCTCATCTGATAGCAAGCTTGATTAATTTTGTTTGTAGGCATCCCTATCCTTTGCTGTGTGAAACAGTTCTTCAACACTGCAACCTGTCCATGTCTGTAGGTTCTTGAACCAAGATAATCTTGTTCGTCCAACTCTTCTTTTTCCTTCCATCTTTCCTATCAATATATTCTGCAGTAATGTGTACTTTGGCCCACGCATTACATGACCGAGATATTCTGTTTTTCCTCTTTTGACAGTGTCGATCAGCTCCTTTTCTTTTCTCATCGTCTGCAGTACCTTGGCGTTTGTCTTCTTTTTGGTCCACGGGATCCTGAGTAAGCGTTTATAACACCAAAACTCGAAGGCTTCTAATCTGTGAAGTGTTCTGGAAGACATCAATGTCCACGTTTCGACACCATATAGTAATACCGACCAGACATATAGCATTTCTGAGTTCTGAATCTTAAATCAAGGTCCAAGTCGTGAGCTGTGAGTGTCTTCTTCATTTTCATGAAGGCAGAACGCGCTTGCTCAATGCGACATCTAATTTCTCCGTCTGGGTCACCATATTTCTTAATCCAGGAACCGAGGTATTTGTATTTATCGACTTGTTCTGGTCTGCCATTGTTTATCACTATGTCGATAGGGTGTGGGTCGTTTGAGATGGCCATTACCTTCGTTTTCTTCACGTTAATTATCAGTCCATATTTATTGCATACTTTTTCCACCGCTTTTGTTAATATAGTTAGGTCTTCTGCACTTTCAGCCATCAAAACTGTGTCGTCCGCATATCTGATGTTATTGATATTTTCACCGCCGATTTTAACACCTTCTTCTCTGTCATCAAGGGCTTCATTGAAGGCCTGTTCCGCGTATATACAGAACAACAAAGGAGAATAATTCATTATCAAATAGATTTCTCAATGTGGTTCTAATTTTCTTTTAAATCAGTTTTTTTTTTTTATCACATGTAAAACAAAGGCGCTGTGTATAGATTTCACTTTGTATTTCTCAAATTAAAGTTATTTAATAATCATCTTTATTTATTCTTAAATTATTTATTTGTTTATATATTTTTATTTCGAATTCATTTTGTCTTTTTGTTGTTCGCGTGAGTTATTTATAGCAGATTTGTGTTAATTTCCTTTATCGAAATTTAAATATCGATTTTCTTATCAATTTTTAATTTTCTTTGATTAACGTGCCGGATAAGATAAGAGTTAGATAGAGTGGAATAGGTTAAACGAAGGAGGTGTTCAACTTTGTCATAGCGATCAGATATGATTTCGGAAAGGTTGGACAACCGGAGAATTTGTGCTCGGTATGAATTATAGGTTAGACAGCTGACGAGTAAATGTTAGATTGTGACAGGAGAATTACAATTGGAACACAGTGGAATACGTTATCTAGACAGGAGGTGACTATGAGTGATTTTGGAATGAGTTAAGCAGAGTCTTTTGGATTTCATTCCTTCGATTGGTGAATAATGAAGTTTTCCATGGTCAAATAGTATCTCAAATTGAGCGCAGCTTGTTTGTGTTTGGGATGTTTGCACTGTTTTTGCCATCTTTGAAGTGATTTTTTCACTATATGAGCTTTCAGATCCATTGACGGAATTTCAATGTTCGGTACCGGAAAGAACGATGAGCCTTCTTTTTCCGCAGTACCCGCGAATGAATTACCCTGGATCCCAGCGTGTGATGGGATCCATGCAAACGAAACACGGGTACTTGTACTACAAAGAATGCGAATAATTTCCTTGGCTATTATAGTTGGTGAGCAGAGTTGTATTTTTGAATTGTTGTGATCGCGTTTAATGAGTGTCTGTATATATGAGGTGTGAGGAGTGAGGCTCGGAAATTATTACATTTTCCATTGCAAGTTTTATAGCAAATAGTTCCGCCGAAAATAATATGAATAGTGCCGGAAAAAAGAGTAACGAAGAATAATTTTTTTGTCGGATGCTATTCCACAACCGGTTCCTTCAGATGTTTTGGAGTCGCCAGTAAAAACTATTTTGCAACTGTCATATTTGCTGATCATGCATTGTGATATGCGGAACGTAAAATGCTCGGACATGTTTCTCTTTTTGAGAATTGCCGGAGCTGAAGACCTATGTCGAAACGCAGGTTTACCCATGGAGGTGTTGCCGCTACGGTTAGTTGATATGTCGGCAGTAAAGTGAATTGCGTCGAATCTAAGATTTCAATAACTTGCATATAAAGAGTGGGCACCGATGTATAAGGTGATGGTCGAAACGAGTTCAGCGAGAAAAGGTTTATCGACGACTTAAGACGAATCCACGTGTTTAAAATGCTCCGGTTTCTGTAAATATTGAAAGAAGGAATACCAGCTTCACAAGGAATGCTAACAGATGGGGAAGTATGAAAACTTCCAATAGAGCGAGTCTCGCAGCAGTATGATGTATTGCACTGAGTGAGTTGATGATATTTTGATTAGCCAAAGAATAGATTATAGCGTCATAGTTGAGCCTCGATTTAATCAGTGCTTGGTAGATTTTCAATAAGGAGAAACGATCTGCGCCATACAATGTTCTAGACAGTTTACGAATTAAATTTAGCTTTTTTGGTGCAGCCTGTTTTTAATTAGTTGATATATGGTTTCCGTGTAAGTTTTTTATTCAAAAAGATTTCTAAATAGTTTACGGTATCTCATGATGGAATGGTTACGTTGTTTAGTTGAACTGAAATTTCATGACTAGAGCGGCGAACTATGCAGAAATGAATCACAGTAGTTTTCGTGTGTTAGAGAAATTGAAACCGTTTTGGACTGACCAAACTTGTGATCTGTCAATTGTCTCCTGTAGTATTGATGTTCCGAAGGACAGCTCCTTGAAATGCGAGAAAAAACGATTTTTTAATTTGTTTTCTATTTCGAGTTCATTCCGTTTCAACATTTCTCCGGCTTTGAAACGGACTGCTGAGGAAAAAATTAGGATTTACCATTGGCTGTTGATCAGTATGTTAATGTAATTTTTAAAACGTTCGACATCAATAAAATCGTCCACAGTGACGCGTTATGTTATATGAAAGTGGGCAAAAAATTTAGTAGTCAGAGAGTTTTAGTTATTCTATCCAACTTACCCGGAAACCTGAATTTAAAGGACAATCCAGACTCGAATGAACAGAATAGAGATAATTACGGGGGAGCCGCTGCCATTGATCATGCAATGAGCCTGAAGTGCCACCGGTCAATTATTGAAAGCAGACTCGCGATGTACACCCTCGACAATGAAGTATCCGAAACCGGCGAGTCAGCCGACGTAAGCCAAACTTATTCTTTTGCCGTATTTCTTAGTATCAATTTCGTGTAGCAACTCTTTCTTAACAATCTATTCGAATAGTTTTAGCGAAGCAATTTAACAGTGTCCGGTGATAAACGGTTTGTATTTATTTCGCCGTAATACCGGTTAATATAGCAAATGTTTCGTTTTCCCGTTCCGAATGTTACGGTAAATTCAGTATAGTTCTGCAGGAGATAATTACTAAATTAAAATAGAATTTAATTTAAATACGTCGCCATTATTCGCTATTATCATTATTATTATTGTTATTCTGATTATTGTTAGCTCTAGAACATCATTCTTCGTAGCAACCGACTACTGTTGACGTATTTTCTTGTTTCGTAGTCGACCAGTACACGCGCGATAGTCGCACTATTACACGAGCAACTATTAGCGAATGTGTATGCCTGGTGCCCGAGCGAAAAAGAAGAAAAAGCATTTGTGAAATTCGACTGTTTGCCGATAAAATTCCGTTTCATCTGTCGTAAATTACCGGTTACGTTTAATTTGATGTACCACGAATTTCGTCCTCCCCGATGGCGAACACATTTTTCTATACCGACTTTTATTCCTTTTTACCTTTCCGGGGACGCTAAATGGGCTAATCCGAATTTAAAACAGAGCGACAGACACTGTGAAAATTTACCCGAAACTGTCTGAAGAAGAGAGATGTGGAAAACAAACTGAGAACATTCTTTACACAATCTATTTCCCCTCTAGCTGCGATGAAGAGATGTAAGCTAACAGCGAAAGTTGCTTGCTTAATAATTTACAGCGTCAATACGTGTACATCTTTGGAAACCGCTAAAAGGCACAAAACCAAATCGGTATATACACGCAAACCTACACATGCTCTCTACCAGAGAAGAATAACAATGAAGAGGCCTGTTTAAAATAATTAACAAAAGCTATAAAACCGACATAGCCCCCTCAGCTCCTGTACATAAACTATAATTTTTCAAAAGTAGAAAAACAAAAAAAAAAAACAAATAGAAAAAAAATAAAAGTGATACTTGCAAGATTAGCAAAATTCACGCGAATAAATATTACGGGAACGGGTTATAAATCAAATGACGCAATACGCGACGTACTATATATATATATATATATATATATATATATATACAAAAGTCGTCGCAGGCATTGGGATACGGTATATTAACTTCAATCAAGGTATAAAATTGAAGACGTGTCGAAACCGTTTATGATAGTAGCGATCGGAAGGATCACCGAAGTTCTACAAACGTACATAGTGTCCATGCAACTTTTGAAAAACCGAGAATATGCCGAGAATTTTGTCATAAAATCGGAAAGAAAGTGAAAATAGACACGAAAGATATATCCATTTTCGATGAGCACGTTCAAGTGAAAAATTCAAACATTATTTTTTAATATTATAAATTTCACCGGATAATAAATTTTATAAAAATCGTTTTTTATTTATTTGTAATCCAGTCAACGTTCACACAATTTCCCCCTCTTTAATTTTTCCGCTGAACAACTTTTCTTTTCTCCCTTTTTTTTTTTTAGGAGGGAGCGTCAACCATGGATATTAACTCTGTGCAAGGGGGAAATTTTTGTGTATTTTCAATATGCGGCAGTGGGATTCAATTCAAACCAGGTTTTACTGATAAAAACCCCTTCCTAATCAACTATGCCACAGTAGTAGGTGATACATGTTAAAAAGGTTTAGATTTAGTTTGGCCCGAAATTTATTTTCCAAGAGCTGATTGATTCTGTTCGGCGTGACTTATGTGATTTATATAGGTTAATTAGAAAAATTTGTGCAGATTTTTAGTTATTTCATAGGTGAGTAGGCCGGTCGAAATTGACTGATTTACTTTTGCAGTGCAATGTTCAAACAATACCGTTTCACCCGATCGAAGATGATATAGACAGATAATCGAATTTTAAAACTACTATTTAACGTTTTCTTCGCATTAATTTTAATTTTTAAAAATTTCTCGCAAAAGTGTTTATTTCGTTTAGTACGATTAATGTGCAATCGTAGTAAAAGTTGCAGTCAACGAGAAAACTGAGTGAAGTTTACTCATCAACAATTACTTGTCGCGGTTTTTATTCGGCCCTGGGTGTTCCGTAAAATGAAAAAGGTTTTTTTGCCGTCATGAAAGTTTAGGCGCTCAACGGCTCCTTCTCATTTCATTTTGACAACAGTGACTAAAACTTAAAACCACATCTTCGATATGTTTCTCAATAAATTCGCTATTAAACTTAAGGAACAGACGAAATTGTCGGCCCCATTAAACAAGTATAATACATATATATCGGTAATCGACTAATTAGCAAAAATAGCTAAAGAACAGATCTTATCAAATACAGAAGACATCGTCAAACATGGGGAAAACTTTTTAGTATCTCCGATTAGTGTAATATAAATAGGTATTGTTAAGTGTAGTACTAACGTTCTATGAGGTGCGCGATCCAGTTACTGTCGATCGTTGCGATACCGTCGCGATTATTATCTAACGGTAGAGATATTTATTTACTTTTTATTTCCAGATTATTGCGCACTATCTCTTCCGTGTAACTGGTTGAAAAATAACTCGATTACTGTAAAACGGAAATTTATTCACTAATACATGAAATCGATGTACCCAAACGTAGCATATGTACACTGTCATTTGATTCGTTTGCCTGTATTATTGACAAACTCTAAAATTTTTATAGAGCGCTATCTTTTTATTTATCTCTCGATTTGGACGGAGTTTGTTTTGACGATCAACCGTTGTTAAAAAGCGTAAAAAGATTGTCGTAAAAACTGAATGTAAAATGGAAATATTACAACGTTACACGAGAAAAGTTATTCCGGCGTTACCGTTAACAGAGACCATTATCAATTTCCGAACGAGCTGCGCTTACTCGATTCGCTACGCAACGACACCAGTTTTCAAACATAACAATCTCGAATCTTACTGTCTGATGTTCTTTATATCGCTTAATTTTATTCCGATTTCAAATGTGTAATGTCTAGTTAATGGTCGGACGGCATCTTCAGCTCCAACAACTAAAAACTGCCTACAAATATAGCCGAATCTTGTTAGGCAAAGGGAAGAAGTATCTTTCTACTTTTTAAATACGCCTGTTTGTCTGAATGTCTTGTTTTCGATCAGGTAAAAAAAATTACCAGTAGCCACTCCCCTGTGTTTCTGGTAACTCGATGCTTGACGAACATCAGAGTCTTAAACAGAATGTCTCATCATTATCATTTAATTTTTCCCCCATAAAATCAATAGTCCCGAACTAGATGTTACCTCTTTTAACAAATCTCTCAACTATCAATACTTTAGCTCGCTCAATCGCCCCCGCAATGGTCCTTTCCTCGACTCTTTCCCTTCTTCAGACATTCTTTCCCTATCACACTCTAATCATTGCAGACTTTGGCTATACTTGTATCCATCTTTATTCTCTAATCATTATTCATACTGCCGTCTTATTCAACCGGTTTTTCCTGCCTTGGTTTCATTCTATTCCTGTCTGTCGTCGTTCCACGGTTGTTTCCTTAATTACACTCAGAATCAATCACATTCTCTACTCCCTTCATCTTAGTTTTGGTTTTTCTTTAGCTCTTTCTCCTTTCAGCTCCCTTCAAGCTTCTGAGCCTTCTTGTATATATTTGTGACTCAAATCAGCATCCTTTTCGAATGTTCTGCACTCCTTAACGAACACTCCCTTCTATTATATATACGCCTAATTTTCGGCTCTGGGTATTCCTACTCCCTTTAAAGCTACCTATATCCTTTCCTTCCCATTGCCTTCAGTTGTTCCGCTGCTTCTGTCCTTTGTGAGTTCCATTTCTGACCGTCTGGCTATTTAGTTCTATCTGTTGAATTATCATGTTGTTGGGTCAAGGCCGCTGGCGCGCCCAGGGTTGGAGAAAAAAAAAGCAAAACAAATACTCGCGCTGATGTTGCGATAAAAAATATTTTAAATTCGCTTACAAAAAAAAAAAATGGTTATCAAAAAATTATTATTCAAAATATTGCGTGTTTATACATATTGTATGGATGTGGGTGATAGAGATTTGTTTTTGGCGCGCGTTAACTAACCTGGCGCAAGTGAAATATTTCAAGTGTCAATGTGCAGCAGCGGGAGAGTGAAACACCACGGCCTAACCAACTACGTAACGGTAGCTGGCTAAGAGAGGAAATTAAAAATATTTTTGTTTTTTTTTTGTGCGTTTAAAAAAGGAAATTTAAACTATCGAATACCAGAATAATTATTTTTCTGCTATTAAATTGTTAGCTTCGCGAAATTTGGGTAGACCTCTACTTGTTACAAAATGTTTTTTTACAAAAAATAAATACCGACTTCAAGAGGTTTATTATAAAAATTTAATAAAAATACACTAGAAAGTAAAAAGCTATCGAATTAAATGCGTGAACTGAGAAATACGAATGAATAAAGTAATGCTAAAATGAACTAATTAATTTCATTAATGAATTAATAAATGCGTTTTAGAGTGGTTTTTTGTTTTTTATTAGAAAGTAATGATTGTAAAATGTGTTTAAGAAATACGTAATTTCGGATAAAGAAATAAAAATTCCAGTTCGAATTTGAATAATATGAAACATTCGGCAACAACGCTGAAATATCGACTTTTATCGAAATTTTTCCATCGGCACGTTAAACGGACTACAATAATGCATACATATATGTATGTATGTATTAATATCCATGGTAGATTTCATATTACGTTTTTAAAATAAAATTATCTATCGATTGTTTTTAAAGAATTTATAAATAATTCTCTTTCTATAATTTATCGGAAGCCGTAGAGTAAATTAATTTAGTTTCCGTTTATTTAAAATAAAGTAAATTAATAATCATATTAATTAATTTGTAAAATTAAACGAAATACGTGGCAAATGATTAATTTTTAAAAAATCCAGCTACTTTCCTATTCGGTAGAACTAAAACAGTAGAGGGAACCACACGGCAGTGAAAATTACGTTAAAATCGCAGAAAAGTTTAAATAGCACAATACTTCAGTTACAAGACGGAATATGCTAATTCTGACGCATGTGAAATGCAGACCAGCACTTGCAGCTATTTGGATAAATGAATGGCATGTGTATTAGCAGCTACTGCTATTCTAACGGCTATTGTTGTTAATTCTTATCTCTATCGGTAACTAGCGGTACACACATCCCTGGTATGGGCGCCGCGATAAACCCGAAGCCCAAAATTATCTTTAAATCTTATGAAACTGGTTTTTAAATATAAAAAAAAAAAAAAAAAAAAAATCTTTCGCAGTGGGGTCACACCGTCATTGCTGAATTTCAACGAATAACTCACGCAGATCTTGTTCGTGCCGATATTAATGACACTGTATTCCATTTTGACAGCAGAGATGATTTGGAAAATCATGTAACATCCGACTCTATATGTAACGCTTAAAAATGGCCTAGTCAACTAAAACCGATTCCTTCATGAAAATTACAGAAGTCCGCGATCCAAGTCTTCTAATTCACTCCGCCGTTCTTTGAAAAAATCAATTAGCGTAGCCAATTTCTATTAAAAATTTCGAATGTTTTTTCAAAACGTTCCTTTATTAACCCCGGCGCAAGAATAACGTCTCACTAATATACATTACGGTGACGGAACTTGATATATATGAAAATTTTCTCTCAACGTATTAATGTGGTTTACTATGTCAAAGTTTTCCTTTTTCATCTTATTCATTTTTCAATCGCCCCTTTATATCGATGCGGAGATAAACGCAAAAGAAGCCGAAATAAAGATTAAAGCTTTTAACATGTTTTGCTGGTGCCGCATGGGACAGCCAAAATATTGAGCAGCCTTCAAAAATAGAAAGTGAAGGAAGTCCCATGTATCCTTGATAAGGTATCACATGAATTGTGAAGATTCGCAGAGTACTAAGCCCAACGGAACCAATGCTAATAGGGGACTAGTTCCTTTCTGTACTTTCCCAAATTTCTCTGGTACCCAATGATTTCAGTCTGGGTAAATTTAGGAAAAGTAATCCATGTCCTCTGTGTTTTAGTAGCCAAACACCTTAACCAACGGATGCACAAAGAAGAAATATCCGTATATTCTTCGGACGCAAGGTCGCGACCAAACACGAAAACCGATATATTACTCAAATCTCGGAAATCGCAGAAAAAAACTCGAAAAATATTTACCAGTAACCTCAGACTGAGAGAAACGGCATCGCGCTATCTCTGGGTAACAACGACGGAAGAAGAAAAAATGTCACTATATTGACGACATATTAATTCTCGAGCATCTGCAGCATGAAACGAAATTGACAATTTCGCGTAATAAGTATTGCGAAATGAACTTCCGGTTATAGCGTTAAAATTTATTTCGCTTCTTTCTGATTTTAGTGCTCTTATAATTCGTTAAACGGTGACAGCGCATCAGGAACTCAACCCGCTCCGGCTTGGTAAACGACATCAGCAGAACGATGCGTTCCCATACTAGAAATCACCATTAAACAACTGCCGGATGAATCGCTGTTCCGCAAAGAGGAGCCGGAGTTCTAAAGGTTAATTAGCGGGGAATTATGAAAGCGTTCCTAGGCGAATTTTTCATTATGTGTGTGCCGAGGTGAAGCTGCAAGAAGCAGCAGAGAAAATGGGCTTGGAAGAATAATGGCAGCGAGACAAGTGAGAAGCGAGCGGGAAGGATAAGCTATTTTTGATTCAACGGCCGATAGAGGAGTTTTCGCTGTGGCGAATCAATTTGCTTTATCTGCGTTGCCGAGGCTTAAATTCTAACGGCAGTGGCAGCGGCAACAGCAGCGACGGCAAGGATTGTGCGACAGGAGACTGCGTCGGAAATTTTATCATTTATCTCGTCTCATTTTCGGATCGGCCGGGCGCATCTCGCCTATAGAGTGGCGCACGTCTCGTGTACAGAGGACGGCTTAGCACGTATAGGCGTATATGTATGTGGAATTAATGGGATGTAGCTGTTTATAGAGCGAGTATTAATATTCAGATGAAGACAGCGACTTAAGTAAGTAGAATAAAGATGAGAGACATTTGGAGATGGGAAAGTGCAAAAGCTGCCACGGAAAAGGCTCAAAGCAGGGCTAGGGGACTAGTCAATGATTGATTACCATTTGGCGGTTTCGATTTGCTGCCGGAGTAGCAGCCGAAAGTATAAAAGAGCAATCGCTTTCAAAGGTTATTTTTCGAGCCGGTGCGAACCATGAGCGCCACTCTTAAGTTGTTTTCTGTAGCATTAATTTTATTTTTCGCTGCAAAGTCTGCCAGCGCGCAGCCCGCAGCCTCTATTTTTCATCTGCCCGCGTTTTTTCCTTCTGTCGTAATCGTCGTCCTTTTTTCTCAACTTTTTTCTCCAGCTTCTTCTCCTCTTCTTCTTTCACTCGGAAAGGTTTTATTTTCCCGGCGCACGATAAACGCCGATATCACAAAGCTGGTAAACAAGTTGCGACTGGAATGGTTTAACAAAAGGTACCGCTCAGGCTTAAATGTGTTTCTCATTTAAAGTCGCTACGGACTGCTGAAGAATTTTACCCTGTTCACTTAATCTAACAGTCTCCGCCGAATAGTTTACGTACAACTGGCGCAAGACACATGAAAGAGCAGATGCTAGCGAAAACGGAAAGAGTTGACTATATTTCGAGTTTTTCCTTTGACCATTTTAATCAACGTATAAACCACTGTGGTTGCTATTTTTCGGTTAACTAGCAAGACAAAGAATACCCCGCACATACATATACATATATAGTATACATATAGTATATTATATGTATACTATATATATATATTATATATATATATATATATTATATGTATATATGTATTTACTCAAAACAGCATATACGGTATATAATGTAATTCTAAATCTTTGTGCTCGTTTAAAATTGAAAACCCAGTACAACAGAAAGTGTTCCCCTTCTTCTGAAGTTAACAAGAACTGTTTTTGGTAATATTCCGCTGCAAATGGAAAGTCTAAAGCTCATTCACGACAGTAAAACTTAATTCATAGTTCAGTCGACCACGGTGTGCCGTAGAATTAACGATAGGTTTTTTGTAGTCGTCAAAGTTCTTCGAACTAGTGACTATAAACCGCCGATTTTACTAATAGTTCAATAGCGCACAAAAGGGTACGCACAATACAGATGTTACGATTAATGACATAATAAGATACTCGTAATAATGAAGATGTTTCCGAAAAGAAAAAATTAACCTATACATATATATTAATTACCATGTAATTCTTAGGCCAATACCATTACAAAAAATGTCCCAATTTTATGTAACGTTTGTTATATTTTAACGCTTCAGACTTTTCTACATCTTCCGTTTTCGAACCAAAAGGCGTTCACATATGAATGTGGCAAATTCTTTGACACATATGTATATTAATTACAACGTAATTCTTAGACCGGTCCCCATTAGATTTTGTAACTAAAATAATGTCCCAATTTTATGTAACGAAAAAGAACGAGGTTATACGTTCGCCGGGTATGTTTTTTTTTTCTTTTACGCATAACTTATATTCATATGGACCGATTTAGAATTACGTTGTAAATTGTGATCATTTTGTACAAGGTATAGAAGGGAAAGAGACAGAAATGTAATCAAGAGAGGTCAAGGGGTGCAGCCTCTTGCGAGGCCAAAATGGCCGAGTTTATATATATATATATATTAAATATATATTGATATGTAAAACTATATATAGATGCATTGCAGACATTAAAAAAATAAATATAAACCTAACTCTGAATATCACTAACGGATTTTGTGGTAGCAAATTCTCTCGTTTATCTTATAATCCACTTAGAAGTAAGAAAAATTTAAAATTTTTCATATTTACCCGTTTTGAAGAGCCTGAATTTTTTGGCGCCAGTTCGTAACGTTTGTACTTCATTCTAGAGCCGACGAATAATTTTTTTCCTCGGAATATAAATTTTTCATCTATAAAACTCTACATGGTTAGCACCATAGCCCCAAAATGCCGTATCGCTCAAAAATAATCGAGAAAAAACAGCTATCAGACATTGGTAATATTAATGCACGATTTTTAGTAACTAATGTTCTCGTGTACAAACACGATATGCGCAAACATTGAAGCAAGCTCGTAATACAAAATTATTAATAAATAAAGCGTCTTTGGCAATGGCAAAAAGCGAATACTGTGTCATTTCATTACAAATAATAAATTTATCGACCGGTTAAACGTTCTATCACCATTCCCCACCTTCTATACGAATGTCCAAAGATCCTAAACCTATGCTCCAGCTTCCCTCCGCAATATCTTCCTTTGTCACTCCTATCGCAGGATTCGCCATCCGTCGCACCCCTTCTCGATCTTTTCAAATCCCTAAATTTATTTAATAAAATATAATAAACTTGCAGGCCGCGCTCCTAGCCTAGTTGCTGTACACAGCGCGGGAGGAAAAAAAAAACGTTTTGATATTTCAGATCCTATATATACACATGTGTATAAAAACACTGCCCTTCGAGTCTCCTTGATCTGTATCCTTTTTCTTCTAAAATTCTTTTGGAAAAATCGTTTTCAATTGACTACGCCATTCTTTAAAGTCTTTTATTAAAAAAATAAAAACCTTACCAGTTGTACAACATAGTATTCAAGCTTTGGTTATCTTATATCAAATAGCCGCGCATAATCACGGGAAAAAAAAAATGTACCGTACCTCTGGCTAGAAACGATTTAGTCATTAATAACTCGGTCCTTAGGCCTCGCCAAGGATCAAACCTTCTGGTCCTCTCTGCAGTAATTCATCTATAATTCTATAATTCTTACAACAGATGAGTTGTTTCTATCGATTACGTCATACCCTTTTTTCTCCACCGAAACCAGTAATAAACAATAATTTTCTTCTTGCAAAAACCGATTAACTGAAAATGATTCACAAATACGCCATTATGAGGATTATGTAACATTTTAAATAAGAACGTTACCAAAAAAAAAAAAAAATACAAAAGAACAATAGTAATTTCATAACTCTTCTTTTCACATAAAATGTATGTAGGAGTGTGTGCACACGAAGAGGGAGCTGATAGAAAGTTTTTACATTCCGATGATGTTAAAATAAGCAATAGTAGAAAAAATTAAACTTATTGCGCGCATAGTACATCAAAAAGCGGAAATAGCTATTAATATACTATATGTCATTATTTGTAATCCACTGTCTGTAGTTTTCCAACAGTGATACGGTGAATGAATTATTTACCCCCGCTAAATCACGGAAAAGGATACTTTTATTTGAAATATATACTCCGGCGTTTTGTAGAAAAATCGGCACTCACTTTTTACATTTATCCAATAACATTCTGTGTACTGCAACTTCGACCAGAAACACACAAGGACCGGTAGTTAAAGGCTTTCATAAATATAGTTTTTTGAATTCCCCCTGACGGTGTACATCTTAAATCGATTTTTTTTCAGTAATACATTTGTCACAGGCAGCTGCAAAAAATATCGCTGAAAGAAGTTGCATTTGAATTAGGTTTTGTTTATTTTTCTTTAAAATAACTCCGATTAATATAAACAAACTCGAACGGAAAATGTAATAATTTTCGAAATATATAATACCGACACGTTACGTTTTATTATCAATGATTTTTGAAGAACTCTGATTATTTATTATTTCAAAAATTTCGAGGATTGAATGAAATTGCCTCAATGGAATACGAAATGTTAGAAAATAGTGTAATCGCGGCGATCAAATAGATAAAACATATTTTTTTAAACATAACAGATGTCCCCCCAATAACAAGATATTGCAAAAATTCTGTAATTTTTAAACTAGAGCACCGTTGCCTTTTTTAAAAAATAAAACAAATTAGCAAACTGTCGAATAATTGAATTTCAAGTACATCCGATCACAAAGGGAACGAAAAAATTATCGACGAAACCAAAATTAATATGAAGAATAAAGTAAAACCGTCTAGTTCGTTACCGGGAATCATTTCGTCTTTTGCGGGACAGTCTTTACTAGTAATTACGAAGGATCCCGATAGTTCGATTTTATTTACATATATCCAAATTTATAATCAATTGGCCGATGTAAAGCGAAGAAAGGCGATATTAGAAGTTAAATTGAGTATTAATCGTGGCTAAAATGAACTTCTTAAGCGACGCACGCATTTTCCGGCATTTTATAAAAATTTTTTGCCTCCGAATTATAAGTACAAGTGCACGGCGCTTCTTTTCTACCGACCTTTGAATCGGCGGCCGACAAACGCTTTTGCGACGAGGTTGGTTTTTACGTTCCAAACGCTCTTGAATAAAAAGGCGTTGGATTGAAGACAGGTGCTGCGCGATGTCGATGTTATTTCAAGTTTATCTTGTTTGAGTGTAACAAGAACTATTGGTCAGTGGGGTAATCATTATTGTTTTGGGAGGCGACGGGCTGATCATCGAGCGAAATTTATGTGCGCCTCACGTGAGCCCGCTAGGAGGGGAAACGAAACATAGAATAGAGCAAAGTTATGGCAAGAGCATCATAGACAGGTGTCTTCAGACAAGTACGAGTAAGTATAAAATATCCTAATTTTCTTCGTCGACATTCCGGACCATCTTACGACTCGGTAAAGGGAAGAGATTAGCCATGCATCCCCTTCAACAATCCTCGTGTGTGACCTCAAGTCCCGATCACCTCATTCGCACCACATTCTTCCGCAGTGTTTAATTCTGAAAAATTCAATCCGGGCTTTCTCTTCCATTAGCGCGCTCTTTTCCGTAAGCTCTTCAGACATTTTCCTCTTGTTTAATTTCCTGTATTTTCCACGCCTCCGGTACCGTTCGCGGCATATTAATGTGAAAAAAAAAAGTAAAGAAAGTTCATTTTTAAATTTTAACGAAGCGAATTTTAGCCCATTAAAATTACCGAGAAGAGTGGCAGAAATTTTTATTCGCAGCTTCGAATTTTCCGGCGAACACTCTGCTATAAAGTTCCTGTTGAATGGGTTTCACAGCGCAACGGCTAAGTTTTTTTCACGTAGTTTTCCGGAGCCGTTCGTTATTTCGTCGCGTAGCATGTTTGAATAAAATTGTACCTTTGCCGACTAGAAAAACGCGCGCAATTCAAAACCACAAAAACAAACAAGCCAACAGAAGACCGTCGGAAAATTAGAAACCGTATTATATTTTAAATATCCGGAAAAGCGTTCCTTCGTTCGTTCTAATGTTTTCTCTTTTACCCGTTTCAAATGAAATTATGACGTAAATTTTAAATTTCCCGGAACGAGCAAACTGCGTCCTTATCAAAACGGCGCCATTTTAACGCGAGAGAGAAAATACGGAAAGAATGTCAAAACGATGACAGAGTAAAAATGTCCGTCTCATTTAATTCGTTCGTTTCTCTTCCTTAACGTGTAGCAAGAAGAAACATCAGAGCTGATGAGAATTTCTGGAGCCGGACTGCCTGCGGAAAACTCGGAGCACACAGTGTCGGAACGGAAAGTGCTCGTAGCCGTTAAGAAAAATTTCGCAGGCATAAAGTGTTAAAAGGCAGACACGGGACCTGTTTGTTAAAAGAAAACCTACAAGTAATTCCAAACAGAACCGCCAAATGGAGATCTCCGAGTTTTTCAATGATAATAATAATAATAACAATAGTAATAATGATTATAACCGTTATTGTTGGTGTCATTATCATAGTTTATAAATCAAAGTCGATTATATCGGTTTTGATTATTTTCGAAAATATAGCGATAGAGAAAGAGTAAGAAGATGCTGCAGCTATGGGGCCGGCAATTTTTTCACAAAAGCGCGAAAGGGTTATTATTTTTGTGAAATTGTTAGCGAAATTACGCAAAATGAAATTGTAAAATTAAATCATTCGCAAGCAGGGTGACATGTAAATTGAGGAGGAAAATGAATACTTCGAAAGCGAGCGAGACAAGAGCAATTTGAACTTTACAAATACCGTTGAAAACGCGTTCTTCTGTCAGGTTGTAACTATCACAACCGTGGAAAGTTTCTAGCATTTTTCAGTATATATGTAAATTAAGGGAAATACACTTAGACATGAATTAAAATTCTCACTTATCAGCCGAAACGACCTACCTGAAATCTGATCAATGGACATTACGGCTTAATAATATACCGTTCAGAATTTCGAATAAATTCAGTTGCACGCAAAATCCAAAACTTTTCTGTAACACTGGGAAACCTTCAGAAGTCTTACCTTTGCCATTATTCCTGTCCTCGAATTATTTTTATGCTCTGTCCTTGAGCGCGTAAGAATATTTACTTTTCTTCTCCTTTCCATTTTATGGGGTAATGTATTTGTTAACGTTAAACCCGGTTAAAATGAAAATAATAATAAAAAAAAAAAAAAATTTAATGAAAAACATATAAATATCATTTACACGTTTTTATATTCCGAGGGGGGGGGGAACCTTATGCACTATCGTGGACATGGAAGAGAACGAAAGAATCGCTGCTATCGTGTCCCTCCACCAGGATATTCCCAAATAGGTGCCCCAATTTCGGTCTAGCTCTTTAGAGTCATCTCTAAAAATGATCGGAATCGTACGATGTTTCAACTCTTTTGATCAGAGTAATGTTTTCGTTAACGGTTCAATACATTTAAATTCTTCGTATTTTTCTCGTTTTTAAGCAGCGGACGATATAATATTCGCGAACATTCACGACGGAATGAGACGATGCCCATTTCGTCGCGGTATTTCGCTTTTTCGGATGATAATAATGCATTTTATTCTTCGTTTCCGCTTTTTTTTCATTTTCTTTTTTCATCTTCTTTGATAAGCTTCTTCTTTTTTTCCCGATTCAAATACTTTTTTCGTTCTTTTGATCGCGTCAGTGGTGGTTGAAGAAAGTGTAGAGCGTTGACAAACTTCGAAATCTCTGTTCAAAACGTTTACATTCTCCGTTGGTTTTAAGCAAATATTCTTCACTTCTCCGTTCGCGATGATAAAAAGTTTAGACACTTCTTTTTTTCTGGAAAAATTTGGAATAACTCCCGGCCACGAAAAATGTTCATGTTACAAAAAAAAAAAAAAAAAAAACAATACCCAAAAAAAAAGTTTTGAAATGGTGTGAAAATTACACGTGGAAATTTCCTATTTTTCACTTAGATGGAAAAAGAACTATCTCAAATCTCGTTGTTCTATTTGGTCGATATTTGACGCAGACATTTCGTGTCTAATATACCTTTGCAGTTTACTGAATTATTGCAGATGTGATTTCAAACGACACGGCAACACTTCATACTGCTTCGTCGGTTAGTCGTCTGCTTTTCGGTACAGACACATATTATGCTTATACAGTTTAACGAAGAATAAAAACGTTTTGGCGCGATTTTATTAAAATTATTTTCGGACTAGGCTCAGCGACGAGTTTAATTACGAATAATTTCGCGGACAAAACTTACGGAGGAAAAAATTGACAATAACACGCGCGTATCGGACAACTTTATGAATATCGACGATAAAGAAATTTAGATTGGTCACTGGATTCACCTGGTTCAAGTCTACACGCAGATCACCGTTCCCATTCTGCGTTGGTTACCGTTCGAAAAATTTCATTTTGAATACGTTGAATAAAACTAATCGATTAACAAGCTTACATCTTCAGAAATGGCAATAATTCATTTGAAGAATGCGAGTAAGAGTTTATTTAGTCGTATTGCTCGAATTCGAGCGTCGTGACTACCTATTCGTACATTCTAGTTGTACAGAATGGGCAGCGCTCATAGCAATTGTTATATGCAACGCAGGTGTACACATGCAAGAAGACTACATTCGGAACTGATAGTAGCCGCTTGTTATCGCGCCACTAGTGCAGTCCCGTGTGTGTCTGCTGTGTACTGACCTAGCGCGCATATGATGTTGAACATGGTGGTTTGCCATTGCCTGCCACGTGATTACCGATTATTTATTTAATTCTTGTAATAAAGTTTGTCGTCGCTCGGGATCGAACCCGTGACCGCCATATCGGAAGTCAAGCGCTCTAGCAACTAGGCTATCGCGACGACAATATGGACGTATTAGGTGCTAAAAACACAAAGAAGTTGTATCTTCCGTACTATTTGACCCTAATTCCCGCAATACCGTTTCTTCTATAAAAATACCTGAGCAATCTGAAATATATTTTCGTACGAAAAGTTGCACAGTGACTTTGTAAGCTCCGACTATAATTCGAGGATCGATGATGCTCCCTCTACTAATCCTTCTGTATACCCATACTTTAAATTTGTCTATTTTTTTCTCGCCGTAGAAAAATAATTTTTGCAATAGTTTAATTTCTGTAAAATTTCTTCATTTATTTTTAATATAATATATTATTATTATTATTATTATCAATACAAACCCACAAATGCTCTGCAAGCGCGGGTAGTGGAAACAAATGATTAAAATGATGATAAAAAAAAGAAATACACAAACTAATTAAAATAAAACACTATCTGTTAGTAATAACGTAATTTACAGTCAAATTATAATATTTGTACGAATAATCGGATACATATGCCCACATGAGTGTACATGTGTACATTTTTTTTTCACCCTTCTTTTATTTACCTCACCTCTACGTCGTGAACCGATATAACTTACCTGTAATTTGAATATACTATATTGTTAGCACATGTTTACAATGCTTAATTAATAAATACAGAGTAAACCGAGCTTAGAAACGAAGTTGATTTAAAGGAACATTTCAGAACTGCTCCTGTACACCAGATGTAGCAACTAAATGGAAATAACTAGTGGTAATAAAAGATATCTGCTAATATAACAATAATAATAATAGTAATAATAATAGTATTTAAGTACTTAAAACCAGTTTGCACATTAATCCTAACTGAATTATAGACATTCATTCATTCTTACACAGATCAGCACATCAAATCCACTTATATACATTCATATAGATACTTACTATGGTATTCATATGATTACACCCATATGCACACAAATACATACACATATACATTTTTATACATACCACCTGAAAATATGTATATACTTTTTTTATGTGGAACGAACTGTAGTAATGATAATAATAGTAATATAGAAATAATGATGGTACAAACAGTAATAATAGTACTATTAATAATTTTAATAAGTATAGTGTTGTATTGTTCGAAATTCATAATTATTGTAATAATTTTAATTATGGTACATTACTTTTTATATGTTCTATTAGATATTTACGTCTTTTTTTGTAGTTCAATAGGGCTATTTTTAGAGTATGTGGCAAAGAATTGAAAAAGATAGTAGCTTGAATTCGGGTATGAAATTTTTTTAAATGTCCTATAAGAGCAGTTTCAGTATGAGCAGATCTTGTGATTCCGCCAGATACTTTTACATTAAACTCATCTTTATGTTTGCAAACAAAACTTAGGATTATATATTCATACGATTCTGGTCTTTCTTTAATGTTTAATAGACTTCTGTTAGTTATTTCTAAAAAATATTGTTCATGCGATGCTCTATCCACCGGTTGCTACATCCGACTTTAATTTATACTTTCCTTAAATTTTAATTTCTTTAAAATAATCATGACGCGCAAGTGTGCGTTTGAAACCGGTATTTCCAAACAACCATTGACCCATCTTAGTTACCTGATAATTAATTATCCATTAAACAGCAGAAATTATAGCGTGCAACGCCTTTTATCTTAAATAATATTTCGAATTTCAGATTACATAAATGCACAATTTTATCGATTGTAATAATAAATTCATCGTCAACTAGTTTCCGATTTATATATTCCGAATAAATGTTTATTACATTTAATGCTGAACTTTAACTTAAATCTTAGGTATATACCTGATTAACGAGCTTAAATGATGTGAAACTGTTCTGCGATGCTAGTCATTCGACATAATCGAATGTTCGGTAAATTATTGTATAAATTACGTTAAATACTCGCACGTTACAGGTGAAAACGTTAGTGGTTCCATAGTTTCTGATAGTTCTTGTGTAGCGAGCGATAAATTTATTTGCACAGTTATGTAGTTTTCAATTAGTTACGGAATTGAACCACCTGCGCATGCCGGAGCGAAAAGCATACCATTCTGTACTTTATACACGCCTGATTTATTCCTCGAAATTGTATAAACAAACAAGCATTACACATAGTTGAATGGGGTATAAGCTCTTTCCTACCTATCTGTAGCGTGAAAAAATGCCAAAAAATACTTTTCTGTACGTTCGACAATTGTCTTTAATATTTCGTCTTCTAATATACTTGATTGTATCCGTTCATTGTATTTTACCTTTTTTTTTTTTTTTTTGTTACTGTCTGATGATGGTTATCGCACACTATCGAATATTGTTCAATTTTTGACTCATCGATAATTTTTGAGTTTAGTTTCCGTGATAATTACGAAATGAAAATTTCACTTTTGCAGTAATTACCCCGAGTCTTTGAAGTGATTAAACCCGGTTTCGGCTGATCTCCATTTTGCCTAAGGGTTTACGGCCGCTAAAAATTGTAAAAACAAATTCAGTGTTGCGATTTTTATCTATTTATTGTTTTTTTTTTTAGAGAAATTAGTTTCTCAAGAAATCTAACAAATTTTTACACGTTCGTGCTCTGTTATAAATTGTAATGAACACAAAGACATGTCTCTTATGAAGACCAAAAAAACACGAAATATCATTCTAATGTTACGATATTTTAATAAATACAAATACATGTGAAACTTCGATTGTCGAGCCTGTTTTATCGTTTGTTACATGTGATTATATTTTTATATACTTATATATTATAATTTACTGCATTTTTCTAATTTAAATATTTCAAGGTTAATCAAGGCAGTACGTAACTTTTATTTACAAACATCACCATCATGCACATCATCGAATCGTGTATAATGTAGAAATGGCTAAAAGATACGTAAAATATGAAGATCGAAAGAAAAATAACGAATCCATATGCCGTAAACTATTCAGATTTTTAGAGACTACAGACTTATATCAACTAATTTAAAACTTCCTACGAATTTGTTAACTAGAATATTTTTGAGTTATTCAATTTTGTTTTCTTTAATTGTTATGTATTTTTTTCTTTTTTTTTTCTCTCACTGGACCGGCTTCAGAGGCCATAAACAGCGCCAGTGACTTCCACATTAACCTACCAAATAATTCAGGCCAATCCCTCCATCGAGAGAATTTGGATTGTTATATTTAAATGTTAAAAAATTATGTATTTTGTTATATATTATTGTGAAGTTAGAAAACGCTAAAGGCCCAAGATGCTGGGGCGTCTTTAAATAAAAACTTTTTAAAAAAAATAACTTTTATTTTTTTCTTGTTTTTAAATATTATGCGTACAATTTCTTTTTTTTTTTTTTAGCGTTGCTTGGCAAGCGGATAAAAACTGCGGTGGTAATGATCGCTCAGAAAAAAATTATACATATATATATATATATATGTATATATATGTATGTATATTACGCCGGTATATTATAATAAAAATCCAAGAAGATTAAACGAGCGGCTGAATAAATTCCAGAAGGTGTTTGAATTAGTACTATTTTTCAGCCATAATATAATACCGTTGTTTTATTTCTGTTAAACAATAGCATTGAAGACTTGAGCTAATTTTTATGTATATTATATAGTAAGTTTCAAGAGGTAATATTTATTTATTTATTCATTATTTAAAAAAAAAACAAGATAAAGAACGGCGTTTTCGGCTACTATTCGGGCCATATTTGTATTTATGGAAAGTTTACTACTTTTAGCGGAAAGAAATTTTCATTACCTTTTTTATGGGAAAAAAAATTTCGTTCAGAAAAAAATTTAATGTTGTCTGTAGTATGATGAAAAATGATCCGACTGTTATAAAACTGAATAAATCGATTAAAAAACTCATTAGAAAGAGAAAACTGTTTTAATAATGCCGAAATAAACTCTTATTAAAATAACATATTTATTAAGTAAACCCGACACGTTTCGAAATTTCTTCATAATCACAAAATATTACAAATAGTTATTTTAATAAGCGTTTATTTCGTTATTATTATAAATAATGAATAATCTCTTAACAGGGCCGTGCTTAGAATTTCGAAAAGAGGGAGGTTTTGAAAATTTTCTTCGCATATTTATTTTATAAAGAACAATATACATTTTTTTCACTAATATTCATACTATTATTAATTTCCATCGTTTTGATTTATATATATTAATAATTTACCTAAATGTATTACCCCGTATATGAATATTAATAAAAATTACATATTTTAAATTTTTTTCATTTATTTCAGATTTTCTTGCATTTATAATAACTATTTCTCGGACACGGCCTTGGATCTTAATAAAAACAGAAATTCGTTCTATCTATAAATAGCGTAATGTATTAAAAGAAATAGAAAGAAATCATTCGTTAATATTTGTTTTCGATATGTATATCTCTTTTTTTTTCCTGACTGATAAATTAAATGATGAAAATCGGTATTTCGTTTCGAATTCGTTACGAAAAGAATTGCACTTGTCTCATGTCGGTGAAATGAATGAATTTTTGGTTTCCGTAAACTACTGATAGTTTGCGTATAAAAATAATCTTCCTTTCAATTAATTAGCCATATAATAACGAGTGTTTTTTTTTTTGTGAATTTAGGTTTAACAAAAAAAAACAAATTTAAATGTTAATCTAAGGCGTTTAAAACAGAAATACACCGAGCTCCGCTTCGTCTCGGAGTTTGTAAAAATAAAATTAAATAACATTCTTCGTTAATTATTATATTTAAGAGAAAAAAACCCTATGTATCTCTTGATACGCTAATTCTGTTTACGTAATTTGTCCTTAACCGCAAAATGAGAATTGTCGTCATTTAAAATTTGTAATATTAAAAAGTATCAATAAACACCCGATACACTTTACGAAATTACCGATGTTTGGAGAATTGACACCTTAAACGCTTTTGGCTGAATAAAAATAATGTCGCAAAGTTACGGCAAAGTTGAGAAGTATCATCGCAGTTTTGTTATAGATGAAGAAAAGATAGAAATCCGAAACACTGTTTGTTTACCTGCAGCGCCCATAATGAAACAGAGATTTACAGAATTATTAATAAAATTGAATAGATCAACAAACAAACCACAAAATAAAGACGTTCTGAAGTCACGGGCGAATAAATTTTACTATCAAATACATATTTATGATAATCAAAATTTTCAGGTATAACAAAAATACCTCGTAACTAGAAAGATCACGTATCGATATTATATTTAGCCGTGATAATTGTGTTAATTACACGCTTATTAGTTTAAAAATAAAAAAAGAAAAAGACATGTAATAAACCTATGTGATAATCTAAGTCTGTATAAATCAATTTAAATTCGATCAAAGTTTTTAAATGACATTATACAAGTAAGTTATTTGTAGGAACTAAGAGAATTTATAGCAAAACTGTATTAGCGTAAGTTTAAATGGAACACCAATATTCTGATTAGAAATGTACCAATTGAATAAATTTACCTGGTATATTGTGTATTACGAATTAGTCGAAAAGACAAAAAAAAAAATAAAAACGCCTCAGAGAATTTCGTAAATGAATTGAGTACTCTACGGGGGGGGGGGATGACTGCGAAACCATTAAAACCTAAAAAGCAAAGTTTTGTATTTCATCTTGGTTGTAACGTTTTCGGAGTTACATTGTTTTTTTTGTTTGTTTTTTGTATCGAAGTAATTAGAAAATATAAAAATTCAAAATCAACCTATACACGATCGAACGGAAATTGTGTTTGTATAATAAGTACTGCAGGTAATTTGAAAAAAGTGATTGAGAAATTTAACCCTCTTACATATGTCGTCTCTATACGTTACATCAAAAAGGTAAAGACCCCGTAAGTGCGCTATAAACAAATAAACAGAGTGAAAAACAAGCTTGTAACGTCATGTTAGAAATTAATTTAATTAGATATTTACATTGCGTATACTAGAGAAGTGTTCCATCCAACTCCTTGTTAGGGGAAAGTGCAACGAAATGCACGTGCTCTGTAAAAATGGTTAACTAAGCGTGTGATAAATGGCTCGATGAGAAAATTAAATTTTAGAAGTATTTTCCCATTTTACCCGAAAAGAAATTGTTAACGGAAAGTAAAAGAAGTCGATTTTTTGCTTCCATCGTAAACGACACGACAGATGCTGCATTCGATGAACAATTTTCATTGCGTTTGTGGTGGGTAAATTCATTTTAAACATTTTCGTCCTTCTTGAGATTATATTTCCCAGCAGACGAAGAGACAAAAATTTAACCTATTAAAGTCACAATTTAAACGTTAGTTTATAAAAACACATTGTTTCAATGATGCGCCAAATATTTTTCAAATGGTTTAAACCATGTTAGTTGAATTATGTAGCGGAATCTCATTTTATGTCCACTGCAACTACCATTCTCTTGATTTATAAACACCCAAATGTAGTATAAAACGGATATTTATTGTAAAACGTGTTTCAGTGATTATTTTTTGCAATGAGCAATACGGTGTAATATCGTAATGTTGCCCCCCCTCCCCCCATCCACGAGGAAAGTGGAAAAAGTACTCCAACTGTTGGCGACATGTCCAACAAGAAAGCAATTACAGAATAATTTTAAAAAAAAAAAGAGAACAAATAATCAGAGATTTCAAAAAACGATTACAGATATGTATAAGAGGATATAAAAAAAAGAAAAGAAAGAAAAACAGTTACACCAAGTTAAGAGGTTATTTGATTTGAAATGCACCATAATTAATAATATTTGGTCCGCATGAACAATTTGAAATAAAGTATTAGATTCTTATTGAAATTTTGTAATTATCGCTTTCCCGTATTAGTCGCTGATCTAAATAGAATTACTACGCAGTGGAGGTTTGTTTCTTCTAAACTGCCTGTCCTGGCTAAGCGATTATCCTTATATTACAGATATAGCCCAGCACTTATTCCAATAGTTCCAGCTTGTTATTTCAATTTACCCTATGAAATTAATTATTTTAAATTGGACATTGATGATTCTCTTTTCAAACAACTGAGAGATACACAATTTGCTCAGGGTTTAATGAATGCATGGTTTGGCAATTTAGTATCCAGACAGTATAGTGACTTTATTCAGATATTTACAGATGGTTCTAAAGCCCAGGTGTACAACGGACCGGTTGGTGCTGCATTACTATTTGCTGGGGGTTTATTAAAAAAATTTAGGCTTCCGCCTATGTCGTCGGTTTTCACGGCCGAGCTGCTTACACTCATTTGTTTTATTAATTAATTACTCTATGCAACTCTTGATGATACGTGTTCTATTATCCTAATTCGTGATGCCCTGTCATGTTCGGGAAACCCAACGCTTCTCGAACCCGACTCGGGCAGTTTTTCCTTTGTTATGATTTTGTGCAGACATTCGTGGACTATGCTGAAGCATTTGTGGCCATAATTGTTTGTTATAATTATTGTGTATGATGATTGTAATTCCTATTTTATTAATTTTCTGGTTAGGCAAGTTCAGGTAATGTACCTTGGACTCAGTCTGGCCAATTTCTCCTTCCTAAAGATTTTATTCAGCCTCCGTGGGTAATGTTGAACATTTACGGCCATGGTTGTCTGTTTATAACCTTTTTCCCAATTAAATATTATGTGTCCTTCATTAGTTGGCAGTATTCTTATATTAAATGATTGGTGGCTAAATGGCTTGATAGTTAACTAAAGCCGGGCCATAAAAAAAAAAAAAAAAAAAAAAAAAAAAGTATTAATAATTTCATCTAAACCAATCAGCGCGTTAGTTGATGTACTCGTATAGTACGCAGACACACGCAGGAATGCATTGAAACACGATGGTAATAAGCGACTGCTATCAGTTCCGAGTGTAATCTTGCGTCTACACCAGCGCGTCTTCATTTTTTTTTCTTTTTTTTTTGGGGGGAGTCTTCACTTTGGATAATACCGATGAGGCAAATGTATTTGCATTAGAGTAGTACAAATTTTATGATGGTGAGGTTGAAATGACCCATCTAATGTGAAGTTTTTTCGGTGTCAGATTTAACATTGATTGCGGTTAATTAATACAAGTGTACATGTTGCTTACGGAAATTAATTTCTGTAACAGTAAAATTTTTAAACATTTGAAAATTCTTAGTTACTAAGTCTTCTGCTGAGGAAATCAGTGTGCTATTACATCGAGCTAATATATATGAGCGAAACGATTATCAGGAAAGTTACATTTAATACAATTAGGCGAATCAGCACAATTTTAAATCGGTGTAGATAGTTTTTCAAATTTCTGTGACCAATAAGGAATTGTACGTTAACAAAAATTTGGTATGTAATTTATATTGTTCATTCTATTTAATTAATGTTAGGGAAGAAAGTGTAAATTATACTGTTACCTTCATTAGCGTCGCATAGAACAATTACCCTGAAGAAATATAAAATGCATCTCCCAACTTACTTGGCCAGCACGGGAGATTAGGCCAACTTATCCCGCCACAGAGTGCCTACACCCAACGGTGGATTCGATATAGGCATATCGAGGTTTCACGATCGTATCCTGATCGTGACACTAACCGAGTGCCTTTTTTTGTTTTAGATTGATAATAGTTTTTTTTTTCTGTTACAGCCGGTGTAAATAGCCTTAAATTCAGGCCAAACGTAACGGAAGTAGTAGTTAGATAGGTTTTTAACATTATTTTTGGAAATGTACAAAGCAAAAGATGGGGATATTTTACGCGACGACTCGTTTTTATAAACAAGCTGATAGCTTCGTTTTTTCTCGGTGGCTATATGCGACATTATTTAAATGAGACAGCAGCGCCGGGATCGAACGACGTTTAAATAGTTTGTAGTGATTTTACAAAGTGGTTATAAATCAGGTTGGCATGAGGAAAAAACCAAAAACGCAAAAAAAAACCTAGCCGTCGAAAAATCTAATAAATTTATATTTCTTAAATTACCTTTAAATTCGTACCCGATATACGCCGTTGTAAAATCTTGGTAATATTTAGATGGAAGTCGGTTTATTTCATTTCTATTATATACTTAGTTGTTTTGTTGTTTTTTGTTTTCTTGACAAAAAATGTATTCACATTCTGTGACGTAATCTCTTTTTATTATTCTTATTTATTTTAACGTTTCCTTTTCGTGATTTGCTTTTCCTTATTTTTCGTTTCGACCTCTCTCCCCTTTCTCTTATATCCTTAATATGATGAGAACACACGGTAATTCTAAATATTAAATATCGAGCTCGGTTTTCAACAAAAAAAACGCGCCCGTTTAATTCATCCATTTCTAATTATTTTTTATACGAGTAGTTAGTGCCTATAGGGCTATTACTCGATTAAAGGTCATTTATAGATCATTGATTATTTTTGTTTTAATAATAAAATCAGTAAGCATTTGGAGGTTGTTTATGTCGAGGATATTTTTTTTCAGTTGATTATCGCAATGATGGTTGTACTTCTGGCAGGTTAGGATAATGTAATGAACTGTCAGCGGTACGTTTGCAAATGTCACATAGGGGCGGTGGTTGATTACTCAGTAGATATGAGTGAGTAATTTTTGAATGCCCAAGGTATATTCTGTTAACCACTGTTTCCAGCTTCGGTGAGCAGTCATTACCAATGATTAGCGGCCAAGCGTCCGCACTTTTCTTTGAATATCCAAGTATACTTGGCCGGGCCTAAAACCGCTGATTCCACGATTGTAAGATTTCCTGACTGTACCACTGTGTAAGGTCTTCCCCAGCATTATCGGAAGATATGTTTGAGTTGGCCCTCTTGCTGCATGATTCACGATGTCATGGCCATCTATTCCTCGATGGCTCGGGATCCAAACGAAAGAGGTACTGGTGTTTCGTTAATTTAATTCAGTGATGATAAGCAGTATTTGGTCCGCCGTTGCCACAGTCGAATTCATTGCTTCAATATACTGCAATGCCAAGACTGAATCAGTCAGGATCGTATACTGGTCAGATGGCAATTCCGATATCTGCAGCAAACATTGAAGTAAGGCTAACATCTCGGCCGCAAGGACTGATGTCATATTCGGCAAGCTGAAGGAATATATCCTTTTCCCGATGGAAAAGGCACCTCCGACATGTGATGATGTTTTGGACGCATCGGTGAAGCATAGAATTGAATTAGGCTGCTGACTTAAAACGTTCTGAAGCCTTTTACGGATGTCTGTATTCGGTTGCGTTTTAACGTCGGCTGTAAGCAGATCCCAGCAGATATTTGGGGTAAATTGACTCCATGACGGTGACACTGTTAGGATTCTGCTCATGATACCACGTAGCAGCCTCAATGGCCTTTGCAGTCCAATTTGTTGTAGCTGTTTTTGCATATGAATGCTATTTGGATGACGCTGATGAACAGCGACCTTCATTGAATACTTAATAGCGAGCATCTTCTGTCGGTAGCAGAGCGCTGGGGTGCCACTAAGATACTGAAGGCTAGCGGTCGGTGAGGTTGGGAAAGCCTTTAATGCAATCCTCAGTCCAGCGTTCTGTATCATATCCAATATATTCAGTAATCGGTTACTGGCAGACGAGTAGATAATTGAACCGTAATCGAGTCTCGAACGAATGAGGGCCTTATATATGCGAAGTAGGCTTGAACTTCTTGGTCCAACGGTCCTGTTACTCATCATTAGTCAATTTTGTGTCAAAAACCAATCCCAAAAATTTACATTCAGTTGTATGTTGTAAAACTGAATTATTAATTGTCAGGTTTAGCATACTTTGGTTACGTTTTTTTTTTAAACACCGTGTACTTGGTTTTCTGCGGAGAAAACTGTAACCCCGTTGTCATGCTCCACTCCTGAAGGTTATCCAGACATTTCTGCAACAGGTTTTGTGCGTACAGAAGGTCTGTCGTCTGAAGAGTAATGTTTACATCATCCGCAAACAATCTGGTTGAGATGGGAGATGGAATATGTTCAATAATCGTATTTAT
Source organism: Icerya purchasi (assembly GCA_039619475.1). Taxonomy (NCBI): domain Eukaryota; kingdom Metazoa; phylum Arthropoda; class Insecta; order Hemiptera; family Monophlebidae; genus Icerya; species Icerya purchasi. The sequence goes on from CM077116.1 coordinate 367,124,848, forward strand.
TAGGATCAGAAAACAGTACACGCTTAGTACGCTACCTTGAGGCATTCCATTTTCCATGGTAAAGTCTCGTGAAAGTTTACTTCCTATTCGGACTTTGATCAATTTAATCAATGTACTAAAATTAAAATAATCGTAAATTGTAATTTAAAATTATTTGCCGATAAGTGTAAACAAATCGAAATTATTTAAAATTTTAAATTAATAACAATTTGAAATTATTTAAAAGTTTAAGTTGATAAAAATTTTAAATTGCTTCGAATTTAACACTTTTTTCAATTTGAAATTACTTTCGTAGCGTAAATTTTGTTACATAAAATTCGCTAAAAAAAAAAAAAAAGGCCTAACGAAAAACCTCTTACTGCGACGAAATTTTAATTTAATAATCGTACTGGTAATTTAAAATTATTGTGAAACAATTTTAAAGAATTTTGAAGTATTTACAGCTATTATAAACTCTATTCTAATTAGTATGCTGATTGAACCAAAAACGAAATAAACTGGCGCCGTTTTAGTCTTGCCCGATTTTTGTATTACTATTTTGTTCCTCATTTATTGAATTTTCACTGTTGTTATTATTATTATTATTATTATTATTATTATTATTATTATTATTATTATTATTATTATTATTATTATTATCATTATCATTATCATTATCATTATCATTATCATTATCATTATCATTATTATTATTATTACTATATCATTGATTACTTTTTTCAGAGAATTTTGTACAGAAAATTCGTTAAAGATCTAACCATTTAAGATAATAATTACACGCTGGTATGGTTCGCTAGTACCAAAAATTAAAACTGTCACCTGTAATATAGTTCATTTCATCTTTATATTTCCGAGGATCTCCATTTTAAACCCCTTCTTATTATTTAGGTCAGAAGCACATTGGTCTTTTGGGAAATAACCTCCAAGATCAGTAGAACATTTTCGGATTTATTCACGGGCTTTGTAATTAACTTTCGAACGATCAAGTGTGTATTATTATTATTATTATTTGGAGTTGACGCATAATCTATTAATGGCATCTATATATTTCGATTTATAATCCCGTTTCTTATTTATTATCGTTAAATTATTTATCGGCTGCAGAATTTTAATTAAAAATGTCCCCTTCCCATACATTCGTTTTCTCTCTGTTCTAGAGCTAGCTGCTCTTGTCTCCCATCGGTATTAGATTATTAATTCGGTTGTTTCGAAATTTACACCTATTTTTTTTTGTTTTGCTTCAACAGCACTGCGAGAACACTGGACAAAAACTTAATTATTTTCATTTATCCGCGATTCATGTGATTTCTAATATGTTCTTCTACATTTTTAATTATTCCCATTATCATCTTACATTCTGTATAGTAAAATTATTCGCATACATGTGTATCGATAAATGCGGATATGTGAATGAGTTACAGCGATTTTTCTGAGCGGGTACTGCATCTTACGTTTAAAGTGTGTCCGCTATATAATACCTATTTATCTTGTCCTATATTATTATAAATACCGATTTTATGCACGGTAAAATTTCCTTCGCGCTGCTGTACATACTACACAAATAGATGAATAATTTAAATTATAAAATTGTTAATACATAATAATCTGTTTGTTAAAATTCATAAATATAAAATAAATAAATTCCCCTTGTGGATAGACAACAATAGGTAAAAAATTTATTCACACACTTTAATAAATTTAAATAAATATCTTAAGAAACATGTTTTTTCAGGCTATTGTCCGTCGTCAGCTTACAACATAGAATAAAATAGAACTAAAATGCGCGCATTTGAATTTTTATTTTACACCGCGTTGTTAGCTGATAACAGGCAATTGCCTAAAAAAAAAAAACGTGTCTCTTAAGATATTTATTTAAATTTATTAAAGTGTGTGAGTAAATTTATACTTATTATTGTCTATCAACGAGGAGAATTTATTTATTTAATATTTACAATTATAAAAGTTTTTTTTTTTTTTTTTTATTGAAACACATTGTTTTTAGAATGATATAAATGATAATTTATAGAGACCGCTTCTCAAAAAATAAATTAGCAGAGTTACATCACGTATTGCGAAAATTATTTAATTTTTGTGACGTGTGGTTGATGCTACTATAATTCCTTTCTTCGCTTCTTCTTTTTTGAAGTTATTTTCCAAAAAGCTATTCACGCGAATAAGACGTTCGCGTTTAAAAGGAAAAAAAAAAAAAGTAAACACAATTGAAAATCGAATCATTAGCTTATCTGCTCGGTAATCCTGCTGAGAAGAGACAAAAATCATTCGATATAATACATAATTTTTATAACTTTCCCAGCATACCTAAATAATTCTAAATAGTTGTATCGGGAATGTAGTTGTCTATTTTGTACTTTTTTTTTTTTTTTTTTTTTTAATTCAAATAGAATGAGGATGATTTTTTGATTTTTCAGAATTAAAAGGGAACAGTCAGAGATGACTCGAAAGAATAATTGATGTGTTTTTGTAGATGAAAAATCGCTTTATCGAAAAGTTCACATTTAGTCGTTCGAACAGACGGGAAACAAATTATTTTGAAAGTTAAATAAACGGGATAATCGGGCAGAATTTCGGAAAGTTTCCGTCTGTTTACACAGACCGTTATCGTTATCTCGTTTATTTTGTATTTAAAAACCACGACTAAATTAAATTGCATTTTACTTTTTTTTATGTTCTTTCCTTGTTTTTTCTTTCCTTGTTTTTTTCTTTCACTCCTTTTTTTTAAATTGATGATGATCAGCACGCAAGAAAGAGAATGTAGTTTAGATCGGAGGTGTGGCCAATTAAGGTAATATTACATGTAGTAGCGCGAAGGAATTAATTTACCGGCAATTGGCACGACAAGCGCGAGCCAGATTGTACACGGTAGTGTCGGTCAATGTAAGAACGAAATTCGTAAAAGTCGACATTTACGATTAAAAATCGCGAGAATTAACTGGACAGGACTAAATCGGCGATTCGATTTTCGACACGCAGCCCATTCATCAAAACTGGGCAGAATCGATCGGTAGGCGGCTTCAGCGAAAATGTCTGTCTCGTTCATTCAATTTATCACGTTTGTCAAACACTTTCAACTGTCCAGCCGATAAATTAAAATAGACATCTTCCGAACAGTAGTGCGTCTATAGGCACTTTAACCGGATTTCGATTATGCTGATATTATCACTGACAGAATGAACGATGAAATATTTAAGGCCGTAATCTATTCGTAACGAAAATATTATCGTCCATTACGTGCAACGTCGAGCCGCCAAAATGTCCCCTTTTTCGTATATACTCGTATGTTTTATTCGAAATTTTCGTCAAAACCATGACCGAAGGCAATTTTCAGGTGAGCGTTTTTTTTTTTTTTTAAATTCCGCCCTCGGCTGTTGAACTTATTTTTGGTAATTCGACTGAAAGGACGTGCTAAAAGAACAAAAGAACACAAGGTCGCGGGGTTGATTGCGCGAAAATCTCCAAAGGAGATGGGGTTGGGTTTCGGAAAAATTTCGGTAACATTGCTGTGAATGTGATTCGGAAGCGATTATAGATTCCAGTATTTGACCTGTAAATATGTAACCGATGAAATTAAGTTGAGCAGAAGCGTACTTCTTGGAAGCACATAAATCTGACTTGAGACCCACTCGCGGTTATCCCTCCGAAAAATGAGAACTGCAGTCTCATTGGAAAATATGAATTTTCTTCTACTTTTCGGACGTAGACCCACCCTTGTGGCATCATTTTGATCGTGGAATTGGTAATTTTGATCGTAATTATATCGGGCAGCTAACATAGAGCTTTAAGGGACACATATATGTAGTATATGTGATGATCGTAGACATAGAAAGCGCGTGTACCTATTAAAATAGGTTTTTTAATCTTCATTTAGTTCTACCGTGTTTTTTGTTTGCTTTTTTTTTTTTTTTTTTTTTAATTTAATTAATTATAAATGAATCAACAAAAATGAATGTGCCTCATATTCAATTAAGTTTATTGCGTAACATTAACTCTGTTTTACAACTGGCAAATCTAGGCGGTGTATAATTACCATTTTTAGGAAACCTTGTAAATAGAAAACCGCTCCTGACTGACTGCCCCTGTAGGTTCGATGTGCTGCATTCTGCTCGAATTAGCCGGCGATTCCTTTTCAAATAGATATTATTAAGAATCTCGCGCGTGTGTTTTTTCTCCTTATGACGTCATTAGAAATTTACTGCATTAGTCGTGTACTCTACATATCGAGAAATACGAGCGGTATTTCTTTTTTTTCCGCCAACGAATGTCCGCCGTTCTAAATAACTTCATTTTTAGATATAGATGCTTTTGAATTAAGACTAAAAAAGTGGGGTCCCGTTTTCTGTATACGACTTTCTAGAAATTCATAAAAATGTTTTAAATAATTATTACAATTTTTAATGTAACTTTTGTTTTATTTTTAGTTGTGATAAATAAACCGAAATTATAAAATTATACCTTAAATATGGTAGTTTATAAATAGTAAGAAAGATCGTATTTTTATTAGATACCTTACTTCTTTTATATTTTTATTTGTAATCCGATCCGAATTCTGGTTTAAATATATAAATAAATAAATAAATATATATATATATATATATATATATATATATATATATATATATATATATATATATATATATATATTCATTGAACTACTACTTTTAATTAAAATTACAAAATAAAAATGGCAAGAGATCGACGACAGTTGTGTTTTTTAAAAATAGAATATAAACGTTAACATTAATAGTTTTACTAGGAAATAGTATTAAATATTAGTTATTAAAATCCGTAGGTGTAACATTTATACAAATCTTTTATGGCGTAAATTAAGTTTCTCTGTTAGAAGTTTTCATAGAGGCTGTGGTTCACTGGAAGGGGAAATGTCCCCTATTCCCCCTCACCCGTGTATCCACCGCTGCTAGTCTTGCTATCATAAAAAGAGGAACAGTAGTACTATATACGCGTTGTTTCGAGAATGGCTAAATTCTTGTTTAGGTTAAGAAAAGAAAAAACATTAAAAATTGGAAACAAGCAAACCAAAATAACACGCGATAAACAGGCCGAGTGGATAAAACGGTAGCCGATGATGAAGAAAGCCTAAAAAAGCAAAAAAACAAAAGCCAACGGTCGGAATGACAGTTAAGGTGCGGGAAGGGAAGCAATCGCCACCATTTCGATAGCCTTCCTGGAATAATCTTATTACGTAGAAATATCGACTAGTACTGAAAAGTGGAAAACAATTGCTTAAGGGATTTTCGCTATAGCGCTCAGCGTAACAAGTTAAAAGGCGACGCCGCGACGAAGAAATAATCGAAATGGAAAACGTGTAACAACGCGCCGAAGCAGTAGTTTGACGACTTACTCTAAATCGTTAACCTACAACGACCAGAAAATCTCGAGCTGCCTCAATAAAACGAAAATGTACAGAAAAATGCATCAACGGAAAATGTTCTATTCTAGACGGGCGAGCCAACTTCCGAATCGATATAGTACATTATTTTAGTCCCCTAACGAAAAATCTTCGAAAGGGCACGCAGGTGTGTGTACCCCCTCCCGCCCCACAGGTAATCAAGTTCAGTTTCGTCGCCAAAAAAGGAAAAAAGGCGTTTTCGGTTGATTTATTTAAATTGGAAACAATTAATTCTAAATTTTCAGTAACTCTCTCACCGACCACCTCCTTGACAGCTCGATATTATCGGGCGCAAGCTATGTTTGGAAAAGCCTTCAAACTAAATTTTAATATTGTACGGTAATTAATTTTAAACACCAATTTAAAATTAATTACTGTACAACATAAAAGAAACAATGAGTAAAATAAACAGATATAGTGATAACAACGTCTACTTGGTGAAACATATTTACTGTTATTATCATGTGAAATTAAAGTTAATGAAGACAACAGCGAACATATATTTCAACAAGCAATGTCTAACCGTTATTTTTTATTGCTTATATTTTAGCATCGTCTTTATTAAATTTATATATTATAATAACTCCCGTGATCACGAAGCCTTGTCTTCGAAACGCGTCGGGGTATTTGGTAAATTAAATAATTGTCTTTAAATTGGTATTTTAAGTTGGTATTTTAAATTGGTGTTTAAAATTAATTACTGTACAACAGAAAAGAAACAATGAGTGAAATAAACAAATATAGTAAATTTTTATAGATAACAACCAGCCTCTGAAGAAAATTCGCTTAAATATTGATAAAAGAGACGTCTTCCACTACATTTCCTCGGTATCTTAGTGCTGATCTAACAAAAAAGAATTCAGTTGACTTTCTGTTATTAAGTACACGCTCTGTGATTAACACAATTAAAATATTATTCACTGTTACTTATTTGCGAGTATCGAAAAAGTACAACTCACCGTTAACACATATATATCACCAAACTAGTCTACGCTGGGGGGAATTTAATTATGACGGTTACCGCGTAGGACCAGCACGTTTCACTGGAAAATAAATTTATTCGTCTTTATTCGGAACTTTGATTCTCTCCGGTTTAATATTTTTAAAGCTGAAATTAACGCGGAAGTTTTTTAATTTTTAATTAACAAACACTTCTGCGTTAATGTTTTGCAGTTTTAAAAATATTGTTGATAAAAGCTAATAATAACGTTAAAATCTTCATAATTTAGAATAACATATGAATTTGAAAAAAAAAAACACAAAAACAAAAATGATTTTAAGATTTTGTCGCGAGAACATATCTAATAAAAATGAGCTAAAAGATCAAAAGAAATAAGTATATCCTACGCAATAAAATATTTCTTAAAGGAGGAATATTATGATTATTTTTAAACAACATTTTATTAGAGTCCCGGTACGTATTTTTTTTTTTTTTTTTTATAAATAAATAAGTTATGGGTCTCATTGGGCAAATATGCCCGCTGCGTGAGTGTCCAACACTCTTACTATCGTTTATTCTAGTAAACAAAATTACAATTAATCATTCAAAAACAGCATTAAATATTTCTGCTGTTTAACTTATAGAAAACAAGTGATTGTGTTGTTAATCAATGCGGTTTTCTGATTGTCGCAATTTGGAGTTGGTCCGATTACGGTATTATTTAAGAATAATCGTAATACCCCCTCCCCACCCTTTTAAGGGCATAATTTATCATATTTTTTACTTTTTACGGTATTTTTATTAAAAATTTTTAAAGTAAATCTTAAAAAGCTTTCAATTTTTAGTGTAAATATTTTTGAACGGTAATAGACCAACCTAAAATAATGCTACGAATTCGGTAAGAGAGCTGGATATCATCGGTTAAAGAGTTCAAAATCCGTCTCCTCAGCAATTTACAAATGACGCTTTGATGAGAGTTTCAAATTCATCATCTCCATTCAAACCTACACATTTACATAAACTTAGATCGACAATACTTTAAGTCACTCGCATTCTTTGCGCCTTTAAATTTTTTTAGCTGCTTACGTATGTTTTCCATATATTCTAATGATAATTTACTTAGCTAATATTTTTCCGATTAAATACAGCGAGCAAAATATATCTCCGAGGAGACTACTCCCTTTTTTTTTTTTCTTAACGCTTACTTCAGTGACTACTGAGTATTAGCATTCGCAGATACCAATATATATGGAAGAGACTACCAGTGACTTGTACATGTTCTAATGAACAAGGGGAATCGTTCGAGTATCGTTCCATGTGGTTAAAGATTAAGCGCAAAAAAACACAATATTTCCCCTCATTAGTGATGAGAAATAACGCTATGCCGGTTTTAAATTAATTGTCTTTATTCGGAACTATATATTTGTATTTATGCGCGCTAACTAACGTGGATAATATTTTAATATTTTGTTTCATTAAAAAAAAAAAAAAAATGTTTTTCGACTTACGTTTCTATGCTTAATATTGACGATATTTCAAGTGTCAATATCGCTCGTTATATTTGAAGATATTATCTACGTTCACCGATCACTAGCACTTTCCAATTAAACAAGGGGAATAATCAAAATCGATCCGTATGGGCACCAGTTTAGCGCGAACGAATATAAAAAGAAGGGACAACCTTCTCATTGAAGTCGAAAAAAACTGGTCGGTATTTTTAACCGCAGCGCAACGGCTGTAAAGTAGATAATTGCTCGAAAGAAACTCGCGATTCTTAATAATTTACAGAAAAAAAAGTCGTTCAAAGTCGTCCTAACTCGTCCTAAATCGTTCAGTTCAAAGTCCTTCGAATCGCGTACAATGGAAGTCGAAAAACAAAGAGGAATTAGGAAAAAATTCAAGAACAAAGGGAGTAGTTGTTAAAAAGAGAGAAACAATAACCAAAAGCAAACTTTCATACCGATAATTTTAATTTTTCGGCAATTAAAAAATCGACATGTTTAAACTGAAAAGAAATATTCCAACGGAAACTATTTCCGAAATAACTTAAATATTCAGTGCGAAAGTTCGAAAAAAGTTTATTAATTTCTGGAAACTTTAATCTCCCATTTCGAATTCTTTAATTTTAAGAGCAAATGAAGAAGCAACCACGAATGTATAAACCGAAATCTGTCTAATAACGTGAAAAATGGTAATTACGATAATTGAGCAAAAAGAAAAGGTGGACATTTACGTCGTCGGAAGCAACTTCCGCAAGATCAGACCGTTCTCCGAAACTCCATTTTTATCCGCAAACACGTTGGCACGTTCATTGCGCGGCAGCTTTCAATCAAACTGTACTGAAAAAGCTGTATAAAGTTCCCGTATTCATAAGGTGAGTCTAAAGAAGAGAGACAAATAAATCTCTTTTTCCGATTATTCTTTCTTTTTTTTTTTTGGTCTGTCTTTCTATCATAATATATTTCAGCGATAGCAGTCTACCTGAACAATGGCGCCCAAGTTAACGGTTGCCAGGACAGAAGGAGCGCGACTTATGTAAATATTCGAAAGCCGTGTATATTTCTTCTTTCGGGAAATTTATAATTTGACGCGACGCCAAGAACGAACATGGAGCAAGAGATAAGCCTTGCATCTTATTTTATACACTCTCTCGATTATTCGCCTATCAGTCGGCCAGCAGCAATGTGAATGAATTCGGCTTTTGACCATTAATCATCTGCACAACAAAAGCTGCGAAAAGCCAACAGTGCCAATAACAGACAGTTACCAGCAGTTCGCTGTGTTGTAGCAAAGATCGTGTCTCTGTCGAGGCTCCTTCGTCCATCTCCGGCGAAATGTTTATCTGCGCATTAAACCGGCCCGAGAAAGTACACGGCCTCGTCCGGCCGACACCATCATTCATTTAGTCTCGAGCCCGATCTTGCTCTTCTTTCTGTCTTTCCATTTCCCGCTCTTTTGTTCCACACACCGTTTCCACAAAGCCGCTTTCCGCATTGGCGATAAAACACAACCGGAGCTTCGTAATTCGTGGTCCGCCCCGCTGATGCAATTTTATTCCCGAAACGCCAGAACGGTCAAGAAACGAACGTTACTTAACCTTTTTTACGGGAAAATCCTTCATTTTTAATCGCGACCGCATTAATTACGGCTCAGATTCGTGGGAATAATTTTTTCTGTTTTTTCTTTCTGCCTATTGTTGGCGGAAATTTTTAATTCAGTCCGCTCAAGTCCTTAAATATAATCTTACAGAATTCATCACCGACGGAGTACAACCTTCTTATGGTTCCCGGTCACGCAAACATACCGGGAAACCTCGTGCCGCAAAAGAGATACCTAGAATACTCATCAGACTCCACTAGGTGATATCAAGAAAGATAGTAAAAACCGTTTCCTGGAAATTTTGGCAGAAAAGTTGAACAATCCGTCACATCTACAGGCAGTCAAATTATCAGTTTGCGAGTGGAAACTGCAACCAAAAGGTCGAAAGGATCAGGCGGTGCTGCGCCTGCGTATGATGTCATTCAAATCTTACGCTTGGAGATATATTCCAAAATCTTACTCCACCAACCTGTTGTGACAGATGTAAAGTTCCTGTCACCGTCCTCCACCCTCTAACAGAATGTGATCCCTAACCTATTAGCTTCACTCCGTTATATTCGCTATCCGTTACATTCCTTCTCGATCTTCTCAAAACAATGAACCTATTTAATAGAATACAATAAACTCGCTGGCCTGACCTAGCTGCTGTACATAGCGCGAAGGGGTGAAAAAGGCCCTAACAGTTTTCGAACCTTCATAATTCGATCTTACACAGTAGTCCCCTATTGTGTAAAAGCTCGCGACTGAAACTCGTTCATTTAGATGGACTAAATTGAAGAATAATTCTGCGTAGAAAAGATTCGCGGATGAAAAATCATAAGCAACATCACTAACTTGGTTTAGGTGAAAAAAGTCTCTAGACTTTCCTTATCAATTAAGCAATGTATAAAAAAAAGTAAAGTAAAGTTAGTCCCATATGAACAGCTAATAAGGTGTCATGGATTGTGAAGTTAAGTTTTTCATAATGGTACTAAGCGCCTAATGGATCTAATGAGAATACTGGGGAGCCAGTTCCTTTCTACTTTTGGATTATCCGCCTTTACTTTCCCAGATTTTGTTGGTACCCAATTATTTCAAGCTAGGTAAATCTGGGAGCAATTCGGATTCGGAGCGAGACAAGTCTCGGTAACCTATAATGTAAAGCATAGGCTACCCCACAGTATGATTTATTTTTAATTTACCTGAACTCATCGGTGCTCGCCTTTGTTTAACAAAGTTTAGAAAATCGAATTAAACAGCTGGTGGAAAAATCGTAAAAAAATACACAATGTATAGAAGATGATGAAGGAGGCCGAAAAAAACGGCAGAGAGGTAAAAAAAAGATAAGATGAATGTGATCAAAACGTATGTGTGTGGACAGTGCTAATATAGATTAAAAATAGAGGGGGATAAGTTACGAAAACGCAGGTTGTTTTAAATGTATAAGTGAAAAGTGAAAGTAATATCGGAAAGATATGAGAATATCTCTACCCTCATGAAAGAATTTACGATTGAAACCGTTTTCGAAAATAGCAAAATCAGAAGGAGCACTGAGCCGGAAATAGACGAGCAATAACAACAATCACTTACCTACAGAATGCGAAGAAGAATAACAAATGAGAACATGTAGCAGAGGAATGTAGATAGCCCCGAGCAGTTAGATGAATAGCTGGTAGAATCTTCAATAATCCGGATGTAAAAATAGCGCACCAAGAGGATATTCGTATAATTAATCGGAAGGCTTCTCTCGATGAGAAAGGTACCGTGAAATTTTACGTAACAAAGTGATCTCGATGACGGGGAGTTTCGAATTTCAAAAAACAATCCGGAAAATCGGTGAAACACGAGAGATGTGATCCGAAATCGGAACTTTTTCTTTAAGGCAAGTCAGTTTTTAGAACACGCGGTTGTAAACGTTTTGATAGACATACCAGTGAGAATATCGGAGAGGACTGAAACACGACCACGACCAAGGAATTATAGCATCTAATTTGTTAAATCGCTGCTGCCGCTGGAAAAAGGAAATAGACACACGCAACTGAATTTGAAAAATGGACCGCTAAACCGTGTTGGCATTTCGGTTAATTCTTTTTACGAATGATAATCGATATGCTTGGAAATAACGCGCCAAAAACCTTTTAAACAACAGGATTACACAAAGAGTAGTAAAAACTGTACAATGATTTCGATTTGCACGGTAAAGTAGATTCCCGCGCGAACTGAAGAGAAGGTAAAAATATTCTCACGTCAAAGCCGAAAGAATTGCTATTTTCTTTAAGGAACGTGAGCTGTCGCCACAGCGAAGAATGAAAATACGAAAAAATAGGAACCCTATAGGTGTCGAAAAAATGACGACCTGGCCGGAAACATAAATGATTTACACGTAAGACTTAAATAGTGCAAGATCGCCAACAATTCGAAAGATGGCCGTCGTTGAAGGTGAGGAAATACCGATAAGGGAGCAACACTATTAGTTAGGCACATGTAAAAATTTTGAAAATTAGTATGACTGATGCCGAACAAAAAAAACAAAAAAAAAAAAACGCACGTGCGAAGAATATAACACTGCTTCATTCTGGTCAGAGACAAAGCGACTTTTTCATTCAAATAATACTCAGGAAGCATGCTAAGAAACGTGGAGAAAGGGAGAGCGTTTTTTTGTTTTGTTTTTTTAAAAAAAAAAAAAAAGATTTCCCTCGAAGAAGAGGATAGCTATTTCCTGCTGGAGGAGAAGGTGATGAATGTGTTAAAGGAAGGTGTATATTCCTAGGAAGACGAAAATAAGCACACATCGTTATAAAAGTTCTCGTTAATTCTTCGGAGTTAAAAATAAAGGCACAGACCTAAATGAATTGACCAGAAGTAGTCAGTTAATTTTGCAGAAATGTTAAAATTAAAAGGGCGCGAAGGAAATTTAAAAGCTTTAAAACGATTTTCCAAAAGTCTAACTAGAGGCCTGGAATTGTTTGAAAACCTCTCGGCAACTTTAAGTATGCACCTTTAGGGCGCTTTGAGGAATATTTATGTGCAGGAAATTCTTCGACTGAGAGGCGTGGGTGGAAAATGTTCAAAGCAGCTGCGCAACTAAAGAATCACTTTACGAACGAAAGCGACTATTTCAGACAATTTCACCGTTGCAGTGAAATATTTATTAATTTTAATTTCAGCCGCGGACAGGGGACGTTAAAAATTTACGTGCCAACTATTTTCCGCATCCGGATGTGTCTGTTACATTGCGTCGATTTTCATTTCGGAAAATTTACTCGGTCATTTTTACCGATGAATATATCAAGCCGAGAATTTCCAACGCTGCGAATCTGCCTGTTCGTTCAGAGTCATTCGAGAGGAGGGGCGCTTTATTCATTTTATGAAAATTCTTCTTTTAAGCTGTTTACAAAATATTTTGAATTGCCGTTTTCGATCGCGCTAGAGAAGAAATTTACACCAAACCTCGAAACCTCGAAACCTAGAAACCTCGAAACCTCGAAACATCAAAACCTCGAAACATCAAAACCTCGAAACCTCAAAACCTCGAAACCCCGAATCGGTAATTATAATTGAAGCGCAACTACACTACTTCCAGTTCGATAGATAATTTTCGCTCTAAAACCAAATCCCTAAACACACAATAAAACTGTACCATATTAATGCGAATTTTTGTATTACGTTAATTGTTACCGTCCGAACATTTGTATATCATTCATGAACAAATTGTTTTAATGTTCAAAATAGTTGTAATCGATAAGACATAAACGCGAAAGGAAAACATATCTATTCGCCGGCTACACGTAATTATTGATATTTAATTTAGGCCAATTATGGATTTTTTATTTATTTTTTATTATAAATAAATAAGTTGTGGGTCTCACATGGTTAATTTTGCCCGCTGCGTGAGTGTCCAACACTCTTATTATCGTTTATTCTAGTAAACAAAATTACAGTTAATCATTCTGACTACCTAAATCGAACGTATTAAACTAAAAAATAAAATATATCAATCGATGCATATATATATATATATACATATATAGCATAATAATACACCCATACGCAGGGGCCGCTTACATATTAGACGTCGCATACATTAATGTACAGGAATGAAAAAGGAAGGAAACTGGTAAATAGATGGTCTAAAAGAGCCCTGAAAAATGCAGCAATAATAATAAAAGGAAAAGAGGATGCAGAAAAATTTCTTAATCTTTGCACCATTCTATCAACCACTTCCGCACTTCTCTCTTCCATAGACCGATTTTTGTTTTTCGCTTATTATGTGACTATGGTACCGATTAATTTAATTAGAACCGAATCATCTGTATTGCCGATTCGTATATTTACCCCTCTAGGATGAATAGGTATTACTTTGATTCGCTGTTAGTCGAGTTTTTGGTCTGGAAGGTAACTCTTTATGTTATTGCATTTAAATTCAAGTAGTCTGTAATAATATATAGTAGTGCATCTTGGAAGATATTTCATTATTTTCCTTCCACCAGGTTGATGTAGTATCACTCCACTTCCAATGGGGTAGTATAGGTTTCAAACACCTTCTCTAAATTTTACCGATTTTATTAATTTCCGTTCTTTTAGCCTCACCCTACATTTAGATCCCATATATAATTCTAGACATTAATAATGCATTAAAGTATATCCGTAATGTCCCATATGAAAGAACCGTCTTCGGTTTATATAACGCTGGAATTGACTGTCTTATTTACGAATTTAAATTTTGTATATGATTTTTCCAGTTCAATGATTTATCGATAAATATTCCTAGATATTTAAAATCTATTACATTCACTAGAGGTGGACATGAACACGGGTGAGTGATTTTATTCCCGTAGCGTTCATGTAAGCATTCATTGATTCGCGAGTGATGACTCATATGTTTATAAATATTACAACTATGGAGTAGTTTTGATTTATTTATATTTATACATAACCTCCTGTCATGCGCCCCATTTACTGAGATTATCGACATCCGTGTCCTTTTTACTTTTTCTCATATATATATATATATGCTGCCGCCCGTCCATTTGGTGTGCGATATGTGACAAAAACGGCATAATCCGCAGCTTTACTTCCGATGACAGATTGTGCAAACACGTTATTAGTACGTTTATCAAAAAAATTCGAATTGTAGTTTTTACTGTCCGATAAAATTGTATTCTCCGTTACTTCCGGTAGAAATAGTATAGAAAAATTTTAAATTCCTCTTCACACTACGTAGAATTTTTATTAGAAAACTTTTTAATTCGAGTTTTTTTTTTAAATTGATTTACCTATTTCATTTATTTATTTATTTTTAATAAAGCTCGAAGATCTTCGTTATATCGAAGAAAATCCTTTAAACCCGGCAACACCGTCACAATAACCGTCACCGTAAAATAGCTAAAGGTATACGCCGCTATATGAATATCCCGATATTGTAGCGTATTTCGAATGAAGCATTGTCGAAGACTTTACAAAACTTTTCTCTTCACGTCGACAATTATACTTAAATCTCGCGTAACTCTTTTCACTGGAAATTTCTACGAGTCCCGAATTGCCCGAAATCTAATTCAAACACCGTCAATCAGGTTAGCCCGTCATAAAATCGCTATCCGCCCACTTTGTAAATAAAGTTGGCTGGAAAAACGAACAATTTCGCAAAGCCTAATTGTCCCGGTTTCAGTCCAATTAAATCGTTTTCTTTTATTTCAATTTATTTTCCCGCGGATAAAAAGGTGCGCATCTACTTCGTCATTTTAGAACTCGTTCGTTTGAGCGACATAATTTAAAAAAGAAAAATCAGCGGAGAAAATGTTGCCGACACTCGCATTTACTCCGCACTGAACGTAATCGATTGTGGGGGGAGGGGAGAGAAATGAGAAAGAATTTCGCTCCAGGCAGATACGTCTCGCCAGTTCATTAAAGTATTTGATATAAAGTAAAATTTCAGATTTATACCGGGGGGCTTTTACGGGTATTTTGAAATAGCAATTCGATTTGTTCCGAAAAGGAAGCACAAAGAAAGTCTGGAGTCGACCGGAATTCTGAGAATTCTCTTTCGGCTAATTTCTGGAGTTTCGGCGCAGCCTTTCCGAAGGAATAGAATTGAGAGTTACTAAATAAATTTATTACGTCCGTTATTCTTCTCCTCTGTTTTTGTCATTTCCCATTTGCCTGATTAATTAGCAAACGCCGGCAGAATTTGAATATTTTCCTTTGAAGAAAATGCTTCGAAAAGTTGTTCACCTCAACCATAAGAATCGGCAGTAGGACGAAAAAATGCTCGCGATGTCTTCCCGCACGCTCTATTTTCGTGCATTTCTCTCTCTCTCTCTACGTTATTCGTTGGTATTTCGTTCGAGTTGCGAGTCTCCCGAATTGTAAACGTTTCCAATTTTTCTTTCTGATGGCTAGACTGAAAGAAGAATTCCGATGACGATGAATACCGATTTCAATTCTTACGTACAGCAAACACCATCGCAGTAATTGTAATACAGCGAAACAATCCCAAACCCAATGGAAAATGAAAGAAAAAAAAAAGAGATGGTATATAATCCGAACGGGATAGTCATGTTGGTTTTGTAAAGAGACAAATCACGCAATGGATGGTGGTCCCACATAAACACACTTACCGTTTTCTAAAAGCCGTTAATGAAATCGCCAATTACGGCATAAAGTATCATCAACACAGACGTCAGCTGGAAACACGCAAACAATTAAAAAATTACATAATCAATCAAAATCGGCTATTCTATAAGAATTAATCCTCCGGCCGTCCAGGGATGTCCCCAAATAGCACGCTTCCATAATTCTTACGGAAGCAAGTCCTAGATTATCTTAGTTATATTGATATATATATGTATATAGAACGTCGTTACTTGATACTTCACTTCCTGCATGACTGTCGGACTTTTACACCTCGCAAAAATTAAATAAAAGTATAAAATTATAATTTATAATTTAAGAATTGTAGATTTGATTATTTTTTCCTTTTTACTTCAAATGGCACAATTAAAATTAGATATCTCCTCATAAATGTTTTAATCGGGCCAGCCGCCAAATTTAATTAGAAAAAAAAAAAAAATTACTATTCATCATACAGTTGTCCTCAACTATCGTATTCTGTTTATTTTCATTTCAGTTATTCCTTCGTGTAGCCGGATTTCGGTTTTTACAGTTTTTTATTTTTTGGTTTTTGTTTTAATTTCTGTTTATTACGTGAAATCGTTGACGAGATTGAATTGTATGGCACGACGCTGTGCAGCCACACTCGTATTTCGAATGCATTTCCGATCGCATTCTTCCATATTTCAGGTTTAGTTTATATTTCATTTTGTTTATTTTTCCGTTTGCTTAAGACAAAATGTAGTTTCTTAGTTTTGCTATCAATGAAAAACTTGAATTCCGGTGCTTACGACTGAATGGTGATGTTAGGTGCAATTTTAAACAATCTGCCAAAATTAGACGTGGCATTTATCAACATTAAAGTCATTAACGTTTATTATTACGATTCTTTAATTGAGATATATGTCAGTTTTATCTGGGTTTTTTTTCATTTTTTTATTTATTTTGGGCTCGTCAAACCTTTATCCAGAAACAATTAGAATAGGAAGGAGTCAATTAAATCTTCATACGATATCAAATGTTGTTAGTAAAAAATTAATATAAAAGGAGCAATCTATGGAGAGGGAAAAGATAGGACATAAGAATGGAGTAGGAAGGCCGAGTATCAATAAAATGGAATAGAAAACAGAACGCTTAAAAAAAAAGAGATGAATACACTTAATAAACATATAATCCACATCGCAAACATGCTCTTCGTTTGAGTGGAGAGCATAAAATGTACAGGAGAAACTAAGGAAAAAGGAAAACGGAAAGAAGATAATAAACTATGGCTTAAGGAACATAGCGGAATAATGGAGACAACAACAAAATGACGAAATGAAGAAAACAAAGATAACAACCATAGGTTAACAGAAAGACTAGGTTGAACGGACAAATTATCTAATATGTCCATTTTTAAAATTACCGCGCTTCTAATTTATTCTGTTATTTTATCGTTATTTTTAAATAGATTTTTTCAAATTATTTAGCTTTCCTTTTTTTGCACTATTTTATCTTCTTTACGTTATTCCTTTTTCTTTCACGCTATTTTCCATGTGTTACAACGAAAATTTTAGTTCGTTAATTTTTGTTCTTATTATTTATCGTCTATGGTTTATTCACTCCCAACCTACGAATAACAGCAAAAGTAAACAAAGCAAAATTTTGACCAGAAATGAACTGACGTGAATGGGTCATCCATCCTAGGTGCTTACTGTATCGTCAACGACGGAAGAAACACGTGAACAATTAAAACATAAAATATAATCGACAGAAATCGACTCTTCCATAATTTATACAGCCGAGCAACTTCTTTTGTAAGAGGATGTAGATATTATGTGCAGAGATGGGCGTATGATTCATAGCGAAAGCAAATAAAAGAGTTTAGGGTAAAAATACTACCTTTTATAAAAAAAAAAGTCTACCGATGGAATTCAGCTTCGCTCCAATTATTACTAAGTCTCGTTCGATGGTCCAGACTAAATGAAAAATTCTCAAATTCTGTTTCGTGTCTCTTTTACAAGATGTAAAATTTGATCGCGTTTACTTTGAGGACGATGTTAGAAAAAAAAACCAAAAAAAAAACCAAAAAAAACAAAATGAAACGAAAGAACTCGAGAATTGTTTATCGAGATGATGCAGTTTCGTCGTTCGGTTGAATTAATTTTTTAGTCGGAGCTCCTAATAAAATCCCTTTTCTTCATCTGTTTCTAGTGAGAGAATTATCCTTCCTACGAATAGTGTTTGACTGATTTCAGCCTCGCTGGTGACTTTACCGGCTGATGAAAAACTTTTCGCTTGAAGTAGAAAGAACAACAAACAGAAAAATCCATTTAAAACAACACTTGATAGGGATTTTCGAAAAATTTCGCTAATTATTTCCATCGTAACCGGTGTGGTTACGTACCGAGTTTATTTGTTTGCATTCGAGTCGCGGCGGTCGACGCCGGTGTCGCTAGTGTCCGAATGTTGCTAACAAAAAGTTCTCCGAGTCAACTGTAGGAAACAACTTTCGCATGGCCCCACTAATCCCTTCCGTCACTTCCAGTTCTGTATGAATGAAAGGTTAATTTTATTTAAAGTCTAAACGGAGCCGAGCTAAAGCGACCAGTGTATGTCGACTAACAAGCTGAATGAAATTAATCGAGCTTTCTTCTACGAATGAAAATTTTCGACTCGCATCGTCTTTGTCCAGTCGCCGTTGACGTTCGTCCAGATGATTTTTTCCAGCAGTTTAATTAAAACAAAAGGGCAAACCGACGCTACGCAATGCGTCTCGAATTTAATTAAAAAGCTAACCGACAGATAAATGGATCGGCAGAGGGAGCAGGAAATTTGTTTACGGGGGAAGGCGAACGATTTATGTCGGTCCGCTGAAGAAGGGCGGATTAATAAATAATTGGATCGAGTCCGATTTTCATGCTTGGTTCTATTTTTAAATGATTTCCTGCACTCCGAATTGCTATTTAACCTGCAGCAAAAACTGCAGCCCCTTTCGCCCCCCCCCCGTTCGGCGCTCTGTGTACTTGCTATTAAAATTTTCTTCTCTCTAGCTGTTCTTCGCTGGTTTTTCTGGTATTTTTCTTTTTTTTTCCGAGTTTTTTTTTCTTCGTTTTCGTTTTTTCGTTACCTTTGTATAAGTGTTCTAAATTCTCGCAAAATACAAAAATTCCGCTCACTGGAGAGTGGTTAAATTTGAAACGGTTTTTCGCTTATTCGATTATAATGAGATGCTCGTTTAAATACTTTACAACATCGAAAGGAAGTATCCGCGAAATAGAGGGTCCCGCCATGTATCGCAGAGCGGAAGTATTTCTATCATCTACAAGCCACTTGTTGCCTGCAGCGCGATTTTATGACCTACCAAGCGCGAACGTCGGTGAAACTAGAGTAACGTCATTTAAAAAGCCCGCGGTATTGTTTCCACAACTCTTTTTTTTTAATAAATTTCGACATAAAATATTAAATATAATTACAGACACACATTAACGATAAGCATCTTCGTATTTTATGATTATGACCCAAAAAAACACAATGGTCAGATCTGGTTCATAATCGCGAAGAGACCCGTATATTCTGCTGAAAGCTACACGTAGCAGATTAAAAATCAGTGCTATATTATCCAATTTTGACCTGAAGGTTTTAATGATTTAGCGGTTTCCCCGAGAATTGAGTTTTGATATCTCTTCTTCATCGTAAGCTTGATCCGGGCGTCGTGAAATGATGCCCCCCCCCCCTTGATTATGTCTCTATCCCGTGTATATCGAATAGCTCGATGAAAGAGCTACGCGGTGTTTGCTGCTAGTCGTTTAACACTATCCGTGTATCTTTTGGCTAGTCTTCGTCTTCTTCGTCTTCTTCGTCTGCCCACAACCATATTTTCCAGGATTATTTTTTCCAAACCTGGCCTCCTGCCGTTTAACATGGCCAAAGTACGTGGCTATTACTCGTCATCGTATTACTCCAGCACGAAGAGACGTGTATTTTCGTGTACACCTCATTTTACAGTTTTACTTGATAGAATTAAAACTTAGATCAAAAGGTCACATTAATGGAAAATAGCTACGCCGTTTAGGTTTCTTGCAGCGGACATTGCAATTAATGCAGGAAAGATGACCGTAAAATGGAAAGATTAAAAAGATATGACCACAAAAAAGACTAAATACATACTTATCAAAATCGAGATATCAATCCGATGTCAGATAAAATTTTATGTAGAAGATATGTTAATACGTAAATGTAGAATTATTGAAACAAAAAATCACTAACACACCAGAACTATATATGGTACCATCCTCTCTATTCGATCTCTTGTCTCCTCTTTGTTCTCGTCCCGTTCCGTTCTCATAGACTTTCTATGGGATCCTAGTAATTTCAATATTGAGGGCAACAACTCAGCTGACTCTTTAGCCTGCTCAGCCGCTCCCGCAATGGTCCTTTCCTCGACTCTTTCCTTTCTTCAGACATGCTTTCCCTATCACGCTCTAATCATTCCAGACTTTGGCTATACTTGTATCCTTTATTCTCTAATCATTATTCATACTGCCGTCTTATTCAACCGGTTTTTCCTGCCTTGGTTTCATTCTATTCCTGTCTGTCGTCGTTCCACAGTTGTTTCCTTAATTACACTCAGAATCAATCACATTCTCTACTCCCTTCTTCTTAGTTTTGGTTTTTCTTTAGCTTTTTCTCCTTTCAGCTCCCTTCACGCTTCTGAGCCTTCTTGTATGTATTTGTGACTGAAATCAGCATCCTTTTCGAATGTTCTGCACTCCTTAATGAACACTCCCTTCTATTATATATACGCCTAATTTTCGGCTCTGGGTATTCCTACTTCCGTTAACAACGCTACCTATATCCTTTTTTCCCCATTTCTGACCGCCTGGTTATTTAATTCTATCTCCTAATTATTCATGTTGTTGGGTCAATGCCACTGGCGCGCTCAGGTTAGGAACAAAAAAAATAACAATCTGATACAAAACTACTATCCCCCCTTATTTGACTAAATATATTTCTTAAAATTGTGCATTTAGGGTTAGTTATAAAATCATTAAAGCCGTCGCGCGTACTTCTAATAATGGAATAATTTAATCTCACGCGTCATCGCGCATAGTAGTATCTTTTTCAACTGGCAAAAATAAATCGGGTTGCAGTCAGTCCCGACTCGTGTACATACTTAAAAAGAGGAAATAGTGTCCTTCGTAGTGGTTCTTTGTCGGCGACCATCTGCATCTGGCGCAACCAGCACCTCTATTTTTCTTTTCAACGTCATCTTTCATTTTTTACACATATTCCAGAGCGCAATATATTTCTTCCGAATTCTTTCGTAGAGTTTCTCTATATACCCTTGACACAGATCTGAGACGCCAGACTGTGGGAGAATAATAATCGTCTTTATCGACGTGCAAGTATTTGTTAGCAATAATCCGCAAACCCCCCGAAAAACTTAAATTTTTACAATGAAATCACGATAAAATTATTTTTATAGGAACGGAATGTAAATCGATGCGTTTTCTTCCGTTTCTATTTGTGATTCGACATTGGAAGCTTGTAAGTTGGCCTTTATTATTTTTCGATTTATTTCGAAATTTATTTTTTTGAAATATTTGACAAATTTTTAACAAAGAAACATCAACGTAAATATAATTCGAAAATTAAAACAGCTTTTTAAATTAATTCGACAAAACGCACGATAATAAAAAAAATGATTGTTTCCCCTTTTTTTATGCTGGAGTACACACCATTTATAAAATTGCAGTGGTCATTACATTAACCAAATGAAATATTATATAACGAAATTCACGACCTAAACCGGTTTGCATGATGGGGGGATTCATTTTCTGTTCTCCTAAATTGGTTGCAGTGTTTAATGTGTTCCGCAATAGGGACAACTACAATTGCGTTACAAAGTATGCATGTGAAGCAAAAAGAGTGGTGTCCCTTAAAGATGACATAGACGTATGTTCTCAACGCAATCTATTGCGGATAAAGAATTATTTTCTTTTGTTAGGTTAAGCGGTAACCACTACGGCTGGACGTTTGACTTGATTGTCCTAACCATGAAGAAATCCATCTTTTTTTCATTCTACCGTATAGAAGAAGACTATTTCTGGCGGCGTAGGGGGAGAAAATGTTGCCTTGAAATCTGCATATTTGTTTGCAGGGGTTGTGGCCTTACCTAAAGAAATCCTACTTACAGTTTAGCTTGATATAGCCGTTGCACTGTTGTTCTTATTTTCCGTACTAAATATGGAACTGCGGGAATCTAGAAAATCTGTGATAATTATACATTGTTTATTACTGAATTCACCCAACAATATGCTTTTCTAAACTATGCAGAATTAACTCAACGTTAGACGGTAGCCCTGAACTTGAGCTGAAATTAAATTATGCTGCGGGCGATACAATGAGCTATCCGCTTTGGCTCCGTCTGTGTAGCCTTACGTTTGGATTTAGTCCATTATTCTCTCAAGAACCGGATCCGTTTATTTGAGTAATTAATCAAAAAGATTTATATTTTTAATTTTTAGATAATCTGTTTCGATGTTTATTCAAAGGACAGCTATTAGCGAGAAAAATGATATATATTACAGCCATTTCGGCGCCGAATTAAATATTAACAAGTGCCGAAATGTATAAATTCCCTTTAAAAAGCTCTGCTAGCTAAATAACGGGGTTAGAAAAATGTCAACAATATCGCGCCCTGCGTTCGCAAGTTCTTCTTCTGAACGGAACACGAGCGAAGACGCGGCAGAGGAATTTAATATTACAAAGTATAATTCTGATTAAAGCTGTTGTCGCATTCCCTTGGGCATCATTCTTCTTAACTAATAACTCCGTTTTGAACAAGTTTCCGAATTGTCTTTGTCGCTTTAACCTCGTAATTAACTTTGTTATTAACGTATACAGTGCTGTCCCCCTTTTTAATCTTCCGTTTTTCAAACTTCGTTCATTATTAAACGTAAAATTTTCGCTCATTTTTAAACAACGTTACCGCCAAAAAAGTCCAATAAATTTCACTCGATTAAAAGACACAGCACCACGCTACAACAATTACTTCTTTTATGGTACCTTAACAGCATTCAAAAATCGTTTAAAATTAAATAAAACCTTTTTATTTCGGAAGTAATGCGCAAATAAATTGTTGCTACGGAAATAAAAACAAAAAATTCTGATAAATTATCGTACGTTTTTTTTACCTTTCATTCGGTATTTTGGATAAGTGGGTTACGCTTTTTTGAGAAAATGATAAAATTTTATACGCCAAAAAAGCGACTTGATTCAAATAATATAAAAATGAACACAATTAATTTTAATTATGCAAACCAAAAAAAACTTAAATTTAATTAGGAAAATAAATACAGGTATAGTCTTCCATCGATCTTAACCCTCTCTTAAAGTTACATATCCGTGTAAACTGAGGTATTAGCTAATCAAATAGTCGTTTATTCCAATCCGCCTGTTTTCTTATCAGTTGTCTCTTCTATCTTCGGAGGCTGTTTTTTCATTCCTTCATTACGGGTCAATGTCAATCCGATCTGCTTTCCACTTGTAAAATTTTATCCGATAATTAATTTCTCAATTACTATCTTATTCCACTTTCTCAGAGCATTGTAGGCACTGCTAACGCTGCGACGTCCGTAGTGTTGGATGGATTTTTTCTTCTTCTACCCCATCGAACTATGAGAGTAACACAAGCGAGCCACAATATACTTTCCTCTATTTTCTATCAAAGACTATACGCTGATTTACGCCCCTAGCAGTTTTAAACTTAGATTTCTCCTTTTGCTCTTTAAACAGATCCTTTTGCCCTGCTCATTATTTGGTAGTCCCTGATCGAAATTCGATTCAGAAACCAAACCCACATACTAATCGCTATTATTACTAATTAAAATCTTCCTCGAGATTTTATTAGCGGGTTCTAAGAACTTCATACGCAACCGATACTTAATAAACAAAGTTTACATAGAAGAGAACCTATATAGGTAATTACTTTTGTAACTGTTGGTGCTGCGTCAGAATATGTATGTAATGTGTTAATTTTTAATATAATCTAACAACAAAAAAAAAAACAAAAAAAAACAGAAAATTAAAATGAACGTTTCAAAGATACGGTTGCGCTTGAATTTACAAAACACTGTGATCAAAACTTTTTTAGCGCTGATTCACAAAATTAAATTTTAATTAATTTATTTAAATACAATATGATATACTTGTCACACAGGCTTAACTTCCGACTACAGCGATGTATACATTACATTATATAAGTTGGATCGCATTTGGAATGTAAACAGAACTCGATACTTTAAACATACTGAAAGTTCCGCGAATACATAGTATAAAAATAACAATTGTATACAATAAACAGTAATAATAATAATAATAATAAATGAATAAATATAATAATTATAAAATGATAATATCATAAATCCCTTTGCTATTTTAATGCATTTAAAGGCATATCTTGTTTTATATTCATACCTTGATTAATGGAATAAATCAACTTTTAGTACAATGCTCAATATAGAATTAAATAATTTTACAGTGGATCTTAAAACTGCATATTTTTTTTCATTAGTTTTACTTCGGTTTAAATAAAAAAAATTCCCATATTCATAACTGGGAACTAAGAAATTAGCTAATAAATCAGGCTAGTTGATTAGATTACTGCACAAACAAAAATGGATAATAACTGGGAAATTATCTTAATAGCTATATTTCAACCGGTACTGACACTTGTCTATAATACGTTTTTAAAACGTTCTTTTTTTATCGGCATCTCCTTCTGCATCTTTTTCATCCTAGAAGCCGATCTAGTCTCAATTCTTAACTCACCGGCCCGGGGGTTTATGTCTTTCTATTTTTCAAATTTTACAGCTCTTTTTTCATTTTTACCTTACCTAGCTTTTTCACTTCTTTTAATATTATTATTCTTCATCTTGCTTCGTATTATCTTAACCTTCTACTGTTTCTTAAGCGTTACTTTTCTCTTCCATTTTCAGTTTTCTTCACCCTAATCCTCCTAGCGTTCCATTGTGCTTGCCGTATTCAATGTACAACAATGGAACTGTCGCAGTCTCAGGGCTAATAGAAATTTATTAGAGGGTTTATTAAGTTATATTTCTGCATTATTGGTATTCTAATCTCGGACACTTGTCTGCGATCATCAGGCACAAACTTTAATTTTAAAGGCTTTAGACTGCCGGCCAAATGCGATCGTGATGACGATTATGGAGGTTCTTCGCTTGAAATGATATTCCCTTTCTCGCTCATGATGTGTTTCTAAATCCTCCTTACCCTAATTAAACCAACATTGCTTCCATTCCTATCTCTCGTAACCTTGTTTGTCTTTTCAACTCGAGCTCCATTAATGTTCCTCTAATTATCATCCTTCCAAGTTCTATCTTTCTTTTGATCTCGTATCTTTCTATGAAAAATTTCATATTAAATTTTAGTTCTTCCTTTCGCGGCGAACATTCCTGTTATCTATTTGTCGATCTAATCTTTCTTCTAATTCTTAGTTCCTTGAGTTTCCTTCACTTCCTTGTTCCGTTGCTATTTCTATTATTCGCTTGCGTGCTTTAATCATTCTCTTCTGCCGTTTCCTCGCGCTCTATCCTTGTTCCTCCTTCAATGTCCTCTTCACCTGAATGAGGCAGTAGGTCTGCTATACTGATTACACTTTCTTTATATGTTCACTCCTTTTTATCTAGCGTTCTGTTCTGTATTCTCATTCGTTGAAAAAAATATTGCGCGTCTTATACTCTTTATTTCCTCTCACCTTCCCTGTCATTCTATCTACTGCTGGATACTTTATACTGTCAATATCTGACCGCAATTTTCCTTCTTTTTATTTCTGGGTATGTAGGTCCCTGAATAATGTATCCGAAAAAAAAAAATAAATAAATAAAAACTCTGATTTATTCCCAATAAGGAAATCTAAAGCTCTGAAAGCAGTATTACATACATATTTAACATAATAATTGAACGTAAGTTCACTATCCTAGTATATTTCAAGATCTTCATTTCTCGAATAATTAATACTTCATAATTGTTTAATAATACATTACACTGAAATTTCTCTAATTTTGTTTTTATTCCCTTAGCATTTTTATAATAAACAGATGATTCCTTTAAATGCATCACAATTAGTTTAAATAAAATAAAATTAATAATATACTACATATATACATACTGCACATACATATGAACACGAAATGTACATGTACATATATTTCATACATACATGGGCGTGCTTATATAATATAACCAACATGAATACTGTGCACAAACTACAAGTATAAGCAAAATAACTATAATAAAACATATAATAAATACGCGCACGCACATGCGAGATCATAAATGCACATTATAGTAAACAAAAGGAACAGATTTTAAGAAAAATGTGGAGGTCGTTCAGAAAATGAAGCAGCACCAGCATCGTTAAACTTACTTTTTGAACGACCCTTTTAAGTATCCATTTCTGAATATTACGGTTATACAGAGTATATATATATATAACTCGGCCATTTTGGCCTCGCAAGGGGCTGTGTCACTCCTCTTGCTTACATTTCTGTCTGTTTCTCTTCTATATTTTGTATGAAATTATCAAAATTTACAACGTAATTCTAAATCGGTATATACATATGAGTATAAAATATAATCACAAAATCCTATAAAACACAACAAACGTTACATAAAATTGAGACATTTTTTTATCCTAAGAATAACGTTGTAATTAATATATGTATGTGTGTGTGTGTGTGTGTATAAAGACTTAAATTAACTTAAAATATTTTAATATCAAATTATACATACCCGAATTTTAAAAAGTGAATTCTAAATGTTATATTTTGTTTTATACTTAATATGTATGTTTTCCACTTTACGCAGTTTTATACAATGCTGCGTTATACCAGAAAAGACGAATTATTTTAATAAAGAACAAAAATATCCGTAAATTTATTTTTAAACTTTTCTATAAAAGACCGTTCTACGCAATTGTTTAGACCCTTTAGTGGATGTTTTTTGTTTTCCCGCACTTTTAATTTAGAGCGATAGAAAAACACTAATTTAGCCTTGCCGATACCCTCTTGCGCGATAGCTTAGTGGTTATGTTACTTGGCTGCCAAATCAGAGGTTTCATAGGTTATCGGGACCTGTCTCGTTCCGGATCCAAGTCGCTCCCAGTTTTACCCAGCCCGAGATAATTGGGTACCAGAGAAATCGGGGAAAGTAAAGGCGACCGAGAGAAAAGAATTGGCTCTGGTACTCCTATTAGATCCATCAGGCTTAGTATCATTATGAAAAGCTTAACTTCACAATCCATGATAACTTATCAAATAAGCGACTTGCTTTACTTTTATAACGTAATATGTGAATCTAACTTTCTCATCGCTGGTTGAAATTCGTATTTTAGATATATGTATTCGATAACATTTGCCAACAGTCACTCGAAGCACAGCACATCTTAGATGGAAAAAAACGATAAGCGATCGAATAAAAACTTCCAAAGCTTTATTTATATATTTGCGGTGGACAAGGAGTTTTGTTCGACAAGTAATGGTTACATCAAAGTGGGAGCTGTAAAATAACGATTTCTTCTTTGCGATTTCTACTTCTCTGACGGAACGAAGTCGATTTCTCCAGAACTAGACAGATTAGTTTCGTACTGGATGTGCCAAGCTTTTTCTGAGAGTTCTGTCGATCAATTCCAGCGAAGTATGCGCCGTGGACAATAAGCAGAAAAGGCTTTAGAATTTATTCGGGCATGATAATTTAGCAAATCAACGCACAGAAGCAGTAGCCATCGCCGCTTACTTCGGAGAACGGATAATCAGAATCTGCGGCCAGAAACCGGAAAATTATTTAAACATGGCCGTCTTTTAGTAAGCTTTCTGCACGCTTTAATTTTGTTATTTGATTACTGGACGAAGGGTCAAAGGAGAAGAAAAATTCGATGTGCGTAGGAAGTTATTTCTATCGTTCGACTTAATTTCGATATAAACACATTGCCGCTGAAAATTCTATTAATGTTAGTTTTTCCTTTCGATGCACTGCATTTTATGTCTTTTTTGCTTCCACCTACTCTACGTCTACCTTCTCGCATCGAAACATTCAGCTTTTTTTTTTTTTTATCGAACTGGGGTTTACTTTTTTTTTTGAAATTTCTAATTATATTTATAAATCGTAATACCTGCATTGAAATCAATATTACATCGCTTAGGTGCATAATTTCTAAACTATCTGGCTCGTTTGAAAATCGTAAATATCGTACAAAGGGGACTAGTTGAAAACAAAATTTAAAATTATCGATAACAATGTTTAAAAACAGACATCCTTCCGTTTTTGATTGTCTGATTTTTTTACAATAGTAATAATAACAATAATAATAATAATAATAATAATAATAATAATAATAATAATAATAATAATAATAACAATCGAACCAAATCAAATATCTTTATTTATAATAATTATTACAGATATCTGTGCGCATGGAGCGCGAGCGACGTATTATTAAAATACAAGATAAAAGAAAACAAATCGACAAAAAAGAGTAACAAAGAAAAAAAACAATGGACGAGCTAAAAACATGAACTTGACTAAAGAAAAAAAAAACATATAATAACTGAATATAAAACAAAGTAAAAAATAAAAATAAAAATCTTATTTTACAGATATAATTTACGTAATGATGTCAGCACAGAAGTTACATAGAGGATAGGTAGGATATATTTATTAAAGGTAAAACTATAAAAAAATTTTAAAAATACATGAGTTAAAATGTAATAAAGTAAAAAGGTTTTTTCTTGTTTGTTTTTTTTTGTGTGGGCATGCCAGAGGCGTTGACCCAACAACAGGAAAGGCTAAGCTAAAAAACCGAAATGGCTAGACGGTCCGCAACAAAGGACAGCAGTGCAGGCATCATAGAAGATGAAGGAAAGGAGAGGATAAAGGCAGTTTTTAAGGGAGTAAGGAGACCTAATATCAAGAGCTGACCGTATAAAAGGGAACGTTCATTAAGAAGAGCAGGACACCCGAAGAAAATGTGATCGGCATCACATATACGAGGAGGATAACAATCATGAAGAGAATAATAAAAAGTTTACATTTATAAATCATATATTTAAACAAACATTATACTTTGCATTCAAATATGCATACATTTTTACGCTCTAGATGCAAGCACATTACATTCAGACATATTGTATATTCGCGCATACATCAACTTTCGTTTTACATAGTTTTGCTAATACATGGGCCAACTGCAGTGTTTTGAATAGAAGTGAAAGTATGTTATTAATTATTTAAACTAGTTTAAATACATATAATTTAGACCATGTTTACAGACTTCGTTTTAAGGGTATAATACCCACGAGGGCATACACATATACCCCAGTTATAATTATAATAATAAAAATAACATGTTAAAAAAAAAAAAGTTATGAAAGTAATAAGAGTAAGGATACCACTAATATCATTTATCGGAACAGTAACAATACTGAATACAATGATGATATTGATTATGTTAATTAAATTTATTTCAGTTAGAATAAATTTTTGCTCTTGATTCTTATTTAACAATAATATTCAATTAGTAATTAAAAATATATAAACGCAATATTAATAATAATAACAAATAATTTTCACATTAATGCTGACATTATAAGAATAATGGTATAATACTAGAACTAAGAACACAATGCTGAGAAATTTAAAATTCAATTTACATAGAGCAACGTGTAAGGAAGAATTTTTTTCCTTCTTTCTCTTCAAAATTTTCAATTAAATTTAGCTTTAAAACAAAATTTAAACTGTGGGTAATCTTGTACTTATTAAGTCGATCGATTTATAGACTTATCACAATGTAACATCTGGTAACACTGTATGAAGTCTTAAGTGTTTACTTGCTCGTTTGTTTTGTATACGGTTTATTTACAAGTTTACAAATTTACAAAATTTGTGTGGCGCTATGCCATCGAATAGACCTCTGTATTATTTATGTTTAACGCAGGAATTATTAAAATAACTGAGATCTGAATTGTTACAATCTTATTACTGGGCTTATCAGATATTATTAAAATTGAATTTGTATGCTTAATTATTTTTCAGGTGCAATTGGCTTTAAATGACACTGTGTTACAAATTGCTGTGTTATTGGGATTGTAAATTACAGTTTAATAATGAAATGAAAAATAATAATAATAATAATAATAACAATAATCATTATAATAATACTAATAAAATGTAGCGCATTTAATTTCGCATTGGATTATTATTTTGCTCCGAAATATTCCAAAATTCGTCAGATCTGGTGTGTTAGTAGCGCCAGAATTTGCTCGGCTGTTGGAAGGACTGAATTTTCCGCATTTAGGAAATCCGGCCTAATGGTACTTCTTTGTGTGTTTAGTTTTTCCGATAAGCGAACATTCAAAAGGTAGAGCGCTGTAAGTTGAGTCGAGCAGAGCGATGTGGTTAATTAATAAGCGTCCCCGTTCGGTTCTATTTAATTAAACTCTTATAGTAAATCGGTGCAATAATGCTTGACTGCCGTGAGATTAACATAAAAATAATAATAATAATGAATATATAATAATAATAATAATAATAATAATCGTAATAGTAATGATGACGAAACGCGCGAAAAGGCCAGAAAGTAGGAATTGTCGCTGTGTGTGTAACGATGAAATTCGGGATAGTCATTATTTTAACGGATTCACCAAGTTGGGTCGTTTTTCGAGTTTTTCAGAAGTTCCGCGCGCCCTTACAACAAATTTATATGCCATTTATAACTTTTTTGCGGTTCTTCTGAGACCGAAAACTGACAGCCGGCAGGACCTTCGTTCGATCGTGCGTCGTGTTCACATTTGCGCCGTGACGCTATGTATAATCGAGCTGTGAAGTTTTATAAACAAAAAAGAAAAAAACAGAAAAACAAAAAAAAAAACAAACAGGAAAAAACAAAAAAACAGTTATCAAAAAGAAAAACGACGAACGAACGGGATATTATTTAACAATTTTCCAACAATTTTCCCTGGTTAATTTAAATTCGCGCTATTGCGAATTACGTCAAGGAACGCGTTCTTCTGTGTGGCATTTAAACGGATCGCATCCAGTTTAGCCCGGCTCGCAGCTTAATTTATCATCGTATTTTTCTTGTGGTGATATTTTTTGAAAATTCCACTTTTTACCGGAAAATTAATCAGACCCGACAACCATCATCTTCCACCGTGTTTTGTTCGTTCGTTTCCACTAGTCTCGCGTCTCGAAAAATCTTCTAGTAACTCGGCTCCGATTAATATAGACGCGAAAACCCTAAAAATTCCGCCAGCCGTTCACAGAGCAAAAAAAAAAAAAGTAAGAAGGGGCAGATCTTTTTTTTTCCTCCTCTTTTCCCTTGGTTTAACGGGGCTAAAAATGGCGTCTTCTCGTCAGACGAAATGTGTCTATTTTTTCATTTAATTTGTTACGAAAGTTTTTCGATAAATTAATGATTTCAGGGAGTAGTACTAGACTTTTCTCCTCAACAAATATTATACCGTTAATTTAAAGAAAATTTAAAGCAAGTATAAAGTTTAAAGAAAATTTTTAAAAAATTTAAAGAAAACTTACAGAAAATTTTTGTAAAATTTAAATCAGATTTTTTGGTGAAAAATAAAGAAAATCGTAAAAATTTCGAAGGCAAGCGTTAAAAACAGTTAAAGAAAAACTTGAAAAAATTTAATTGTTCCACTTTCAACTATCTTCTCAAATGACCCAACGCGCATACAAATGCTACTCGTGTTTCTTGGAGCCAATAACTTACTAGGTAAGTTATGAAGTAGCCTCTTCACCTTGGCCCCCTTGTATCGTAATGACCATTGCAGTTAAAAATGGTACATGGGCGCTACCAGAAAAAAAAAAAAAAAAAAAAGAGTGAAATTAAACAAACTTAAAGAAATTTTTTTTCTCCTCCACCCCACCTCCCCTCGCCATTCTATAATGGGTTTGTCAACATGGACATTGGCCCAAGAACTGGGAAAAAGAGAAGAAAGTGAATCGGATTTTTATGCAAAGTGAAGTATCCAACAAGAATGTATCAAGCGCTCGGATGACAGAAGGAAAGGAAAGAATAAACGAAGCACATTATAAGGAGTGGGGGAACACTGTTTCACAAGAGAAAGGAGTCAAATGATCTTTCAATCTAACAATTATAGATATGAACTGGTGCAGTTAGTTATTGTTGTGAAACCACGAATGCTGGTGTGGTTATTTAAGAGCGATTTATTATAATTTAAAAAACAAATAAGAAAAATTAACGTAAAATCTGGCTAGGTTGTTCTCTGCATTATCTTTTCAATTATAATTCAATTTTTAATAGTGTATTCATGCGGGAAATTTTAAAGCAAATAACAATGAAAACAGAGAATCAATGTAAAATCAATAATTAAGGAATTCCGCACTTGTTGCTCGCAGATAAGACGGAAATTTTGCACTGAACACTTTCGGAAATTAAAGTAACAGAAATCTATTATTATTACTATTATTATAAAATGTTTATCTGCGATTAAATAGCTACACTAGCGGGGTTCCGGGTTGAACAGCGGCGAGATCACATGCATCGACCGGGGTAAATCTGCCTGCTTATATATAGTTTATGTTGGTTTGTGTTGTCTATGTGCTGTCGGACGGTGTGATCGCTGTTTTTTCACCGTGAGCGTATATTCACCGTTTGAGGCCAGTATCATCGTCGTTTTATCGAATTTTTACGTGTTTTGAAAGTAGTTTTTTTTTTTTTTTTTATTGAGTCGTTTTGACGGCACTGGCGCCCGAAATTAAGATACCTGTATAGTACGGAGGAGCAGGGTTTTTGAAATCAGTATTGCGGTAAAGGAAGGGTTTACAACATTATACAAGGCAAAATGGAAGGTTGTAGACGAAAAGGACGCAGAAGATTATCATGGATACTAGAAGAATGGATGGGAACCAACAAATTACTTCATTCGGCCAGGAAGAGATGCAGTCTTTCACAAATTGTGGCCAACCTTCGTTAACGGAGATGGTACTAGAAGAAGAAGAAGAAGAAACAGAAGCGGATTTAAACCAAAAATCAGTTTACTCGATAATTTTATACGTTAATCAGTTTCGAAGTATTCGGAGGAAATTTTTATTTGTCGGCGGAAAAAGTCGCGTATCTTTTTGTGACAACTCGCAAGAAAACAAAAACACGCAGACGATATTAAAATAGGATTTTGACGTTCGTTACATCATCGCTGAAGGAGACCTTTATTATTTTACTAGTAGGGACGACGGTGTTTCTAATCAAAGTCACAACAAGGTAGAGCCGTTTTCCGGTAATATTTACACACTCGAAGACGATTTTACGATAATCAAATACATGATCTAGTTAAGATCGATCAGACAGCAGAGTTGATAAAAACCGTAAAAATTACCCTGCGTTGTGAGATTTAATGCTAAAATATAGCATAAAATAATAATAATAATCGAATCAAATCAAATAGTATAATATTATTATTATTATTATTATTATGGGCTGCAACAGTTATGTCTCACATTTCCTTTAAGAATTTCACATACCGGTAGCCCATGTATAATTAATAATAGTTCCGTTACTCGCGCTAACTGAGCGCATTGACGGCTTAAAAAGATTATTTTAATTTAATTTATTTTTATTGTAAATTTAAGTAATAAAATTTGATTTGATTTGATTTGATTATTACATTTATCCAATGCACACAGGGTGGAACAATTTGTTTGAAGTATTAAGAGAGTATTACGTGAAAAGTAACATAAATCCTACAAATTAAATTACAATGCATTCATACTGAAAAATAAAATAAACGATTTCTGAATATTTTTTTTTTTTAAATTTTAAAACAAGTTTGTGGGTCTCACTGGGCAAGTATTCCAGTTGTGCGAGTGCCCGACACTCTTATTATTGTTTATTCAGGTTGAATATGTTACAAATTTATACATACTTATTATAACATCGAAATTATATAAACCTTAATTAATATATGTCTTAGTAAATATTTATATAACTTATATATAGGTGTAAAGAAAAAAGAAAAACCATACACATACCTACATTCACTCTAAAAGTCATATATACATATATATATATATCATGATAACGTAAACAATATCTTCTTTATGAATTACGAACAGTAAGTTATAAGAGGAGCGACACAAAAACAACAACATAGAATACATGTACAATCAGTAGCTGCATGATTGAAACTATTTAGGAGTGAGGAATTCGGACGCAGTTTGGTTTTTTATTCTTTGCACCATCTATGGAAAACTTACTTATCAAAGGATAAAAGCTCAGACAGTTTTTTCTTTTTTTTTTTTTAAATATACGAAAAAAATATTAAAAAAAGGGAAAAAAATAATAAAAATAATAATAATACAAAAAAATTTAAATAAAACTTAAACGAGCAGGTTTTCTGAAAATATAATATAAAACTACAGCGTTTTAAAAATTAAAACAACAAAATTAACAGGATAATAATAATAATAATAATAATAATAATAATAATAACAGTAATATTAATTTATATACTCTAATGTATGTGTATATTACATACAGTATATGCATATATTTAAAGAAATAAATGAATAGTATAAAAATTAAATATAATAAGATATCAAATAAGAAGTGCGAGTATAAATGAGTATACGTGCGTATTTGATTCAGTAGTCGGCCGGGGGTAATGATGGCGAAGGCATAATGATACGTCACGGGTGACGTAACGAAAACCGCAGTCAGCGCTCGAGGAACCGTCGCTGGACGGAAAATTTAGTCTGAATTTTAGTCTGATTTAGGAGCTCGGGTGGAGCAGTAAATGAAATTTGATTGGGCAGTTGACGCGTGTGTCCCGTGACATGGAGTTAAGCCAATTCGGTATATCCGAGCGAACATCATCGAAATATCATTTTTAAGATCCCTTTTTACGAACGATTGACAAAGTACAATTTATATTTAATACAAAACGAGAAAAGAGCTGCAACGAATCGAGATCCCACCGCAGCGTAATGGTGGAGACCATATGGCCCGACCGATTCGAGATATGTACCAATTATATATATATATATATATATATATATTTTAATTGTTATCTACCAATTTTTATGTATATCCGTTAGAGTTACTCGGTTATGGATGAGTTATTTTAATTACTTTGATGTTTTTTCTACGGTCGACCGGCTAAGTAAGGTTTCTGTAAGGACTTGAAATAAAAAATTTTTAAATCATAATTTCTAATAATTATTATAACACTCGTTAAATTTAATATTTCACTTTCCAGGGAAATAAATCGGCGGTGGCATCCCTGGATGAAATTAACGTCAATAAGAGAATGTTCACTTAAATACATGGAACTCCAAAGAGAAAAAAAACAAAAACAAAAAAACATTTACTATTACATGCCGCTACATAGCGCGAAATAAACTTTCATTATAATAAAGTGAAGCCCTCTGTGTGTGGCGCGATAAACTTTTCAGGCAATACTAAAGTTTATCAATATCATCGGCAACTGCTACGGAGCATCATTAAGTGTTGTGGTGTTTCGTTCGGGCGGGATCTAGTTCGAATTCCACCATTCAAAAAACGTAAACAAATTTATCCATAGTTTGTGAGCCCCTCCAAAAAAAAAAAAACGGTGTGAATAATCCAGGCACGAGATCTATTTGTACCGCGATTATAATAAAATTGTTATTCCGCAACATAGACTAGAGTAAAATTCGAGCTAGCACGTTTATCGCCAAAAGTAATCTGGTTGAAAACATTTTTGCGCGTAAAATACGACGGAAACTAACAAACAGTATTAATTCGAGATATTCAACACGACTGCAAAGGCCGCTATGGTTGTACATAGCGGCACGATAAAGGTCGCTCTCTCCTTCGAATAACCAACTTTTCATGATTAAGATGCATTCCAAGAGCGCTCTATTCATAACTTCCCCCCCCCCCAAAAAAAATTAAAAAACAAATGCAGCGATGTTTTTCACCGAAACGAACCGTGTTACTAATCGAAAAGAGCCGGTTAGCTGAAAAATGAGAGTGAAAATGAAAACGAATTTCCCGATTAAGGCATCAATGTAAGGCGAGAACATTTCTCGCTGAACGCGCTGCGTCACGGCAGGTGCTCATTACGTAGGCGCGAGAATAACGCGAAAATTAATGTCGCAAATATTTGCCGATAAATTTTAGTCGACCTTTGGTGCGGTTGCTGACGGTGACCGTACGGTCGCTGTTCCGGTATTTTTAATTAATGAAAACTAGTGGAACGG
This sequence comes from Icerya purchasi, assembly GCA_039619475.1. Lineage (NCBI taxonomy): Eukaryota > Metazoa > Arthropoda > Insecta > Hemiptera > Monophlebidae > Icerya > Icerya purchasi. Next base: position 367,161,177 of record CM077116.1, read on the forward strand.
TGCGGCACGGCGCGCGCCTAAATCAATCTTCGGAAAAACTACGCCAGTTTTTCTTTCGCGTTTTCCTTCTAAACGAATTTCACCTTTTGTTTAATCTACTTAATTGAAAAAAGCAGTTGCCGGCGTGCTCCGCCATTGCCGGTGGTCCCGAGATCTTGGGCCGGTTTATTTCATCGGCCCTGGCCTCGCAGACGCTGACACAGACATCGCGTCATTGTTTCGTTAATTCTTTCCATTTCCGAAGCCGGTCCATGCGAAATTTCCGACTACTACCCCTGCGAAGAATAAGTTTTTCGTGTCGGCGAATGATGGATTTTTTCGCGAACTAAAGATGCGAGCGAACAAAGTTCGCGTCGAAATTACTAGCGCAGTCGGCTTCCGAGAAATTTTCTTAATATTTCAGCCCTTTCCCCCTGGGTCTGCTGACGGGTACGTAGTATCGACTAGATGAAGCGAAAATATTAATGTTCCGTTTCTTTTTAACCTTTTCATGTCATCGAGAGTAGCAACATCATCGTGTCACGCTCGAGAGGATTAATAACATCGATCAGAACGTTCAAAAGGAAGCCATCGTTCGATAATTATTTATCGATGGTACGGTGGTCTTAAGATAGCTGGCGAGATGGATTCGAACAAAGTTAAAGCGCGGACTTATATCCCGGTTCCAGCAATATCTGTCTCCATAACCGGTATGCGTTGTAACCGATTTTCACTGTATTATTTCATTAGACGAGCTAAGCCGAAGATTTGAAATACGGTGGGAAATAACGAGACTTTTATAGTAAAGTGTAAACTTGACACATTTTTCCCGCATATATGACACGCGATAAACCATAATCTATAGACGACTATTTTATTCCGTTCAAATTAATTTGCTTTGGCTTCCTAATCATTCGCGAGCATCTTTCTGATAATTAATCGGCGGATTCTTTTTTGTACTCGGGTTTTTGATTTTTCCCATTTCCTTTCGTTAAAAAAGTCCCATCGTCCAATCTCCTTCCGCTGTGCAAATGTTTCCATCTTAGATTACGGTATCGAATATATTTACGTTTCCTCTTTCTCTCTCTCTCTCTCTAACAATTGTTTTTTTTATCTGTCTGTTTAACTTAGTCTTCCTGTTAACCTATGGGGTTCTCCTCCTGTTTCCTTTACTTCGTCGTTCTGTTGTTGTCTCCATTATTCCTCTATGTTCCTTAAGCCCTTACTCTATTATCTTCTTTTCGTTTTCCTTTTTCCTTAGTTTCTCCTATACATTTTATCCTCTCCACTCAAACGAAGAGCATGTTTACGATGTGCATTATATGTTTATTAAGTGTATTTATCTCTTTTTTTTTTTTAATCGTTCTGCTTTCTATTCTATTTTATTGATACTCGACCTTCCTACTCCATATTGCGCCTCTAATGTCCTTTTCCCTCTCTACACATTGTTCCTATTATTTCGCTACTCGCGCTAATTGAGCGCATTCGCGGCTATCCTCAATTAATTTATACACATGAGTGTTCCATTGTACGTATACTGAAATACATTCTGATTCTGATTCTGATTATATTGATTATTTTCTCCTAACAACATTTGATATCGTATGGAGATATACTTGACTCTTTCATAATTGTTTCTGGGTAAAGCGAGCCCAAAAAAAAAAAAAAAAGAAAAAAAAGAAAAAAGAAAAAAGAAAAAAGAAAAAAAATATTTTACTTTGATCTTTGCAATATTCGTGCGTGACAATTTCCACGGTGCAAAAAACACGAGTCATCTTAAGAAGTTTTTTCTGAACCGATGTGACGACATACGTGTGTGCACTGGCATATGAAGAGCTTGGAAAAATTTATAACAAGTTAAAAGTATCACATGAGCACTCGCGTATGTGTGTGTAAATGTTTTTGCTGTAAAATAAAAAGCGCACTCATTACGGTTGATGAACTTAGTCGCATGTATATCAGCGATATTCTCAGTGTGAATGATCCGTGTTTTATACCAATCACATCATCTTCTACGTTTTTTCAAATGAAAGATGTGAATCAATAAAACCAGCAGTTCTAGGTAAAATTCTACATTTTTAAGTAAAAACACGCAATTTTCCACTAACATTACAAGTTTTAAAATTTTGTTGAGATTTTGTGTACGCAAAAAGGCGTATGATCTGCAAAGGGGTGTAAGCGCATATGCTCATGTCATTGTTTAGTTGATTTGAATATTACTAAGAAGAAGGCGGTATTCTTACTTTTTTTTTTCTTCTTTTTTTTTTCTATGCGTTTTTATAATTATAACAACGATGATGAAATCGAATCATATCTTCTTTCGATGACTATATTGTTGCTTACAATTAACATTAATTATACGCTGTACTCGTGCGTTAGAAGAAAAAAAAGCAAACATCAATGCAATTTAATAACTTCGATGATGTCTCTATTTCTATGGTTGTATAATGAGCATAATGTTTGCACATTTTGCTTGTTTTTATATAAATATTCTTAACAATGTCAATACAGCCAGTAATAATACCATCAATTAAAACAGGTGCAATGGTCAGAAGGTTGACAACAATTGATCGATCATTCACCTGAACTGATGAGTGAGTTAGATATGATCACCGTTGTTATGCGCTCAATTGCAAGGGTGTATACACAGCTAAAATACAACTCTAGGAGGTCGTAATCGTAAATTGTACTGAACATTAATAACAACATTAATTAGGCGACAAAAAGATACACAGCTATCATTTGAAAGTAAAAAACAACAAACTGCCATAAGCAAAATTTACAAATGAGGAACTTATTCATCATCATCGTTACGATCATTTGTGTCGTGTGTATAGTTCAATATATCTTCTATGTTTGCATATGTTTATGCTGATATGGAGAAGAAGTATTTTTGTTTACCCTTCATCAATGTACGCAGATATATGCGGTGAAGTCCATCAAGCTGTATATCACCGATATTGTGTTTGTATGATAGCTTAAAAGACGCAGAATGTAATTGAAGGCAGAACTAAAAAAAGCAGAACCAACTCTAGTCGGCTAATTTGGAGCCGTCAATGTAACTAGCGATGTGTGTAGGAAATAAAGGAAAATTCAACTCTGGCGATACGTTGAGAAATAGATTCGGGGAACATCAATTATGATTTTTGTAACAATACAAAATTTTTTCTAAATACGAAAACATTCTGTAACGATTTGTGTAACTAATTTCCAAATAAATTCGCATCGCAGTTCCTCTACACACTTTCATTAATTGCGTATCACTGTAAAACAAAAACTAGCCATATGAAGCGGTTAATTAAAATCATTATTCCGTAACAAATGTATTTATCCGGGGAAGCGTTGGCTTAATACCTAAGCACCTTCTCCATACTATACTTCAGTTGCTCCCCCGGGTTTATCCAGTTTGAAATTAAATTGGCTACTAGAGAGAGAGATCTAAAGGCGCTCCTCGATGGAGAGATCAATTAGACGTAATACGCTACGAAAGTTCATAATTCCAGACACGTCACCAAGCATTACTTTATATATGATGCTTCGAACCTCACCACGGGGCGACTCCTGTTAGCGCCCACTCAAGTACTTGAATTTTAATCGACTGTGTCGTTCCCCTTGCAAAATAAAATACCTCGTAGCGTGACGCAAAAACATTACATATTTTGTTACCGGATTTTCCTATTGAATCCCTGGTAGAGTAAAAATGAAGCATGAATTTTTACATACGTATACTGCCTGTCGAATTTAAGAAGAAACGCTGATTTTTGACGGCCGACCCACAAAATCACGTATATTTCAGGAAGAACTAAAACGAAATATTATTAGCAAAGCCGGCGTGTGTCGTTAATTCTAAAGCGTTCGCTATATTCTTCTAAGTGTCGAATAATCGATGCCCCCGCCTGACAATATTACGTCTGCTATCAAATTTCAATATTTTATTTTAAATCCGCAAAACCCAAATCCTTTTTACGTGGATCATTTCTAGCATGCTGAACAGTGAATAAAATTATATGCTAGTTTCTTATTTCATTTACATACACACGAGCGTTGTTATACATACATATTATGTACTACGCAGCAAGCAAACACTGCATAGAATAATGAAAACGCGGTATTTTTTATTCTATTAACTAAACGTGGCGTTTCAATTTTTTTTTTTTTTTCCGCCTTATATGCAAGACAAAATTGAGTGCTTATTCATGAACTACAGTTATAGACTTATTTTGAAGCAACACGTGAAAGTCACGCAAGAAATTGGCCACATCCTACTTCGCAAACTAGCGGATCCCACGAAGTCGATATTACCTTGCCGATGATTCCCGGTGCATCTTGAAGGAGGGAAAACACAATTGTAACGGCAGTCCGAGCCAGTTTTTTAACTTTCCTCTGTCGACATTAATCAAGGAAACGTAATTTCAGTTTCCGGAGTAATTTGTATTCAATTCTTTACAACGGATTTTATAACATACTTGTATTTTTCGACGACTTCCGAATTAATCATTATAAAATATCCCCGTTGTACAGGCCGTTTTGCACGGAGCCAACTGTTAAAATAATGTTCAGCTTTTTTTTCCTGTAATGCGGTTTACTTAGCGAGACTTACAACTGTCCTGCGGCAAGGAAGAAACAGAATAAGTGGCGACTGGCTGGTCCCTTTTTCCTTTCCATATCGAACCGTTAGCATAGTACGTGTGTGCGTGGAGTGGCCGCGTCGAGCTTTTCGTCGTTCGCGAAATAACGACTAGCTTGAAATGATGAAGACAACCGACGAGGACGACGATGTTTGAGAAGCAGCGGTCGCAACGAAAGGCGGTAGATTGCACGGCGTTTATGAAAAAAGAAAGCGGCCACCGTAGAAAATATATGGCGATAAAAGAGAGAGCCTTTATCACCGACGATGATGGTTGGGAATTACGCAGCGAAGCGAGTGATAAATTACGGCCACTAAGCTGGCGCGGGAAAGGCAAAAAAAAAAAAAAAAATTGAAGGTACTTTACCGGTACGATATAGATCGAGTTGTTCGGTAGAAGAGGAATGTCGTAAGAAAATCGCAGTATGGAAGATACCGCAACAACAAAGCCGCCCGCCCGTAAGAATGTGTCCATCGGAGAGAACGGTGAACCGAACCAGCGGGGCTACCCGCAGACTGGCCCTGTCGGCTCCGGGGAGAATTTTATTAATTAGAAAAATTCAATTTTGCGTCGACGATGTAGGCGATAAAGTCGCCACGCGAAGAAGAAGAACGATTGTTATTAATAATGTTGACGGGAAAGGTGAAAACATCGAAGCGAAGGTTCACTAAAGAGTAAAAGTGGAAAAAGATAAATGGAAGCAGTTCACCCTCAATTATAAGCTGTTCCGGGCGGCGTCGTCAAATGCCGAATTTCTCCCAGACCTTTATTCCATTCTGGCACATTCTCGAAGAAACGGAGAACGAATCGGCTCGTTTTTCCGTTAATCTCGCCATTTTTCCTCCCATTTTCCCATTAAACAGTTGAAAAGGCATATTAAAAAATGCAACAACGATAGTATGATCGTCTTTTTTTTTTTTTGTTTTTTCGAAATTCGACAATTCTCTTGTATACTTCTCGATTATTTTTTGCGATGAAATTTTCATCTTAGTCCTCCCACCATATATGAATTGGCAGATTCCATAAGCTGGTCATAAAAATTGCTAAATTCTCGATTCATGAAACACGCCTGCTACTGAAATTCACGCATTGCGGAAAGTCTTAATGTTACTAGCCAAAAAAAAAAAAAACCCGTACATTTCCACGTCTAAAAGCAGAGTGGTTAGAATGAGGTGAAATACGAATTTAACCATAGTTTGGAATGAGCTTAAGTGGAGAGGAGATTAATTAAAAAAACGCTGAGAAATTCACCGGTAGAAGAGGATGAACGAGCTAGTGTATCGGCCGCCTCGTTACCCTCGATTCTAGAGTGCCCAGGAATTCACACTAGGTCAATTTGGATAGAGTGAGAAAGGAAAATGTTGTGGATAAGAGAGCGTGTGAGAAGAATTATATAATCAACAGAGGAAGAAGGAAAAGGAGGGGAGATGGCTTGAAGGACACTGCGGGAATTTGAAATAATAAGGACTTCATGCCAAACTAGGGAAGAAGCAACAGAAAGGACGATACGCAAGATAGCAGTAGACTCGGCATAGAAAACTGAACGGAAGGATGGAAGTTTGAAGGTTTCAAAATAATTTAATGAAGGGCAAAAAAAGGCCGGGCCAACTCCATTCGGTCCTTTGGAACCGTCAGTGAAGATCGCAAAATGATTAGGGAAAAATGAGCCAAATAAAATTTTAACCCATGTAATAGATCAAACGAACGAATGATGCAGTTTGCGATTGATAACAACCTAATCAACGACACCGACTTTCAAGCATTATTATTCAGGTGTGCCGGGATCAAAAATAAAAATCGGATAAATTGTATATATTGGTCAAGAAAATTAGTTGTAGATCGCAAACCAGCAGTTACAAACATTCGTACGAAATTACGAAAATGTAAAATCATCTAACAAGAAGTTTAATTATTAGAATAGTGCGACATTTTTTTTAAAAAAATAATATCCGCTAAAAAAACGCCTAAAATATGCGGTTGTGAACAAAATATCTAAATTTATACAAATTAGGCTAACCAGTTAAACGCTCTGAAACTTGTGTATAAAAGCAGGAAAAAGTATTTCGCGGTAAAAAGAGATTATAACTTTTTTTTTTTTTTTTTTTTTTGGTTTTTTTATAGGTTCGTTGAACCGTGAACAGAGGGAAAGGAAAGAAAGAAACTCAGATTTTTTATACGATCAGAGATAGCCGACAACAAAGAATCAAGAGCTTGGCTAATACAAGGAGAAGGAAGGGTTGCAAAGACGCTATTCATTAAAAAAGTCATACAGAAGGAGAAAAATACACGCGAAAAAAGTATTGAACGAATTGAACAGTGTAATAAATGAGCCAGGAAATTTTTTTTCATTTAAATCAAATATCTATCCGGGAACTGAACACAAACGGTAAATGATTACGGTGTGGAAACAAATGACGCAACTGAAAATACCGCGAAATATATAAATTGCACGTACCGTAGACATGCGGAAAACATGTAATTACAGGAGGTAATCCAAAGAATACAATAAATTGTACCGAATGTAACCGATAAGCGAGTTATTAAGATCAATGGGAGAAATATAAATTTTTACAACAATTTATAACACCGGCATTCTACCCTTGATGCTGCTGTGTTCATTTTTACTGATGCTTCTAGCGGGCACAGCGGTGTCGAAGGTTCCGCTGTCTTTCTGACTCTAATTTTTCTGAATATTTTTGTCCCCCTCTTTTACGCTTCATTTTTACAAATGAATTAGTGGCTATCCTACGGGCGATTGTTTATGTTTCCTCTAATCGTAACTTCTCTGATTGTCTGATAATTTCCAACTCCATCTTCATTTTATTCGCCTTTCCTCTCCGCTCTTCTGTCTTCATTCATACGTTATCTCTCATTCATAATCCTTTCTGCTTATCGCTCCATACATATTGATTTTCCGTGGGTTGCTGGTCGTAGAGACATCGAGGGAAATGAAATGGCGAATGCTTTGGCTCGGGTTGCTGCTCATTCCCACTTTTATTTTAAGAAAATTCCGGGTTCTACTATCTTTATGTAAAAAATTTAACTCTAAACTTTGGTCGAATATGTATCCAATATCGTGTTCTTTTTATCCTTCCAACTAGATGCTCCTGATTCTTGTTTCTTAAAAGTTTCCTTCTCTTTGTCGTTTCCTTTTTGTTCCTGTTATTGGCTTACGCTTTAATCATACTTTATTGCTCTCATCCTACTTTCGTCTTTCATCTCTGTGTTTCCTCTCCCAAATTGGACGTTCGTCCTAATAAAGCAGTTGCCTATGACGTTGATCATGTTTTCTTCGAATGCTTCTCCCTCTCTCCCTCTGTTGAAAAATTTATTTTTTATTGATATTTGTTAAAGTTAAGGTGTTTCTTCTTCCTTAATGGTGTTTTTTTTTTGTATTTCATCCTTTCTTTCCCAGTGTGTTGCTTCTTCCACTAATTCTTTCATATTACCAATTTTCGATTGAGTTAAAAATCTCATTAAATAGCGCCCTTTTTTCTATCGTTTCCTAGCGGAGGTTTTTGGTTGACGATCCCAAAAAACAAAAACAAAACAATACCGTCCTAATAAACAGATGCAGATAATCGTTATGCCCATTCATAAAAAAGAATCTACTTTGGATTGTGAAAATCATAAAACGATTTATTAGTCCCATGTTTGAACGAATTCCATTTTTAGATATATATATATATATATATATATATATATATATGTCGTCTGTAAACAAATAATTCTTCTTCTTCATCCGCCGTCTCCGTTACGAAGGTTGGCGATCAACACGGCAATGTCTTTTCTAGACATGGCAGATCTGCCATGTCTAGAAACAAATAATCACCTACTTCAAATTACCGTAGACTGGCAGAATAGATTTATATCGAATAAAGGGAACAAAGAACAAGTAATTAAACAAACAATTGGCAATTTGGATAAAAGAATGTGTTAAAAAAAATATACACATCTGTTTTAGAATCTAATAAAATTTTTAAAAAATAAATACGAACTGCAAAAAATACTCAGAGAATAAAGTTATAACGTAGTATACGTTTTACTAGCAATAATTAAAGATAATAAATTCTACGATTTCCAATGTAGAAGGATTTTTTTTTTTTTTTTTTTTAATGAGCTCGGTGTCAACACTGACCCAACTACATGGACTTAGATCACCTACTCAGATTCTGAGGCGATCGAAGATAGAAAGTATAAAGGAAAGAAGGAGTGGAATAACGGGTAGAGATGGAAAAAAGGATAAAATTAAACAACTTTTAAAAATGTTCAAATAATTTATTCAACAAAAAATCGTATACAAATTGTTTTTACAAAATGACGTCTTCCAAATCAGAGGTCACGGGTTCGCGCATCCAAGGCGCTCCCAGGTTTACCCAGCCTGAAATAATTCGGTACCAGAGAACTCTGGGAAAGTAAAGGCGGATCCCAAGTAGAAAGGGAACTGCGCCATTATGAAAAACTTAACTTCACAATCCTCGACGCCCAATCAAAGGTACGGAACTTTCTTTACTTTACTTTACTTTACTTTTATATAAAATTACACACAATGTTTCAAAAGTAATATCTCAAAAACAAATAACCCTTCTAATTAAATCGGTTGATAACATCGTAGTAATAATTTATTACGATAAAAATAGAATACCGACAACTTTTACGGTATAAAATGTAAATAAATTAACATTTGCTCGTGAAGTAAACAATCACAAACAACGCATGTACACGGGCTATAAAATAAAAAAAAATGAAACGAACCAATCACCCCATCTATGTACGATCGGAACAGAAAAATTTTATTTTTCAAGTTGATATAATGAATAATATATATATTTTTTTTGAAAAGGTGAAGATATCTATTTTTTTCTTTCCAGCCTACAATGTAAATGATCAATCAAGAAAAAAATAATGGAAAAGTAAAATTATTATAGACCCCTGCTTAAAAAATAATAATAATATTGCCTACGGAAGTGAAACAAATGTCAAAAAATAAATAAAATAAATAAAAACAAAAAAAAAGCAACCTATAGTAAAAGATTCATTATATTTGCTTCTTTTCTGTCTGTTTTTTTTATCTAACTCTATACAGACAAGATACTTTCGTTTTCGTCGAGTTCTACAAAGAACTGGGAAAAAAATAAATAAATGAATGGTTTTTTGAAAACAATGCGACGGTTTCTTCTATTCTCAGGATTCCATCTTCTATTTTCACTCTATCAAATTCCGGGAAACTGATACATGAAATTGTTTATTTTTTTCGAGATATCTATACGTGTACAAGTCATCAGTACCGTTTTTTCCTTATCATTCGTCGACTGTGGTAAACGTTTGTCGCTTCGTTGACTATCGGTTTCTGATGGTGCCAGTTCAATTACATCGCATCAATGAGTTTCATCTGATTTTCAATTTCTCTACTAAAGAATTCTGTACACATATCAATCGAGTCAATCTCATCTGGATTCAGTGATGCCGCGCTACCCCAGTCGCCGGGAAGAGTTCTTGATAAAGAAAAATTCGAACAACAAGAAGAATTGAAAAATAAAAATTGACGCCAACGAAAATACCTGCGAAATATCTCTGCGAAAAGTATAACATCAGACTATCAAAATACGCGTCATTCCGTTTATATGCCACTTTTTACCTGTTTTTCTCCTTTTTTTAAATATTATTCGGTATTACACTGTATGTGTATACAGGTGTGTGCTGTTTTCGTGCACCTTCACTTACCAGTCGCCACCGCAGACAACACTTAAGTCGCATTTCATACAAATCGGTTGCTGTTATAAAACGCATTATTTTTCTAGAATACTCACGTTTTGCTTCAGTAATTACCCCAATGTGCATTATTTTTTTTTTTTTTGATTTTTTACTCGGTGTATCTTTATAATTTTTCAAATTTTTCAAGTCCGCAATGAAAAATTTTACATCTACGACCACCGAAAATGAAGGATAAACAAAATTCAAAAATGATAGGAGCTTGGTTCATTAATTACTATACTACTTAGAAAAGAGATGTAAAACGTTAAACCAACACTTACTCGTGAACCTGACTAATTTCAGTTTAAATCGATATATTCGATTGTTCCGATTTGCAAAGCGCTGTTTGGATTTAGGTAATTTTTTGTAAAAATAAGGAATTTATAGGTGAAGTGTTATTTTATTTATACTTGTTTAAAGAAAAAAGTGGAAAAATCCAAAAAAAAAAATAAAACAGAAAATGTTATTTTCTAAACCTATTACCGTTTATATTATAATGACCGAGAAAACATTTTACTTACTAATGTATTTTACAAGATTTAGATATGATTAAAAATTGAACTAACGGAAATTTTTCTCGAAGTAAATGTCGTCGAACAGGAACGGAATACGTATGTATTTGGCGAATGCGCTTTCCGATATCGAATAATTAAGTATTAATATTTAAGTATGAACACAATACAGAGAAAAGAATGTATTTGGGGATATGAAAGCATGGACGATCAATACGATGGTAGACGCGTGTAATCATACCGAAAATCTGAGGTCTAAGATATTAACAGGACGCGATCTTATTTGATGCAGAAGACTTGGACACTAGCAGACCGTATTCATGTTAGAATCAGGTTTTCTTACGGTCCACCGCTGTATGTCTGTACGAATCATATTAGTATTAGTATTAGCTTTAGTTTAAAATCACATAATAGTAGGTTAATTGTACCACACTAATTACCGTGTACAATACAGAACGAACGAGAATCACACTCAGGTAAACTAAAATTCACCTTTCGTAAAATTGTGCAGTAACAAAGGAAAACCTAACATCAGCTAATCATAATCAAATAATAAAATGTAGATCAATTCATTTTTAACACTACCCTATTCTTTAATTTTAAAATCAATACCGACAATGCAAAGTAACAAAATGTAAAATATGTGTCGGAAAAAACCATTAGGATTCGCCATGATATTAAAGGCGCAAGGATGACCTTAACCATTAAACTGAATAGATCAGTTATTTTATAGACCACGCGGAAACTGTAGTACTATATCACTAAACACTATCCACAACTTCCAGTTACTATTGCCGCGTATTTTACATAGGAATATGCGAAAATTTAGGAATTTTATCCCATTTGGAGCTTTTGCATTTAAAAATGTTTACACTAAATTAATACGTCCAATAGAAATTATGCATTTTGATTATTAAAAAGGTATACACAATGGTGGACTTAGGGGGCTCAACAAAGTCAAAGTCCCGAACAGCCACCAAATTAGACCTCCTTCCAATTCATAATTTTAATATTAGATTGTTTTTAAAAATGTTACTTTTAGATATAATTAAACGAAAATGTATTATCTTCCTTAAATGAGCCCCCCCCCCACCATTCTTAATATTTCATTTTTAAAATAACCGCGTTATTCATTCATTTTTTTATATGTTTCATTGCAACTCGCAGATCGCTCGCTATTGAGTAAGATTTTGTTAATCAGTAACAGCGATTAGTATGTAGGAATAGTTGTTAAATAGAATTTCGAGGGGGGATTTTCGTTGAAGAGAAATTGAAGATAACCCAATAAGGCAAAAGTTCATACTTAAAGGCGAAGTAGGAATTACTAATCGCAGCATGATGAACAGTGCTCAGTTCTCGACAGAAAGTGGAAGACAGGATCGGTACAGTGGACATGCTTGTGTTAGTAGTGCTCAACATGCTCGATGACAGACGGAAAGAGGGAAGAGTTCTATCCAACACCATACCCGTACGTTAACAGTGCCCGCAATACCCGACAATGAAAGATTTCCCCTCTCTAGCTCGTACTAGTATTTCAACTGGGTAAGCGGGGTTCACAATGCTTGACGGGGAGAAAAAGAAGGGAACTCATCAGGCCTGTGGCCATCCCTAAGCTTTTCCAAATGCCCGATAGAACGTACCATATCACATTACAAGAACGTTTACCTGTTCCCATATAATAATGATCAATGGAAAATATATATATATATATATATATATATATATATATTTATATATATATATATATATATATAAACTCGGTAATTTTGGCCTCGCAAGAGGCTGTGCCCCTTGACCCCTCGTGCTTACATTTCAATTTCTTTTTCTTCTATACTTTGTATAAAATGATCATTTACAATGTAATTCTAAATTGGTCCATATGAAAGAAAAGGTTGCATACTACTAACATACATTTTTAATGGTCCGGCTGCGATATTTCCCTTTACAACTAAAACTGTCGCAGATTGTCGTTATTAAAAAACCGCAGAAATCTCCGACAGATCCCGATTCGTATAAGCCCATCTCACTGCTGCCTGTAATCTCTAAAGTTTATGAAAAACTGCTCCTAAAACGGATGATGCCAGTTATCAACGATAAAGGTGTCTAATATCAGACAATCAGTTTGGATTCACAGCCAAGCACAATAGAACAAGCGCATGGCATAATTACCACCGTTGAAACATCTCTCGAAAAGAAAAAGTACTGCGACCTTGTGATTCTGGACATAAGGCAGTCTTTTGACAAAGTCTGGCACGATGGTCTTTTACAGAAAATTAAACGACATTTTCCTTATGAATATTATATCAGTTTGCTTCAGTAGTCATACATGACTGAAAGATATTTCTACGTTAATTATGGAGATGACTTATCAAATATATAATATCCAATAAAAGCAGGGGCTCCGCAGGGAAGTATGCCATTACTCTATCTTATTTACCCATCAGATATTCCTACACCTCCCAATGTAAACAACCTTTGCTGACGACATCGCGATTTTATGCTCAGACGCATGTTAAAGCGCGGAATACCACCCAGTCAGCGGTTACTGAAATTTCGCCATGGCTCAACTTATGTAAAATCAAAACCAATGAAAGTGTAAATCAGCGTGAGTAATGTTCACTAACGGAAAAATTGATCCGACGGGAAGTCCTGAACAATGTTGCAATTCCGCGAAAAACAGATGTGAAAAACGGACTGAATTAAATATAAAGTTAAGACAACTATACTGGCTACAAAACAGGAAGTTGGAATTATATCTGCTGAAAATAAACTACTAGTTTATAATCAGATTTTAAAGCCAGTTCGGCGTTACAGCTGCCCGCTATGGGGCTGTTCTAAAAAGAGTAACATAGCAATCTTACGACGGATGATCCAGAACAAAATCCTCCGAATGATCGTAAACGTGTCGCGGTACATTAACAATTTAACGCTTCACAAAGAGACCTCGGAATAAAGAGTTTGTTCAAGAAGTAATATTCGACGACGCAAAGAAGTATGCCTACAGATTAGAAAGCACACCGCAATACAATGTGGCAATTTCGTTGCTGGACAATTCACTAGAAGTACGGCCACTTGATAGAATCAAGTCGATGGATCTAGTCTGAATTGAACGTTCTAATAAAACTTCTTTTTTAGCATCTACTATCGCTGAGTAGGCTGCTGTTCAAGCTATGCGCACAAGATATTAAAAATAATTGCCAAATAGCTATCATCAGCTACGTGCAATTTAGCTATTAAAGAATTTAAAAAAAAAAAATATATATATATATATGTATATATGAATATAATAACATTATTACAAAAATCCTATAGAATACATTTTTTCTAATGGAGGGTAGCCTAAGAATTACGTTGAAATTATAATATAAAGTCGGTAAAATTAAAATATAACAAGCGTTACATAAAATTGAGACATTTTTTCGTTACATAAAATTGGGGCATGTATTCTAATGGGGGGTGGCCTAAGAATTACGTTGTAAGTAATATGTACGAGTATATGTATATATTTGTACAAAAGCCAAAATGGAATTATTTAATTTTTTTGAAAAGTTATAAAAGAACCCTATCGCAACTAAGCCCTCGGAAATAATCCGGCCCTGAAAATATGATTCACACAATTTTGAGCTCATTTGGGACTTTGTAAAATTTTCCGTAATTTTCCCATTCATTATTTGCGGTGTCAGTCATGTAAATAGCAAAAATTTTAACTTTCTATATTCAGCAAATATCGCTGCCGAATACATCTACAACTGCCTGCATTTGTGTCTAACTGGAGTAGATGAGTAAAAAAAATTTCTCATTATTTCCAATATCAAATAAAGTATAATTTTTTAACGTCTAATTTGTAAATTCACTATTAGCCAACAAGCACCCTATTATAAACGTCCGCTCAAATATAACTTTTTACTGATTAAACTAATAATCGCTTTTTCTTCTTTCCAAGTTTACATTATTACGGTACTTGGTATATTTCGAGATTTCAATAGATTTTATTCCATCTAGAGACCGGCCGATGATTTCCCATCGATCTCCGCAAAAGACGAAGACATCGATTACGTATCGTAGCGACGACGTCGGACATTAAAAATCACGTGATTTGTCGGAAAATTTATTGTCGTTCTCTTATAAAATAGGTTCGCTAAAGTGAGTACTGTCGGTACTTTATTAGGATTTACACCATATTTCGATAACCGAATTTTTCATCTTCCCCGAGACGATAAAAAAAGCGTTTCCCGATTTTTTTCAATTGTCAAAAAATTTTCATCTTAAGTTGAACTCCCGCTAAATTTTTATCGGACTCGCCACTTTTTGAACGCGAAATAATATATACCGTTTTTTTTTTGTTTTTTTTTTTAAAAATGCGGATCATCTAATGGTAATTTAAGTACATTGAAAAAATGAGTTAAAAGCGAAAACAGACTCAAAAGAAAAAAAACAGGTCTATTTTTTTTTCTTTTTTTTTTTGTCTATTTTCTTCACACTAAGAACAACAATAATAAAATTACGCGGCGTCGTTGGTAACGACCTTGCCGATTCATTAGCATGTCTAGCTGCAGTAAATGTCTGTTTCATAGACAGCTTCCAAAGTCTTTGCCCTCTCCCTTATCGTTTTCACCATGACTTTTGGACTGATCTTTATCCGTCTCTTTTCTCCAATCCTAATTAACCTTGTTATACAACCCTCTCCATCCACTTTTTCCTAGTTTAATAATTTTCCCTGCATCATCCGTTCTGTTATTTCTTCCATAATTGGTTTTAATCACAGTCTGCTTCCTGCCTCCCTCTTTCGTTTTAATATTGTTCAGTCTCCCTCGTGTCCCTTCCATCCTCTTATTTTAAATTTGACCTGTAATGTAAATCACCTTCTATTCGAAGCTCATCTATTATCTTTTCAGAACGCACAGTTCTTTATTCTAATTTTCTTGGCCTTGGCTTTGGCCTTGGCTTTGGCCTCCCGACCCCTTACTGTGCTCACTACATTCTTGCTCTTCCTTCTCCTTCTGTTGTTCCTGTATTGGCTATCTTCATTTCTTCCGCTTCTAATCGCTTCCTGATATAACTTTCAAATCTCTACGTTTCATTATTTGTTAGTCCTTTATGTTAAGTAAATGTCTTGTGTTGACGCGCCCAAAGATAAAAAAAAATTTTAAAATTACGAAATGCAAATTTATTCCGAAACTGAACCGGTCCATAATTCAGATTCCGCGCATTCTAGTAACGGGAAAACGAGAATAGTTCGCTTCGCGTATTTAAGGGTTCGTCGTTTTTTCACGAAATCTGGCCCTAACGTGAACCAGCGTTAGAGTGGCAAAAGAAGTGTCAAATCGTGTCTTTTATTAATTGTGTAAAAAATGATCGAGTCACCAATAATGAAGCGAAGTATTAGAAGAAAAAAAAAAAAAGAAAAAAATCACTCAACGATCACCATGACAGTGTACCTTATAAAATGTAGCAGCTGCGAATTAATATCGGAGTGTTTGTATTTAAAAAATAATCGTTAATTTTGCGTCAACTTTGTTTCCCCATCATACGGAATTTTCGTTTGATTCATCTATATAAAATTTTGGAGCTAAAAATTAATCTTTTCTCGGCGTGCCAAAATTTTTCTAGCAATAACCGATTTGTCGCTATATAGACTTTACGTAATTGTCGCTGGTACGAACAATATCTGTAGCCGGCCCACTTTTTCAGCTATATTTACATAAACATTCTAGTCGATTTTTCGCAAAAATGGAGTTCCGACCAATCTGCTTTGAAATTTTACAACAAATAATTATGTTATTTTTTAAAAATCATACGTTTTCATCGTTCCGATACACTCTATACACAACCCCAGCTAGTTCTCTCAACTTGACTACATATTGCACCGTATTCGCTATTTATTAGGCGTTACGAGCATAACGTTGGTCTTTTCAAACATTTGATTAGTTTTTCGCGCACACTCTAAATTTGTTACATACTATACGTCTCGCCTAGGCGCAGGCCCGCCACATAAACTCCCTGGGCAAAAATATGATTAGAATTAGAAAAAAATATTTTTCACTGAAAACATATTTTAAATATTTTTCAAAACCCACTGACTTAGTACTTCTGCAAATAAATAAATAATAATATTAATGGAAAAAGTTACGAAGCTATTCCATGGCTGGATTGATTTGTTTTCCGTGCTAGTTATTCCGTTCAGTTGATTCGAAATCGAGTACATCTAAATTTGTTACGGAGGCTACAGCGGTTATAACGATAATTGGAGAAAATTGTGCGAAAAAGTCTCAAGCCACGAAATTAACTCCCAGCAGCGCATTAATCGTTTGTAGAAAGATCGAAAGAATAATCTTGTAACTGCATCGGGTATAGATAAAACTTTTGAACAAAATATTGGCGAGGAAAAATAAAAATGGCGAACAATTTTGGGCTAGATTGATATTACATTTTTCTTAACTGAGAATAATTTACCGTTTCGAGGCGAAAAATGTACTATTGAACACGAAAATTGTGGTTCATCAACGGTGAAATTTATTAGTAAATTTAAAAGTTCACTCGGATTCTGCGGCAGAAAGTGGTTTCTGACTAAAAACGTAGGGATAAGGGGATTTTAACTTTTTAGGTTTCTGGGGCCCCCCTTTTCATCTGGGGCCCGGGGAAATTTGACCCGGTTGTCGGCGAGCCTGAGCCTAGGACTATTACTATTTTGTGTCAAATTCTAATCATGTATTTCTGGCAGAAGAAAAAAAAAAAAAAAAAAAAAAGGTCCAAATTACACGTACTGATATCACCACCGGGGAAGGGAAAATATTAAGATGCACTACTATATATATATATATATATATATATATATATAATGTGACGTATATGTGAAGTGATAACGTTTTAAGCGACCAACCATGGACAAAAACGGTTTCCTTAGTGTGTTCGAAATCGCAACCAGCGACCGAGATTACTTGTGTCGTCTTACTGGCCGAAATTCGAGAAAAAATTATTAATTCAATTTGTCACGCATAACGGAGTTGTTATTTAAGAAAAAGCGAAACGAATTTTTGGCACGAATGCACAACGGCTTAGCTGGTTCGTGAGGATACGCTTGGAACGGGATGAGGCGCGGTTCACGATGAATTGCTCGTATGATACGTCAACCGGGGCTTAATAAATATATAACGGAAAGCGCCGAGCCCTATGAACAAATGCTGAGGAAATGGAAACGGAAAAGAATGGCGGGGAAAAGCAGGAAGAAAATTTCAATTTTCCAACAAAGTATAAAGTGTTTCTCGATAGAGAATTAGAGCGCTGCGTTCGTGTGAGTTTTTGAACGGGAACATCTGGACAGGGCTGCAGGGAGGATTAAGTAGAAGACAACTAGTCTACTCTGCGAAGCATTTTAGCGCGTTATTTAAGCCTTTGTTGGTTCACGGTTCTTCTAGGAGCCGTCAAGCGGCAGCGTTCAACCACAATTTATCCGGCCACCCGTCATCCGTTAACCTACACGCAAATCCGTTCCCTCAACCAAACGCAATCTATCCACTTTGACGCCGGCAAACAACGTTCTGCCACCGCTGTGTAACATTGGCAAAATTAAAGAGAGCTCGTCCGATGACCGATGATGACGACGACGACGACGACGACGACGACGACGACAAGGGCGCGCAAAGAAATGGGAAACGGCGAATGGGTAGGAAGGCAAGGACGAGGATAGCGACGACACGTCTTCGAACCGGTGACGAAAATAGTCCTTTTAGGTCGCAGCCTGTTGCTGGTAATCTGCCGGTAAACGCTGGTTTTCGATGTTTCAGATAAACGATTTTTCTTTCGCCGACAAATAAACAACCTGAATCGTATTAACCGTCCGAGACGACGCGCGAAATCTTACCTAAACGATTTTTATCGTTCAGATTTATCTCTCGTTGCTCGCCGACTTGTGTTCTCCTTTGCGCGCTACATTATCTTCATTGTCCAACAATGTAAACAGCCCCGGAAAAATATTGAAAATTCAGCGGAATAAGCGTCCTTCCCGGAACCCGTGTTCGACCGAACGATAAAATCCTAACGAGCCTCTTTAAGAGAGCCGGTGGTGGTGTGGACGTCGTACATTACGCGGTCGTATCGGAAAAAGGCGGATCTCAGAAGAATAAGAGCGAGATAAGAATCCGAAAATCCGGGTTTTTTAGTTGTTTTTTTTTTTTTTTGTTTTGTTTTTATTTTTCGTGTCCGAGAGCGTCGTGGAGCAATCGAAACTCTCTATAAGTTGAAGGAAATTCATTCGGATTAATTTAATTAAATCGCTAAAAACAAGATGCCATACTAGCAATCCGAGAATTCGGTTCATTTACCGTTCATCCGATCACCGGATACGGAAGTACAATAGCGGAAGCGAGATATAAGCTGTACTAGTTGTAACATAAATGCATTAGCGCTCTAGAGTTCCATCAGAAACGTTTCCATCCGGAACGTTTTCAAATTAGATCAAAAATCATTTATCCGTGTAAAGTCCTCGCTTCTTAAGTTTTGCGGTGAACTCGAGGACGAATGTTGAAATTCATGTCGGACATCCAGCTGGGGCAGTCAGACGAAGTTGTTTCCTTTTTGATTATTTTTTATTCTTACTTTTTAAGAAAAAAAAAAAATAGAATAAAATAAATGACAATATGCACGCGGTTCACAGCAAAAACTAAACATACGAGGCAGACGACTGCACTGGAACGTTGTTTCAAGCAACTGTGTGCATTTGTATAGAACCAAAACGTACGAAATCGGTGATGCATTAGGATTGTTCGAAAGTGCATCGAGTTTGTTGATGATTTTAGTTGGAATCTCGTTGTTTCTATGAATTCAAATGTAAGCAAACTGTGCTTATTTATCAACTGAACGTGAAAAAAAAACCTTAACCCATAACCCAAAACAATAACCTCAAACCCAACCCAAACCTCGATTATAAGCCTTGATCAATATCTCAAGTTCATCTCGAATTTTACATTTATAGTATTTGTACTTACCGGGCGATGCATGTTTTTATCTTGTCCTTTTTTTGTTTTTTTTTTTCTATAATTTTGCGTGTTCACCGTTGTCCCTTATTTAATTTCTGATACTTCCGTTCTTCCCTCTATCCTATTTCTGTTTATCGCTATTCTCCATTTTCCTCGGTTTACCGATTTATTAGTTCTTCTCCTTTCGATTATTTCGTGTACATATTTTTTTTTTTTACTTTTATTATACGTGAGTTGTAAAACTCTCACTAATTATAAGTGCGGTACAGTTAAGCAATCTGTTGCCCGCAAAAAATTTTCATTCGAAAAGTGCATATTAAGCCTTGCGACGCTCAACGCTAAGCGTCGTTAGAAGACAGACACGCCCGTCGCACGGTTACAGAAATGGTTGTATCGCTGAAAATTTTCTTAGGCCGATAATACACAGCTCTCACATCCAGTTCAGACTATTATAAACCTTTTCCAGGTATATCATATACACGCGTCCGCAAATCTCAACAGACTCGATTTCGTTGTATTTCTTTCTAACGTTGTTACAATTTGCTTTCGCCACATAGTTTTAAGCAAAACCTCGGATTTTTCCGGAAGACTGGAAAAATTATTAACCGTTGTTCATTTCGAAGTAACCTCCTAAACCGTTTCTGTTTCGTTCGTCATCAAAATCACACATATTCGTTTCAAAACCATCTCCATTTCTTCGTAAAATCGTTTAGTTCAAAACCGTTTTCACTGTGTGTGTGTGTGTGTGTATAAAGTTACCAGCTTAGAAATTTCACGCCTGTTCGTTTAGATTTTTATTCCATTCTGCGACGACCGGCGATACTTCTTGTCGCATCTCGATGATTATCATTCGTTGGCGTCGGGATTCTGCGGCAGTCTCGTACGTGGAAAACGATTACCGGAGATGAAGAAACCGAATAGAGTAGTAGGTAACATTCGAACAACAAGTAAACGTGGGGAAGCGTAGCCGTTCCTCCCCATCTTAGAATTGGCGATATCTAAATTGTAAATACGCGTACTGTTGTGTAGAGCAACACGATTAATGAGAATGAACTGCTCGAAAGCCGAACAACGATAAACAACAACCATTCTAGTTCAACGACCGTGTACCCGGTGACTTAATTAGATAACAAATATTTACGCTAAAACATTCTTCGAACAAACGCGCCGACCGAACCCCTAACCGATGGCAAAACACCGTCGCGCTCGCACACATAAACCTCCATTATTGTAATAACACATTCACCGACCGCTTCCGTTACCGTGTGATATTCCATCATCAATATTATTCACGCCGTATTATCACGCGCAATATCGCCCGTAAAGTGTAAGTAAACAGAGAAATAACTATTTCAACCGCTACCGAGACCACCGGTAAAGAGCGGGCTAAACAACTAAAAGTTACCCTCGTTATTGAGTTCCCGGCTAATTAGATCCGAAAATTTCATTACATTAATTTTTTAACGCCCAGTTAGATCCGAGTAGCGGTCGCTCGATTGGCCAGAAGCGGCCGCTGTCTTCGTCAGATGCTGCTTGACCACACTGTAGAACCGTTTGCAGTTTAACGTATTGCAACAGTTATTAATCTCTTTCGACCAACTGCATTCCTTTTTTTTGCCATAAAGCTATGAGCGAAAAGGAATGTGTAACAACGCCTCTTTCTAGAAATCGTGAAAAAGAACAAGAAAACTTTTTTTATAAATATAAAATAAATAAATACCTCGATAGCAAACAAAATAAATAATCGCTTAAAGTAAAGTAAGGTAAAGTAAGGTAAAGTAAGGTAAAGTAAGGTAAAGTAAGGTAAAGTAAGGTAAAGTAAGGTAAAGTAAAGCAAGTCCCATATATCCTTGATAGGATATCATGGATTGCGAAGTTGAGCTTTTCATAATGTACTAAGCCTAATAGATCTAAGGAGAATAGTTCCCTTCTACTTTTGGATTATCCGCCTTTACCTTCCCAGATTTCCACTTACTTTAATAAATTAAAATCAATTACTTTAGAACCATTATCAGCTAACGATACAGAGTGAACTCAAAGAAGAAAAAAAGAAAAAGTAACAAACTACTGTAGAAAATAATGAGACTACAAGTGTGTATGTATAGGAAAGTAACAGGCGTGCGGATGGCAAAGGACTACAATCTTTTCTTCTCTGTTCGAGTTTAGTGTTGTAGATTCGATAATTATACAACATCCTTCTCCACGCTGATTAGCCCAAATTATTCGTCGATTTGGTTCGTCGTCAGAGTGGGTCAGAGTTTCGTATGAATACATACCATCGGTGCTGCAGCTACAGTCCCACCATACACATATTCCTTACCTCTGACCTTCCAGAGACATACTCATCAGTACATGGGTATGCCAGAAATGCGCTGAACTCAAAATAGCGCTAACCAATCCTCTTACTCTAATAACTATTCACGTTTTTTATCTGTTCAACCTGGTCTTCCTGCTAGTTCCCCTTAATTTTCTTAACTTCGCCGTTCTCTACTTTTGTCTCCATTGTTCTTAAGCCATACTCTGATAACATTTTTCGCTTTTTATTAGCTTCTTCTGTGCATTATCCTGTGCATTCTAATAGTGCACTTGATCAAAACGACATTTCTTTCTAGTGAATGTTCTGCTTTGTATTCCAGTTTGGTGAGGCTTGTTATTTCTGTTCCCTTTATTGCGCCTCTGTCTTTTCCTTCTGCACGCGTTATTCCAGCTGTTTCTTTTATTAACGATATCCGATCAGATTAAAATAATACAATTGACTCTTATTTCTCAGTGAAGACTCCCTGCTTGATGACCCCCCCCCCCTCAAAGGTAAACAAAAAAAACTATGCACAACAAGCGAAATAGAATTTCCGGTGTATTTGCCTCATTTCATCAGAAATATAAACCACTATCCTATCTATACTTGCTGATTTTTACCGTTACTCGAAAATATTTATTTTGTTTGTAATTTATGATACGAAATAAGATTAAACAGCGTTTGTTAAATCGGGACTTAATTTTTTTCTTCTTGACTCGAACTAAATATATAATTCGCACATTTAACGGTCTGGACATTTCAAAAAATTATATTATTATAACAAAAAAAAAAAAAAAAATGCTTAAGATAAAATAGAACATTTTATTCAAAATCGAGGTTAAAAAAAGTCGATTATTTTAATTTTTTTTTTTCTTTGGACGCATCAACACAAGACATTTAGCCAACACAAAGGACTAACAAATAATGAAACGTAGGGATTTAAAAGTTATATCAGGAAACGATTAGAAACGGAAGAAATGAAGGTAGCCAATACAGGAACAACAGAAGGAGAAGGAAGAGCAAGAATGTAGTGGGCACAGTAAGGGATCGGGAGGCCAAGGCCAAGGCCAAGAAAATTAGAATAAAGAACTGCGCGTTCTGAAGAGATAATAGATGAGCATTCGAATAGAAGGTGATTTACATTACAGGTCAAATTTAAAATAGGAGGATGGAAGGGACACGAGGGAGACTGAACAATATTAAAACGAAAGAGGGAGGCAGGAAGCAGACTGTGATTAAAACCAATTATGGAAGAAATAACAGAACGGATGATGCAGGGAAAATTATTAAACTAGGAAGAAGTGGATGGAGAGGGTTGTATAGCAAGGTTAATTAGGATTGGAGAAAAGAGACGGATAAAGATCAGTCCAAAAGTCATGGTGAAAACGATAAGAGAGAGGGCAAAGACTTTGGAAGCTGTCTATGAAACAGACATTTACCGCAGCTAGATATGCCAATGAATCGGCAAGATCGTTTCCAACGATGCTGCAGTGGCCCGGAATCGAGAACAGGTCAATTAGGATAGAACGGTATGTTAATAAATTATAAATTAAGCAACGAATATAAAGAATATTAGGATCTGAAAAGGGTTTAGGGAAGGGAGATGACATGGCTAATAAAACGCTTTTCGAATCAGAGCAGATGACAGTCGATTATAACTGATCGACACTTTTTTTCGAGTTATCTCAACTTCAATTTCTCTTAACATCAATTAGAATGTACGAATGGGGGAATTTCAAACCATGCACGATAACAGAGAACTTCAACAACCATCCCCGCTTTTCTATATTTCTTCATTTTACCGATAACGGAATTTGTAACTAAAATAGCCTCGACCAGACAAATTTCCTACTGCCATCTTTGGGGTCTACCGTATTTCGTTGAATAATCCGATAACATCGTAAATGAGCGTATTAATTATTTTGACTCTACTATATAATGTTGAAATAGGAGAATACGGTACTCAGTTATAAGCTTATATGAAACCAGGCTGTAATTTAAAATGTGTTTTTCGCTGTCCTGTATCACTGCGAATTTAAGCACAGTAGTGGGATAGCAATTAAACACAGACCGGATCGTTTGCACAAACGAAAAAATAAACGAAGCAAATTCCAATCCGGCTTTTGGTGATAATTTTGCGGTGAAATTTTCTCGTAATTCGGCAAGTTAAACGCTAATGAAATAATAAAGAAATAACATTTAACCGCTTAATAGAACATTTTAAATTTCCCCTACTTTAGGAGCAAAAACACTATCTTTCATTATAGTGCAAGCAATGTAACGTGGTTGGTCCGCTGCAGTTAGAAACACAAGGAATCCGTTAGTAACCATGAAACTTTCCTTACACTATGGAAAAATTATTCGCAAAATCGGAGATTCACAACTACATATTTTGTTTATAGTATTTTAAATTTCTTTTATATTTAAATGGTTTGTTATAGAAGTACTGCGAAAAACAATACCGTACAAAGAAATGAATATAATTACCGGTAATGACAAATGATACTTGATTTCAAAAGGCAAAACTAGGATCGGCATCTTAGCTGACCTCATTTGCGAGATAAGCCACATCGCATTTTTCCCCTCCCGTTACAATTTCAAATGTTCAGTTTAAAATTCGATAAAAAGTCCTAACCAAAGACCAGCCGCTTCAAAATTTTAACTTAGCTGTACTTGCAAACGTTTTAAAAATTTTAAATTGTAGTACTAAATAAAATTTAAAATTGTTTTATATAAAAACACTAAAGAATGGTCTGATCAAAAACCTATTGCTTCAATATTTGTACCTCAACGTACTTGCAAAAAGTAACGATGTATACCGGAAGCACGCGTAGCCTCTTACTGATATCACCAATACCGGTTATTCCATTGCACAACCCAAAGTAAGTACTGAAACTTGTACTAATCAGTTGTGATGACGTTAAGACGTACGATTATTAATAATTAAATATTAGACAATTCGTTGAATTTCAATAACACATTTTTATTCCTTGCATACCGTTAAAAATGTACAATTATTCTGTGTGATCAGAATTTAAACAATATTTTACTTTAAAAAAAAAAAAAAGAAAAAAGGTATTCTCTGCTAAAACACTTTACCTATGTAACACATAAAATATATGCATATACATGAAACGATGGTAAACGAAAATTTTCCATACTCTTTCTATCGCTGGGGAACTACTATCATTCTCGATTGCTTTTCCACTTCAATACCTTTTCACGACATGAAACGTGTTTTCCTTCAATTTTCCTAATCAAATCCGCAAATTTGTATTCCGATTTTAGCACGAAATTACATTCTCTTTACTTTTTTTTTTTGTTTTTTGTCTGTAATAAGAAGGTAAACTTTTCACCTCAAAAAGAATAGATAAATCTCGTCAAGCGGAACTCTGATTTCAATTATTCTCAACTTTCGAAAAAATAAACAAATATAAATAAATTATTGAACAATATTTTTTGTTGATACTAGTCTACGTTCATAAGATGTTAATAAAAACGGTAAAAGATTTTTCAGAAATATCAAATTAAGCTGAGCCAGCACAAACTTTTTACATATTCTCTTTCCAGCCGAATACGATTGCACTTTTTTTATGTAATGGAAATTTACCAAATTACAGTGGGGAGGCAGATTTATCAGTCAAAAAAATTCGCCAACAATCTTTACTTTATCGTTTTTTACGAAATACCAATAGAGGTAATATCTTAATATGGACACATACATGGAACAGTATTTACATCATAAATCTTTAAATATACGTATTTCTTTTTTATTTTATTTTTTGCTATTTTTTGTTCTCCAGTAATCCGTGAGATTATGATATATAAATTATTGTAGAATTCATACACAATGTTACATTTACAATCTTCCTCCATTATTATAACCGTGTGAAAACAAAAAAAAAATAACGTACACCTTTTTAAATATAAATACAGAAGGGGGAAAAAGATACTTTACGAATGTAAATAATAAGCGCCGATATAAGTCTAAATTGCGTATTATTAATATGGAAAATGCAATTTTATTTCAGCAAAAACAATTATATATTAGCAAAATTATAACAAAAGATGTTTAAGTTTATGGAAAATATAACAAAAATTTTATAAATTTCGAAGTTCATGAAACACTTGGAATCACATTAGATAAACGGCTCACCAAAGTACCGGATAAGACATTATTAGAGGATAGGGAGGAAGAGTTATTAAGAGAAACGTTATTAATAAGTAGAGCGGACTCGGCATTTTCGGCATTAGCGGAAGATGGGCCGCCTATGGAAGAATTGGAAGAATGAATAGGAATAATAGTGCCAGCGTTTAGAGTTAGTTTGGAGTAATAAAAATTGAAGCGATTGGATGATTTCAAAGAAGAATGTTGTTTTCGAGACGGAATCCAGACATAAGAGGAAGAAGAACTGCTAGAATAGTTTTGACGCCTTCTCTTCGTAGTAGATGCAAAATTCGCTAAAGCTGGGAAATTAACGGGGTTTGAAACTTCCGCAAAGGTAAAAACGGGAGAAACTATCGAGCCTTCGCTGATGTTTCTGGTCGCGGAATAGGAGACATTTTGTAAACTTATTATTTTATGAATTTTAACTGGTCGAGTGCGGAATGGTTACCGCCGCAGAGGACGCAAAGGTATGAAGAGAGGTTATTTTGTTTAGCCATGGAACATTCTGAAGAGGAGTGACTATCAACGCAAGTGGAACAAGTAGTTTTACTGCGGTATGAAGCGCTAAAATTACCAAAACGGAAGCAATTGTAACATAGTTTGGGTTTACAAATCCAACTTTAACTCGATAAGAATGACAGAAGAAAATTAGAGGACGGAAGAAGTAAGTTGATAAATTTGAACTCAACAACTGAGATGGGAATGATGGAATTATCAGCAGTACGTTTGTGCAGACGACGCATAAGAGCGATCGAGATATCAGAAGAACAGTAACGATAAAGTTCTTTCACTGAAAGATCGACAGGGATATCATGGACTACACGAAATCGGAATAAAAGGGATTGAGGGATGAAGGATCGAATATTGCGAACTTTATGAACGTCATCAGAAAGTAAAGATTTATTAGCTACCGCGATTGGGATAAGCTTAATAAAGTTTCTACCGGAGCGAGATTAACTCTATTATGAAATTTTTGGGATGTAAATAAGCCATATTTTTTTTTCAAGTTTTCACCTAATGATAGGAGAAAGTGGCAGAAGAAAGACCAGACTTCATAGGAAAAGCGGGAGAATTACTTTTTGTTTTTTTTTTTTTTTTGATTTTTTGTGGTTCGTCACCCGGGTGCAAACAATTAGAAAAGAAAGGAATTATATCTCGGTACGGTCAGATATTGTTTAATGAGAAATGAACAAATAATAGGAACAATGTGTAAAGAGGGAAAAGATAATAAGAGGCGCAATATGGAGTAGGAAGGCCGGCTATCAATAAAATGGAATAGAAAACAGAACGCTTTAAAACAAGAAATGAATACTTAATAAACACGTAATCCACATCGTAAACATGCTCTTCGTTTGAATGGAGAGGATAAAATGTACAGGAAATTAAGGAAAAAGGAAAACAGACAGAAGATAATAGAATATGGCTTAAGAAACATAGAGGAATAATGGAGACAACAACAGAACAACTAAGTGAAGGAAACAGGGGATTGACGGGAAGACTAGGTTAAATAGACAGATAAAAAGAACAATTGTTAAAGAAAGAGGAAGCGTAAATATTCAATACCATAATCTAAGATGAAAACCTTTGCACAGTGGAAGGAGATTGGACGATAGGACTTTTTTAAAGAAAGGAAATGGGAAAAAGCAAAAACCCGAGTGCCAAAGAATCCGTCGTTTCATTATCAGAAATGACTAGGAACCCGCAATGGATAAGTGAGCGCATGCGAAGTACGATAAAATCACAGGAATAATCAGGTAGGGAAGAACAAGTGTCCTGAAGGGTGGTCATGGAGTCAGATATAATCAAGAATTTGGAGGAAATGAAAATAATGGAACGTAGGACAGCCATCGTTAATATAAAACAGAAAGGAGGCAGAAGAAACTGATAACATTATTAATCGAACCGGCAGAAATATCCATTTCGATGGACTAGTTGATATTCTGAATCGGAGCATTTTTGTCTTTCGGAGCAGAAGAAATAGACGCGCACGGTGCAGATAATTGTTCGGCAAGTTTTGGTTATTCTCGTCGTAGGCTTAACCGGTGCGGCCGCGTTACTGGCACTCTTGGTAGCAGGCCGAAGAGAACTGTGGCGAGGTTTACCTCCCTCGTCAGATGAATCTGGCATAAATATAAATTAAACAAAAAGATAAAGTGAAGAGAAAAAAATCAGATAACAATGGGCGAGAAAAGAAAAATATTAGCGCAAACGAAATGAAATAAAACCGGAAAAATAAGTAAAATAGATAAATAAATGTAACGATCTCACCAATTTCTTCAGGAACAATTAAACGCAACACGAGTAGACTTTATCGCAACGAGACAACAACGGAAATTAGGCAAAATGAGACCAAACCGTTGAATTTTCCAAACAATAGTATTCAGTTATTTGCAGCATATCAAATTAAAATAGTTTTAAAAGCTGAAACTGATTTATTTTGTAAATTTAAATATTCATATTTTAATTTATTTTATAATATTCCGCTGCCGCCGGGTTAAAGTTAAACTTGTTCGTTCCCTAATAGTAGTTAATCGAAGGTTTGCGAAAAAAAATTAAATGTTCCGAATTTATCTTATTTTATACTAATATGACGAAAGATTTCAAAGTTACTAGAAAATAAAATCGTACCTTAAAACCCTATAATTCATAGTTTCAAAAAAAAAGACCAAATCAAACGTAAGCGTAAAACTAAGGACGAGGTTGTGTTCCGGAAGTAGCGAGAGTTATATTTCTAAAAATCCTTTCCAAGTAAAAGATCTCGGTCGACTGTTTGTCGTATTTTATATGTTCGAAGAAAGTAGGCATAACAACATATAGCGCTGGCGAATTTCCAAAAACAATTTGACCGTAGACGGAGAATAGAATTTTTGACTCAGTATGAATAAGCATTTTTCCGTTACAAAACGGAACGAAATGGAATTCAAAAATGAATGTTACCAAAGAGCAGGGCCTGCGTATAATCGATAACATATATACATATATATATAAATAAATATGAATGCACTTCGATACAAATATAGAAGGAAGTTATCGTTACAACTTAAATATATCACGTAGGAAAACGTAACCTATTTTTTATGCGTCATGTTATAAATTAACGAATGTTTAGGAAATATATTTAATATTTTTTTTTTATAATGATAGAGGAACGATTTTAAACAAAAATGGCTAAAACTACTTATAAAATCGTGTGAAATTTATATACATACATAAAAGAAAAACCTACCGGCACTAATTGTACAACCAGGCATTTTTATTTAAGCGGCCGGATTAGTTCATTCTGTCGCATTTGAGAAAAAAAGTGAATTCGTTAGTGCGGAATTACTTTTTGTAAATCAATTCTCACATATGTACACAAATGCATGAATGTTTTTCGCCGTCGTCTGTCATTATATTGTAACGTTTAGCATTTGTTTTTAGTTATTTAGTCTACTACCCTGCCAAGATATTGCCGATGTCCCCCCTGGGGGCACTTCGGTACAACCAGGGACCCCGAGCTCAGGGGAACGGGCGCATCCACAGGCGGCGAATAGTGGAACGGCCATCAGATATGGTGATTAGCTGCGAATAAGTTTCGTAAGAAATAAATAAGCAGTCGTGGACCACGAACGGCTATTGGTAGAAATTCTGAAATAGACGATTCCAATAGTGGCAGGACACTGAGTTGTGAGGACGTGGAGGAGCAACCTGAGAAGCTGCCTGATAAAACTCTACATAAGTTTGTTAACCAACTTATCCTCGGCGCGTGGAGGCCGCCGCACAAGTCTCCGTTGCTATCTTCTCAATAGCAAGCTCAAGGTGGTGCGGATCTTCCTGAGTTAGTATGAACGCTACGCTATTTGGCGATCATGCTGGCTTCTTCCGATGTGGAGCCACTTTCCTTTTTATCCTTAATATATCGTAAGCTCGTCGTCCGCAGATGCCGTTTGAATAATGGATAATCAATCATTTTGCTTTTCTGGACGGGAATTGCGAGCACTGCTTTGCAGTCGCAACCGTAGGCGAATAGCGATGTCTTGTCTCTCGCCGTATCGGGCACTATGGGCACTGCATTGCAGTTGCGCCCATATTGTTGATGAGGATCTTTTTGTGGGCGCTGCCCAACAATCGCAGTCATGGATAAAAATACTTTTCTTTTTATGCTGGCCAGCCGCGCATTTAGTTTAAATATATATAATATATTATAATCAGGTATAACGGCTAAGAAAACATGAGAGCTTTCCTTTCCTTTAAGGTATCCTGTATATTTTTTCGTCTACACATTTATTTCCCTTTGGACTGCTAATTGCACGAGTTCTAGTACCGATCTTTTTTGACTCCCTTGCTATCTCTCCATAGTAGTTCTGGCCGTCTCCACCTTCCCCAAATAACTTTCTTAGTGTCCTCAGTTTCCTTTTGTCCTACGTTCTTCCTTATTGATGGGTAATCGTCCGTAGCTGACAAGCCCAATAAAAAATTTAAAAAAAAAAAAAGCTGCTGCCTTGCAGTTTGAGTTTTTACTCAAAAGCTAGGGTGTATTTACCCTTAAACCTTTGTCTGGCTCGGTCGTCGTAGAACTTTCCTTGCCACTGATCAAGTCTTGCAAAGCTGAGTAATGGGGGAATCAACTACGCTCTGGTTCCCTCGTTCTTTCCACTATTACTAAATTTTCGTTTCTTATCCTTCCCTTTGCGCATAAATCCCGTTCTATATTCTACATACTTGTCCTCTCCTTCTTCTTTTCTCCTATTACACATGTTACCTTTTTTTTTTTTATTTCCTTCTTATTCCTTTTCCTTTCTGAAGAGTCCCACAGCGACAAGATGAAAGTGGTGGTAGCAGGTTTGGTGAACTGGAAGCTACATATTAACTGAAGTCTTGCACGATGGGCGGTGGTACATCCTATACGGTCGCTTTCAACTGCAATGGAGTAGCAGCTGAGTTGGGCAGTCGAATGTATGACTGGGCAGGCCTATTTGGCACTCCCGCTGCCTAGTGTAGCCATGGAAGAGATTAGAAAAGGTACCCTAAAAATCGGCTACTCCGCATTATCTTGACCAGATTACCACGTCTGGTGAGGGGTACCTAACTTTGCGATCAAAAAAGAAAGAAAAATAAGATTAATTAAAAATCTCTCGTAGCAAAAGGCCTTCAAGGCTTAAATGATAATATTACTGCATACGCTGGAAAGAAAGAAACAGCTCAAAAAGTCTCTCATTCGAGCACAGCCATCACTTTTGTCTGCAACATTTGTGGAAAGATCTGCGGTGCTAGGATTGGCTTAGTAAGCCATTTAAGGACTCATCAATAAAAGACGGGAATCCATACTCGGAATCGAGAGGATAATCAGCATTGCTGATGTAATTTACACAGTACAATATGATTTAGCTTTAATTGATATGACAATTTACACGTATTAAATAAATTTATAATCGTACAATTATGTTCTAGTGCACAATATTAAAAAAAAACAACAAAAAAACATGATATTTGTAATCGGCGTTGATAAATTTTACACTCGCCCCCAAACATAAATCTCTCAGAATGCTTCTGCAGATGCATTATTACATTAATCAATATGTTTCTTTTATAATTATTTTCCATTTCCATTATATTTTTTAATTACCTTTCACCTTGGGGAGCTTCTACTAATTTCTTCACAAATTTAACATAAAAATTAACTCTACACGAAACTGAACCCGGCTTTTAGCAATATCTCAGAAATGAACTAAATTTGGAGTAAACTAACTTCAAAATGAACTAAAATTAGAATGAACTAAATTAGAATGAACTAAAATTAGAATGAACTAGATTAGAATGAACTAAAAATAGAATGAACTAAATTAGAATGAACTAACTTTAGAATGACTGTAAATGAACTAAATTTACAGTGGATTTTAAACTTTTACGAAAGATGAGTAAAAGAGGCAAAAACAAAAAAAGAAAGAAGAAAGAATGGAAAACCTTTAACATACTTCATAATAGCAAACTTCTAACAAAATAAATATCTCAGTGGTGAGAAGAGAGTTTTTATCCGATAATTCGGTAAATTAGCGGAATTATTTGTTTGGAATAAGTGAACACGATGGCGTCGACAAAATTCAACCGAAGGACGTAAGCATGGAGAAAATGCCATAAATTTTGGCAATGAAATTACCGAGAAATAATTTATCTTCATTTAGAATTTAAATTAATGACACACAGACGTCGTCGTTGCCGGCTCACCAGAATTGCAAAGCAGCTCGTTTCACCGTCGGTCCATTATACAAAGTGTACGCGGTACACGTAGCTGCTACAAGTTATGGCTGAAGTATTGATAATCGTTGTAAACTAATAATAATTCATCGGAAAGCTCATCGTCTCTACTCGCCGCCGAGTGACACAGTCTGCGAGAGGCCGACACGAACAAACGAACAGGTATAAATAATGACGCGCCGCCATTCGGCAGGGTCGCTGATACGAAGGCACTTTATGATGCCGCCGTTCGGGACGTGTAAAATATAGTTTCTGCATCATTAATTCGCCGCATTTAACCTTCTTGTTTAGCTTATTATCGCGGACACTGATTACAGCGACCAGTTCATCTGAAGCCGACATATGCCGATATCGACGGACCGGGTTACGCTGCGGTCGCTATTCGCCAAATTAGCGCCGCGACACTGAAAAAATTCTACTCAGAAGCCGACGCCAGCGTTTACCAGCTATCCAGATTGCCTGAAATTCGCCATGTGACACGATCCGACCGATTTTGTTTTGAGTTGTTTTGACTGTTTGTGATTAGTATTTTCCTGAAAGAGGAGTGAATCATCACACTAAAAAATCTACCATAGTCGCACGTCGCAAAAACTAACTATAACAAATTTTTGAAAGTAACGCGACACTTATATTTGCTTTTTAGCCATCAGCCCTTCTGTCGGATTAGAGTATTTTACGAAACAAGAATTTTTATATGCATTTTTACGTGATGTTCGCGAAAAATTAGTATCCCGAAAGCCTTACGACGGGTATATAGCAATATTTTATATACTAATTACGAACTATTTTTTCACAATGATGTGATAACTTTTTATTTTTTTTTTTTTTTTTTTTTTTTTTTTGAATACGCTTTATCACAATTAAACAATACCAATACGTTCAAAATCGCACAAGTATTGCACCTGTAGTTCACTGCACGATTGCGGACTTTGCGCAACTTTCGATACTGATCAACTAATGGCGCGCTATGGTATGTTGTTATAAGCCTGAGAATCCTGCATACTTTCTTCCTGCAGCGATCCGTTTCTCTCGAAAGAAACTTTGTTTTCATACTCCGTCCCCCCTAAACATGTCCTTCCTGGTTAAATTAATTTTTAGCCTAGTTTACTAGCGGAGAACAATAGAGGCTTTCTTGTTTGTTTGTTTGTTTTTTTTTATTTATTTTTTATCAAAATTTTTTCCTAAAGCTATGTATATTATTGTATCGGTACTGTGCTATGGTATCGCTGACATTTATGAAATTGTTTCACCTTTTTTTTTTCCCCACTAAAGTGTGGGATGACACACTAGTTATTTAGCGCTAAAACTTATTTTTTAATAAGACGTAACAACAACTGACCCATCTCCTTTATCAGCAGTAGGGTGATTGTCCCAATGGAGCTGTTGTAATAGGATGAACAAAACACAATTCCTATAAAGTTAAAACATGAAAAAAAAAAAAAAGGAAAACGTTCGTATTGAGAAAATGTTGAATGAATATTGCAGAATATCAAATACTGGCTGCCGATCGATATTAAAGAATAAAAGAAATAAAATCAATAACAAAATTAAGCCATTTCTTTCGATATTTCGTTGTACTCTATGGAAAATGCAATTAACAACTTTCGATTGGTGAAGTACTTCACTTTCCGGATAGGAACATCACCGTAAAAAAGTAAACCGATCTATCGAAAGAGTACAACCAATAAGGTAATTACAACACTTAAAGACAAAGGACAATAATTGGAATTGTTTATAGAGTAGTCTTTGCACAATACAACTCGTTGATTCCCACTTGTTGTAACTGAACATAGTCCATTCTGCCCTCTATTTCGGCTGTTCACGGGTTTGTTGATAACAATAGACGTGTCAGTTTTCATTCTTCTTCAAAAATGGAAATCAAGTGGTGTTAAATAATCAGCAACATGCAACTTCTCGGATAGTGCTTATCTGACCAGTATTACACGAACTGTATGTATTCATCTGGAACCAACTGTTAACCGAAGCGATTGATAATTCATTTTGAATACAGGAAAATGGCCAAGTTTAAACGTTCTGGAATCACAATGGGTCTAAGAATGTTATCAGCGATTACCGCCTCCACACATTCTATTTTAAATTTATATATACACTGATCGATTAACGCAAGAATTTTAACGATGAAGTAAAACAATTAAATACTTCGTTACGAAAAATCAGTACGTTAGATTCCTTTTTTATTTTCATATAGTAGAACTTTTGAATAGTGTCTCTTATATTATCATTTTCTGCGGCATAGTTGCTATGCAATGGCATTGCAGTTGTACAAATGACCAAATACTCGCCTCTGATTGGCTAATCTCCTACAGTCGCTATATACAGACTACTTATATCATTGTGTTTAATATAAGGTTTTTAAATTTTTCTCAGAATTAACATTTCTTTCCAACATTCATTGTTAAATTTATTATTACAAATGTCACATTTGTTAATTATTCTTAAGTGAATACTTTTAAAATGGGAACTTACAAAAAGGCATCAAGGCGACCTATTTAATATGGCATTTATATGAAATTTTTATAAAAAGTTTTAAAAAAAGTTAAATTGAAAGAAAGAAAGAAAGAAAGCCATATATTTTGACAAAAGTAAATTAAACAATCATAAAAGTGATAACGAAAATTGCGTACCGGCTCATCGAGACTTAACCGCAATGTCATAATGCTATAATATAGTATGCATAGATATTCATAAATACAATATATAATAAAAATCATAATAAAAATTACAAAGGGAAAACAAAACAAAAGAAAATAAAAACCCTAGCTATATGAATATACCGCCAATATTATAAATAAAACCATGCCCAATTAACTACGTGGACTCACGGGTTGATTAAATTATGCTTAATCCGGCGATGCTTATATCTAACATACATTCGGGCTAGTTGCTCAGAATTATAATCTCCAATATTTCTGATAAGTACATTGCTATGATTGGGACACTGCTGAAAAAATTTTTTAGCCAAACTGATTACGAATTCTTTTAAGTAGGGCAGCTGTAGCGAGATATGCAAACTATCAATTCTAGTGCAACGGGGGACTTTTAAAATGCACCGGCAACACCTATTTTGAAGCAACTGCAGTTGATTAAAATTAGAATCTGAAATTGAGCACCAAACTGGAGCTGAATAAGTCAATACAGGTCTAATGACGCTTTTATAGATAATTAGTTTATTAGCATTACTTAGGTATGATCTATGATTTATAATCGGATACAAAGCTGCGATAACTCTATTAGTCTTCACTTCCGCGTGCCTCACGTACTCTTTAAGAGTTAATCTTCTATCTAGGATTACCCCAAGGTATCGAACATACTCTGCCCACTTAATACTAGTCCCTTTAATACACACTTGCCTTGGTGGAGTGGGGTATCTGCGAGTAAAAAGTATCGCTTCTGTTTTGGACGGGTTTATTTCACATTTCCATTTTTCTAAAAATTTTAAAAGTCGCAAGCTGTGCAGCTGTAGTCGATTATAAATAGTAGATGTTCTGTATGAACTGCAGTATAAAGCAGTGTCATCAGCATACAAAGCCAAATTTGTATGCTGCAGTTTCGGAAGATCGGAAAAATAAATTGTAAAGAGAAAGGGGCCTAGAACACTACCTTGCGGTACCCCCGCAAGGACAGTTCTGGGCAATGACTTCGCGTCCTGTACAGATACATAAAAGGTTCTATTGCGGAGATAGCTTTGAATAACTCTAATTAAATAATTCGGAAATTTAAACTTTAACATTTTGAAAAGTAAACCGTCATGCCAAGTTGTATCAAAAGCTTTTGCAATATCAAATAAAATTAACCCCGTGTGTTTATTCAAATTAAAGTTATGCAAGACATGGTCCGCTATCCTGGCAATCTGATGTGTGGTAGAATGCCTCGGTCTGAAACCAAATTTCTCCGCTGGAATAATGTTGTTATTGTCAGCAAATTTACGAAGTCTCTGCAGTATAACTTTTTCCGCGATTTTGCTTAAGTTACTGAGCAAACTAATAGGTCGTATATTATTCAGTTGCGAAGAGTCTTTGCCCGGTTTAAGTAGTGCAATTATTTTAGCTGTCTTCCAAGCGGTTGGAAAATAGCCGTACCACATCGCGGCATTGATTATATGTGTTAGCTCAAGTACACCTTTCCGTGGGATTTTATTTAAGATTTTTGAAGTGATGTTGTCGTCACCAGAAGACATTTTATTTCTTGATTTTTTTATGTAACTTGATACTTCCGTCGGCGTAGCGGGATAAAACCCCGAAAGGGGAAGTTGAAAGCGTGCGAAGTTGTCGGAAGCAGACCGTGTTAATAACCTTTTAACCGTATTGGTAACTAACCTATTGTGGTACGTGGATGTGGGCCGAGAGCTCGCTTTATGTATGTTAACAAAATTCTCGGCTAACAACTCTGCCTTGGCCTGGTCCTTATACACATATACGTTGAGGTTTTGATCAAGAAACGGCGGAATTACACTATAGCTCTTATTGTACTTCGAGCACACTTTCCATAAGCTTTTGTCCTGTGCATTTGCATTAGCAAGAGATTTCTGAAATTTATCATTTCTTATTTTGTTGAGAAAAAATTTTATTATTTTGTTAAAGAATTTAATGACCGGCTTCAAATAACTAGTATACGAGTGAAATCGATATTTTGTATATATTCTACGAACGAAGTTTTTAAATTTAATTATAATCTGCAAAAAATAAGGAATAGTAACTTGTGGAAAAAACTGACACGTCTTTTTTGGCACATATAGGCTAATACTATCCGTAATTAACTTAGTAAAGTAATTTAGCCTCCTATCAATATCAGCCTTATCTTTGATTGGTAGATTAAGATTAATGTTATCTGACAAATATTTTTTAAAACTAGCCCAGTCTACATTATTAAAATCCAGGTACGTGGGATTATTTAGCGCCGGCTTAGTATTATTAATAACGGTAAAAATAGGTTTATGGTCCGAAGTAAGATGCTCGAATGTTACGGGTACATTCACCTTAATATTTTTTGCTATAATTAGGTCTAAAATGGTGCAACGAAGTTGATTTGAAGCAGGAAAGTAAGTGGGTTCACGAGGAGCCAAAATATGAAAGTTATTTCCAGAGGACATATTGGATAAAATATTGCCCGCTAGATTGTTATTAAAACAGCCCCATATTCTACTCTTGGCATTTAGATCGCCAGCTAATATGATCTTAGGATGTAAATTAAGGAGGGATCTAATATCTTCCGCGAATTTATGTGTATATCGAGGTGGCTTATACACAGCACAAATTACAAATGAGTTTATGTTTTGGTTACCATGACCTGAGAAATCGGTAAAAATCTTTACTGCAATGCACTGAACGTGCTCCATACGCGGCGAGCGCAGTAGAACATGTCTAATATTTTTGTTTATGAGCAGAGCTACTCCGCCACTTCTACGATTAAATCCTCTCTATAAAAAGCAAACCCTGGAAATTTTAAAGAGACCGAGGAGTGCAATTTGGTTTCCGACAGGGCAGTTACGTGGATCTGCTTATTACAGATAAATTCATATAGCTCATCGTACTTATTAGCAATAGAATTACAATTCCAAGCAACCAGACGTACACCATTGTTATTACAGATCATTGATAACAATTAAAAATAATTCTTACATATAATTTCAACAACTTTGCCAATTACAGTGGGAAAACTCTTTTGCTGTATTCCATTAACCTCATTAAAAATAAGTTTAGCTACACGTAAACGTTTATTTACATCAATAATTCTGAACTTATCTATTAGTGAAAAAATCTGTGAAAAGTAGTCGGGTGCAGCGCGCGCCGGCTTGTCTTGTCCAGCAACTTGCGCATAAGATCTCTGAGATCCTCCGTATGGAGTGGGACGAGGAGTCATTAAATGCGGTACCATAGGAGTAACATTTTGGCGAACAAAAGGCCTCTTTTCCTCCCTAGCACGGAAGATACGCAAAAAATGTGTACATTCTTTGGAGTTAGCAGCATGAGTGCCATTGCAATTAGCGCACTTGCTCGTTTCAGAACTGTTACAATCGCCGGCAGGGTGGGTCAACGCACAGCGAACACATCTGTCTGGAAGGTTGCAGTTAAGAGAGACATGCCCAAAACGTTGGCACCTGTAACACTGAATAACTGGATTTTTCCGTACATATTTCTCCCATTGAACAAGACAGAAATTGACATGTTTAATATTAAAAATATGTTTAATATCTGTGCTAGGTGGAAAGGTAACTAGGAAAACAGAAAGGGGAATCTGTTTGCTACTCTTTTCGCATTTCTTAGTAAATTGGGTGACACTAAAAATTTTGCAGCGAGATTTGAGGTGAAATTCTATATCTTCAGAGGTGAATGAAGCAGGAAGTCCTTTCAAAACAAATTTAAGGGCCTTACGCTCTTTTGGTAAATGAGTGTAAAAATGAACCTTGTTGCTTTTAAGAGTCGAAATAACTGTATCGTAATGTATACCGGAAAAAACATAAATTAAAGTCTTACTACTATAATATTTAATTTTAAATTCTGACTTAAGCAGAACTTCCAAATTTATTATTAGCTGCTTGAGATTAATCGAGCAATCAGAATGCATAATAATAATTGGGGGGTATTTCGTTTTGGGAACAACATCATCGTTAAACAAAACATGCTTCACTGTATCTTCTTCAGCTTGTAACGGGCTGAATCGATTAGAAGTAATTATTACCTGACCTTTATCTATTTCCGTCTTCTTTGTTGCGCATTTACGTTTTAAAACTGTAGTGAAACTAGAGTCTGAATCCTCTTCATATTCGTCTACGTGCGTGACGTATTTATTACTATCGCTACTAGGGCCGGCAACATTGTTTTCATCCTGATCGATCAGGTCATTCATAACTACGTCTCGCCTGTTAACCACAGCGTCCGCTGAAGTATTCGCCGAAACGGTCGGTCCCGTCATAATCGGACACTAACACTACCAGCTGACCGAGATCAGCGGTATACGATAACAATTCGAACTAAAAACAATACGAGCTGATAAGCGATACGTGAACGCGAGAACACTAGACAGATACGTATTGTAAATCGAAACTACTAATACAATTTAACGGTAATAATTGAGGTGGGAATGTTAGCATCACCTTTCTTCGTCAATAACGAGTACTTTCACCTTTTTTGGACATTTTTTTTGTTTTTTTCTCTCTCTCTTTCAGTATTCTAAACAGAAATATTTGCGTAGAGGCGTGTTTCCAATATCATTTAGGCTAAGTATGCGTCTGCTGTTTAAATTATTTTGCCTACCTAGTTTTATCATTACTATTTCTATGACGTGTTTCTATTTTCGTTTTTCCATGTCCAGTTTTAAACCGTTTCTCTCGCATGCTACTTATATTATAGCTACTTCATCTTTTTTTCCAGCTCGCTCATTTGTTTCATGCCGGCAGCAGCGCAACATGTAGTTCAATCACTATCTGCCTATTTCCCATTCTTTCTTCGTTTTACGTCTTCTCTTATTTACCCTCGTCCGCGATAATCTTCCCGTTACGGTTTAGAATATGGCGCCCTCCTTTCCTTACTCTTGTACTACCGTATTTACATCACCTCTTCATTCTGCCTACTTCACTCCCACAGCTACAGTTACATCTGCAACGCAGATCACACTTTCTTTGATGTCCTTCTCTTAGGCGTTGAACAGAGAATATTGTGTATTGAAATCGTCTTAAAATTAGCTTACTTATTTCCCTTCCTGGTATCAATACTAAGCATAGGTAACTCCAGACACAGTTATATCCTCGGAAACATATCCGTGATCGAACACAGTCGGATATGTCTCCGACCACATATCTCAACTAAAAAAACGTCACACAACAAACAAATATTGTCATTCCGGACACAGTTGAATTCACTTCTCGCGGAGTGATTTGATATGTAATTTAACGCGATGCGAATCACCTATTTTATGTTTATAGACTACAGGTTCAAAAGAAAGAATTAGATATCCGGGTTAAAAAAATGTATTGGCTGATGGGGAGTAACAGTGTACTAAAAACGGATAACAAACGTCTAATATACACAACAATTCTAAAACCTATCTGGACGTACGGAATTCAACTTTGGGGTTGCTCTAAACCGTCAAACTTGAAGGTAATTCAGACTTCTCAGAACAAGATCCTTCGGTTGATAACCAAGGCACCCTGGTATTTTACTAATCTAACATTACATCGAGATTTGTGTATAGATTATGTAGCTGATGTCATCAAAGTTCACGCTAAAAGACACGCAGACAGACTCGATTCTCATCCGAACACTCTTGCTAGAGGATTGCTGATATAAGAAGACTGAAACGCCATAAGCCGCAGGACCTAGTTTAA
This sequence comes from Icerya purchasi, assembly GCA_039619475.1. Classification (NCBI taxonomy): domain Eukaryota; kingdom Metazoa; phylum Arthropoda; class Insecta; order Hemiptera; family Monophlebidae; genus Icerya; species Icerya purchasi. The sequence continues at coordinate 367,202,067 of CM077116.1, forward strand.
GGTCGGTGTAAATCGGGTAGGTGCCATTGGGTACTTCTCCCTTCATGTTTAATTTCATTCATATGGACAAAAAAAAAAAAAAAAAAAGTAGTTGAAAGGTCTCCCCTTGTTATGACAAAAAATAAATTTCAACACTTATTAACAATTATATATACATATAATTGTTAATAAGTGTTGAAATTTATTTTTTGTCATAACTATATAGTTAACAATGTGTATAAATAATAAATACAGGTTTCCCCTTGTTCAAATTCTAATTGATATTTAATTATTTGTACTGTTATTATTTTCGGTGTTTTCCGTCCTGTTTTTTAACCGACTTCAAAAAAGGAGGAGGTATTCAATTCGACTGTATTTTTATTTGTATGTGTTTTACTAAAGAACTTTCTTCTAGATGAACCTCTGTTCCATTTTCACTGAAGGAATCGTATGCAATACTTCGTGTAGTTCTCTTCATTGCACTTTCCTCCTATAATAATAAATACCTTATTTGTTCTGACTCCATGAGCGTCTTGCAGGCTATATCCTCTCCTTTTCCATCCTCTTCATGCGACTACATTATCCTTTCCGTTTGTTCCTTAATTTGCAAATCTCTTCTTAGTTCGTTCCATTCAAATCGATCTTCTTTGGATTCCCAGTCATAGCGGCATTGCAGGCAACAACCTAGTTGACTCGTTTGCACGCTCTGCTTCCTATAACGGCAAATTTGTCAATAAATTTCCTGCCAATTATATCCTCTTTCCATCGAAACAAGCACACCTCAAATCATGGTTGGATACCTAGATTACCTCTTTTTCCAATCCTCATTCCTTTTACAAACTCTTGCAACCTCTTCCTTCATCACGTTCCTGGTTTGCTGATTTCCCGGGTTTCAGTCGTTCCGTTATTTCCTCCATAGCACGTCTTCGTCTCAACCATAATTGTCTTCTTTCGTCTCTCTTTCATTTTTCTATTGTTTCTTCCCCATACTGTAATTTTCATCCCTCGGATCATGACTGTGTTTGTGATGCAAATCATATCCTTTTTGAATGCTCTCTTCTTGTGCAGGAGCGTTCCCTCCTCTACACTAAGCTTCTCCACCTAAAACTACCTACTACTCCTTTTTGTGCATCCTACATACTTTCCTTTCCTTAACCAGATGCTGTTCCAATCTTAGAGGAGTTCATTTCCTCTATTTCTTTATATATCAAAATTTAATCCTGTTTTCGTAATTCTTTGATAATGGGTCATTGACCTTGGTTGGTGTTCCCTAAAAAAAAAAAAAAAAACGATTTTGATGATTCTTCTTTTATTTGAAAGTTGGTGTTTCTCATGTGGTCCCATTTAAATCTGATCAAGATCTGACCGGTAGTTTTTGAGTTATCCTTAATAATGCAGGAGATTAAAGCTTTTTGGATGCTTTTCATTCATGATTGTTTTCACCGTCGGGTTAGATTTATTGACTTAAAATATTATAAATTTGGCAAATTACCATGGAAATGTAGCTTTTGATATTTTTACCATGGAAATATCTGTTCTTATTAAAAAGTTTTAATTTAATTGAATAAAAATGTACTAAAAAGTAAAAAATAAAATGCTTTTTTACAAAAAATAAATACCGACTTCAAGGTTTATTATAAAAATTTAAAAATACACTAAAAAGTAAAAAATAATTACTCCCGATAAAAAATATATATCAGACTGATATAACACTTAAGTGGTGATATCGTAATTCTTATACAACATTAACTTTTTGGAGTTGGCATCAAATTCATATTAAAATAATAATTAAAAACTGCATTAAATGTTCAATAAATTGTTCTAGATATAGTAACATGAATTTAATTCCAACTCTAATAAGTATTAATGCTGTATAAGAATTACGATATCACCACTTAAGTATTATATCAGTCTGATATATATTTTTTATCGGGAGTAATTATTTTTTACTTTTTAGTGTATTTTTTAAATTTTCATAATAAACCTTGAAGTCGGTATTTATTTTTTGTAAAAAAGCATTTTTTTCAATGTTTGTTCAATTTCCCGCCGAAGAAAAACGCGATATTTGATTTAACCTCTCTAGGTAAATTTCATTCATTTCGATCTTAGTTTACAAACTAGTAGAAAGAAACACTTTAAAAAAAATGCGTGATAAAACGAACGAATCAGCTTTTTAGCCTAATGAACTAATTCGCTGTAAATTGAAACCCCTGACGTTCCTATATATACCGCTTTTGTGTTTTTTTGTTTTTTTTATCTTTTATTATTTAGTTTTGTTTCTTCAAAACCCCAAAAAAATTCGAGTAAAAGAAAAATCGAAGAAATTTGAAAATTAAAAAATAATTTCAAAATGAACGTGTCCAGAATTTTCAGCAATTTTATCGTGTTACGGAGCACGACAGATAGTCTACTAGAAAAATGGTAATGAGAGAACAGCTGGAAGGAAAATATAAATACAGATGTGATGGAGCAATATCGTACGCAATAGCTGGGGAGCGTAAAAATTATCTGAAAACGAACAACGAAACAAATGTAAAATTCCCATCGAGGTATGAAGATAATCGATAAGCGCGAAGTCGTTTTTATGCGGAGAAGGGAAAAACAGATAAAAAAAAAAAAAAAATGGTAACGGAAAGCGACAAATATTCTCGAATAGTAATTCAGATATCTGTTTTTCCGGTTCAAACTCAGAAGGTGAACGTAAGTTTAGAATATTGGCTCGCGGTTCGATAATATACACATAGAGGCGGAGGAAAATAGGCATATAAAATTCCGTTTGATTTTTGAACTTTGTTCCATTCTTATTTAAATATAATTCAATTTTTTTTCAATTTCACCTTTGCTACGATGTTCTGCTGCGCTAGTTATTATTCTTTTTTTGAATTTTATCAGATCGACCGTGTTTTTGAATTGAACGTGGATTTTATTTACGATATCAGTGCATTAGCTGACGCTGTTGTTCAGATGAAAGAGAAACACCATCGAAGAATAGGATCGTATTTTTAAAGTGAAAATTTTCAAAAAATCATTCTAAACAATAACCCGGTAAAATTTAACACGTCAGAAAATGTTTCCTTTTTTCTTTTCAGTCCTAATCGAAATTGTTTTCTTTTTCGGTATACAACTAATTAATTTATTTCAGAAAACGATACTACATAAGCGTAAAAATCGTCTATGAAAAAAGATCATTCGCGTTATTCGTCAATTTTAACTAATTAAAATATGGCAAATTTTTTTTTTTTTGAAAGTCGACCCTCCGAAAACAACTAATCTACTTTAGCGCGGAATAACACGCGCATATGATGATGATAATAGTTTTTTTAATGAACGAGTCGAAAAGTTAATGTTTTTTTTAAACTTTTTGTCGTAATAAGAATAACCGATCGCAAAGTAAATAATTACAATTATAATTAATAAACGGAAAAAAAAATTATTTAAATTAAAACAATGTTTTCTAGTTTAATTTTTTCGAAAAATAATTCTAATTCTATAACGACGGGGACATCATTACGGAATATTATTCGTAAGGGGGCATTCAAGTATTACATAAGCAGTCTTGGGGGATAAGTTGAGCGGGTTTGATTTTTTATTGACTTTTACCGACAAAGGAAGCGGCATAATCTTAAGTAAGATTAACAAAAATTATAAAATAATAAAAATGTTTCCAAAACAATATTTATAATTTAAATTAATAATTCTATTTTTATTCTTTAATTATTATCACACCTCACAAAAATCTTTGCAAATTATCATTTGAAAAATGTACATCAAAAGCAGGATTATAAGGGGGTGTCAAAGAAGTTCGTCCAATTAGCCGCTCGACCTGCGCGACAATTAACGTGCATAAATAAAAGATGCAGACGGGGAAATGAAGACGCCGGATGATTGAACGAAGATGACACGTTAATAATACGACCGATTTAACGAATTTAAGACTAAATTATGAAGATGAACTACCAATTATTAGTGACGTAGAAACTCGGAAAATTTGCGTAGGTAATACTTGAACGCCTAATTGCTTCATCTGAAAATGAAATTCCAGTTCATGATATTCGGTAATTATAAAGGGTAAAATCGTTACAAACACCGATTAAAGAAGGTGAATGAAATTGTCAACTAATCCAACATCAATAAGAAACCAAAATAACAACGATACGTCATTATTTTTATAAATTTCACTGATTTATAAGCTGGAATGTGTCGAATTACTAATCGAAAAATACGCTGCGAAAAACAATATTTTCTAATAAGTTACTCACGTGGGAATTCGAGATATTCACAGCACACCCGGCACTTATGTAACTGCGCTTCTAAAATGAATGTATAAAATTTAGCTTCATAATCAAAGTGTGTTATAAATGTAACTTTTTACGTTTAAGTGTTAAAGATCTCTGCATAGAAGGATTAATTGTTCCCTAACGAGTATCATATGGACAAAGCGCAGCATACCGAAAAATAATATAGCCCTAGAGCATCTAAAATATACAAAAATTTTTAGTAATGCGTAGTATTATTTGTAATAATAATAGAATTAATAATTAAAAATCCGATTAATTAACGAAGAATAAAAATAGATTTAAAGAAAGCAACCCGGTGGTTCTATTAATAAAAATACCTCTTTACCTAGTCGTCTATTCTGTTTTCTTTTCGAATTTTCCTTTTCATCAAATAGAACGATATAGTCAGGCTGCTGGCGATAAGGTTACCACCACCACTCGTTTTATCGATACTTTGTTCATCGGCAGTGGTTAATTTACTCGATTATACAGTTTACTTTTGTTTTTCGATAAAAGAATTTCGATATTATTTAAAATTTGTATATTTCATAATTATTGAGAGCGATCAAAAAAAAAACAAAAGTTTAATAAAATTATATGTAAACTTTTAAATTAAGACAGTAAAAATTTTCTGTTAAATTTGTTATTTTAGACGTAAGAATTTTTACATTACACGTAGCTTTTTAGATCAGATTACGACAATTACTTCCTCCTCTCTTTCAAAAAAAAAAAACATAATAGTCGAGATGATCGAGAAATGGGGTCGACAAAGAAACATGTACTACCGATTTTCTTTTTTTTCAAAGCCAGCTACTGTGGCGTAGTTGGTTAAGCAGTGGTATTTTATTCATCCTGGATCCGAATCTCGCTACCACACATTGAAACTTCTAAAAATAAAAATTTCACTTGCGCGGTGGATTAATGTCCCCATAGCTGACGCACCGAAAAATGAAAAAATATTATAAATAAATAAATAAGCGTAAAAAAATAAAGTTTTACAATTAATGAATCATAAAGTCTCATACAATTACATCTAAAGAACAGCTGTGAACAGCCCCAATCGATTAAAGTAATATTTTCTTAATTACCCCGGAAAACTTTTAAATAAATACATTTATAATTTTTTTTAAAAAAATGTTATAATATTCGAATAAAAATGTGCATTTAAATTAAAAATCGAATTTTTACACAACCAACGCACGAACGACGAAAGTAAAAATGAATAATATTCGCTATAAAGATATATGATACCTATTCACATTTCTTCCTGTGTTGCCGCTATGCCGCAGAAAGAAACGCTAATCACACGTTAGTGCCATTCCAAAATTCCATACACACTATAAACGACCGAATTCGTAATATTTTATTGATTCCCCATCAGTTTCGCTCAATTTCCAAGAATTGTGATATACTCCGACATAATTATAACGAAAATGAAAAAAAAAAAAAAAAAAAGGCCAAATAAAACCGGGACTTGTTTATTTATTTATGTTTTATTCTCGTTCGCAACAAAGCCGGTTGAGCGGGGGGTGAAATGCGCGGAAAAGGAATTTAAAAGAGGTTATTATGATATTTATTTTTCATGAGGATCTGTCTGACATTAGCTCTACGTTTTTCGCTGCAGGGGTACCCACCCTAAATGCGGTCGAACCTCTAGCCGATAAAATACCATGGAAATAAAAAATACCATCAGGGGGCTATCGAGTGTGAAACGTGTCGCGAGAAACAATTCAGTAATCATTTTTATCGGAATGGAACATATTTCGCAGAATAAAAACGGAACCGGTGATCGTAACAACGGACGGAGTGGGCACAGTGTTCCGGCCGTAATTGCCGGAGGAACGATTGCCAGTCACAGTCGCTCATCCGAGTTATCGGATTGCGCTAAAAGGACTGTAATTTCAACGGTGACTGACAAAACGGTTAAAGTAAATCTTCTCGATTGTAGAACCGTTCTCGGTGACGTGATCGCGTACGAACGGTCCGATATCGACGTACGAGCGTACAAATTGAATTTAGCCGAAGAACCGACACGAATCACCATCGATGTGAAAAACAACGGTTGCCGAACTGGAAAATCTGCTGCTAGCCGAAGTAAAGACTCAAACCGTCATCGACTGCTAAAAGAACAGTTACTGTTATTTAGCAGAGAAAAAAGGTGCCACGGATCGTCGTCAGCCGCGTTTCGGAACCGAAGCAGAACTACTAGATCGGCTAGCGCAGGCGACGGAAATTGTCAAAAAGCCGCTTATTGTAATAACGGCAATTCGCTAGCAACGGACGGGATTATTATTAGTTCATCGTCGTTAACAGCGAACAGCAGCAGCAACCAGTTCACCAGTTATCTGTATGATAATCTCAGCAAATTGAGCGATATCAAGAGCGAACTGATCAGTTATAATACCAGTCGACCGAACAAGCTCGGACCAACTTGTCAATCGCTATTGTCGGTAATATACAAATTGGAGATCCTCTTACATCTAGGTTTGTTGGAATTAATGTTACTTAATCTGAACACGGCAACAACAGCGACTTTTCAAAGTGCATGATGAGAACACACGTTTAGACAACACCGCGCGGTATTTAAGTCTTGTTGTCCATTTTTCATTATTCTTTCTTCTTTTTTTTTTTTTTTTATATAAATTAATTCGCAATTAATTTTATAAAAATAACGTGGCTAGTTTTTCTCGCTTTCCTAATTATTGGTAATATGTAGAAAATTGTATATATTTTCCTGCTTTTTGTGATTCGCCGCCTCTTGTCTGTTCCACTGCTCGGCGGATAGTGGAAACACGTTAACAATTGAAAATGTTCATTAAAAAATAAATAAAATCTTCCCACGCTCGCTTCGTGTCGGGAGCTGAACTGAATTCTACGCGTCATCTCATCTGTAGACTCGCAGAGCTGACGCATAAATTTACCACCGTTACAGGTACATCATCTCGTATATTCGTCGTAGTGCGTTTAAAGTGTTTCCTACCGAAAGGAAAATTCTTCTAAACATGCAGTGGAAAAGGAAAAAAATAAATAAAAAGTGGCGCGAGTCGATAGGGGGCTGGCCACGAGAACTAGTCCTGACACAGTGTGTTAGCAGATGTCGGGGGAGCATAAGAAACAACTTTCGAGAACATCACCTTGTCAGGAGCCTAACATATATAACGTGAAATCCGCTTTCAGTCTGACGGTCATCGACTTTAGTAAACTTTTTTCTTCTTACCCTCTCAATTTATCTTTATCCTCTTCCTTATTATACATATGTATCGTGTAAATTCTTTTTTCTCAACTCTTCAAAGCATCTTCTGTTTCAATCTTCTACATTCGGCAAATGAACTTTTTTGTTCCTTTATATTTGTCGGACTACTTATTTCTCAAAAAAAAAAAAAAAAAAAGAAAAAAAAAAGCCTATTTTCCAGTTTTTTACAACCGTTTTCTTCGTTATAACGCTTGTCAGCGAATTACGTTGATCCACCTTCTGAAACGATCTTAATACGCTTTTAAAATTATATTTTTATATATCGATTGATTAACGCTTACATCTTAAAATAATTCAGTAATTATTATTTTTCGCGTTTTATTTTTTATCTTACATTTATTATTTTTCTCACATTTTCCTCTTCTTGCGATCATTCCTTCAATTTTCTTTTCTCTTATTTTCTTTTTTTTCCCCTTTATATTTGAGCAATAGGACAAGTGTCTCTAACCAGCTAACTTTTTCCGTAATGCCGTAGCATCCCATTCACATTTATGTATTCTCGTATTGCGATCGTGTACCTAATACTTTATTACTAAATCCTACTTTGTATTCTAAGCCGAGAAATTTTTCGAATTTTGGAAAAGTAGCGCATATCCTCCGCGCTGGTGGAATATTGGCCGAAAACTCGATGGGTGAAATCACGTGTAATTAATTTGTCGCTAGAACCTAATTGGGCAAGTAAAAGATGCAAATTAGAAAAACCAAAAAAGAGACGAGCACCTAAACGTCTTAATAAAGGTAAATGCGCATAAACATGTTAATAATCTAATATATACTTTCTTCCCTCAGTCTACTTCGATACTTTTCTAGTCGTCAAAAGATCAGTGAATGCAAAAAATTTAAACCAAATAACACAGAAATAAGGTAACATTGCAAATTACGTAGCCGAAATAAAAAGGAAAAACAACGGCCAACAGAGAAGATTATCAGTGGTTAGGCCAGCTGAACTGTGGATAAGAAACATAATCAATTCTTATGTTAGCGTCGTCGCCTATTATTAGCAGACTTCTCATAGTTAGAATATTAATATTCGCGAGATCTTATCACAAAATCTCTGAAACATTTTACTAATGATACTACTTCATATTCTCTCATCTTCTAATTCCGCATTAGACTGTCCATTTTGAACTGGAACCTTCAAAAATTGACGTTAGCACTCTAATTTTACTGAACGATTTAACTACTTGGGACGGACATAAAATCTCTTGTGAAACTGTCTCGCTCATTCAGTCGGTTATCTGATCTTAGTGTTTCAATTTTTCCCGATAAAACGGCTTCCTCGTGTACAGGATTAACCAACCGCTAAGTGCCACGTAACGGTTCAATTACATAATTGCAATTTTATCATTTAAACATTTAGACTACCGCCGAATTAAAATTGAACTGCAACTTTCGTTTTTTTAATGCCCTAGCTTTCGCCACTTGGCCAGTCTAGAGTATAACCGTATTATTATTGTTCCGCTAATAATAAAATCCCCTAATAAGCATCATTATGGATTTCTTGAGTATTGTTAGTTATTAATGAACGCTTACTTTCGTAACAATTGCCCTCGCTTGTTATTTTTCTGCAGCCACTTTAAATAAACCCTTTGTTTGTGCTATTTATCTTCCATATTCGAATATTCACGTCCTTTAATAAAAACAAAACTACCACAGCATTATTAATCGATAAATGGACTTTAGTGTTCACTGCATGTTGCCTACACTATGCTCATATTCTTTGTTCTTCCTGTTATTTGTCTCTTCCTCTCCACTCTTCCACTTGTTATTTGTCTCTTCCTCTCCACTCTTCCACTTGTTATTTGTCTCTTCCTCTCCACTCTTCCACTTGTTATTTGTCTCTTCCTCTCCACTCTTCCACTTGTTATTTGTCTCTTCCTCTCCACTCTTCCACTTGTTATTTGTCTCTTCCTCTCCACTCTTCCACTTGTTATTTGTCACTTCCTCTCCACTCTTCCACTTGTTATTTGTCACTTCCTCTCCACTCTTCCACTTGTTATTTGTCACTTCCTCTCCACTCTTCCACTTGTTATTTGTCACTTCCTCTCCACTCTTCCACTTGTTATTTGTCACTTCCTCTCCACTCTTCCACTTGTTATTTGTCACTTCCTCTCCACTCTTCCACTTGTTATTTGTCACTTCCTCTCCACTCTTCCACTTGTTATTTGTCACTTCCTCTCCACTCTTCCACTTGTTATTTGTCTCTTCCTCTCCACTCTTCCACTTGTTATTTGTCACTTCCTCTCCACTCTTCCACTTGTTATTTGTCTCTTCCTCTCCACTCTTCCACTTGTTATTTGTCACTTCCTCTCCACTCTTCCACTTGTTATTTGTCACTTCCTCTCCACTCTTCCACTTGTTATTTGTCACTTCCTCTCCACTCTTCCACTTGTTATTTGTCACTTCCTCTCCACTCTTCCACTTGTTATTTGTCACTTCCTCTCCACTCTTCCACTTGTTATTTGTCACTTCCTCTCCACTCTTCCACTTGTTATTTGTCACTTCCTCTCCACTCTTCCACTTGTTATTTGTCACTTCCTCTCCATTCTTCCACTTGTTATTTGTCATTTCCTCTCCACTCTTCCACTTGTTATTTGTCATTTCCTCTCCACTCTTCCACTTGTTATTTGTCATTTCCTCTCCACTCTTCCACTTGTTATTTTATACATGACATGCTAATCGTATCTTTTTGAATGTTCGTCCATTGCTTTTGAACGTTCCTCTTTCTACTCGTCACTTTTATTAATAGACTTCATCCTTTCCTTCTCCTTCTGTTATGCTGGCTCTTGTATCCTTTCTATCTACTATTTTTGATCGTGTAAAACTCTAATTATACTTCCATTTCTTTCGCTAGTTCTTGTGGCAATGTTCATGTCGACAAACTCTCAACAAAAAATACTTCTTATTAACATGATCTTGTCAGATTAAAATGTAACCAACTCATGTTTCCGGTTGACGAGTCTGAAAAATCATCGGGGGAGCTAACTACCTACGCTACTGCTGATGCTCACCGCTTTATCCTTAGTCTGATAAAATTTCAAAAAAAAAAAAAAGTTAATTTCTTTCCAAAATCTGAAAATCGTAAATTAAGATATGGTCGGCTAAATTCTTGCTACATACAGTTGCGCTACGTCTCCGAGGTTATCTTTCTTATTCTTAATCTGATTATGATGAAACGGTTTATTTTAACCTTTCCGGCTTTTCTGTAATTCCGAAGTCAAACCGTTTGCTGAAATATAATAGTAAACACACTAATTAATTTTTTGATCTCATAGGCGAGTGGTAAGACGACTTCGATAAACCGGTTGTAAATTTCGTAACAAATAACGCCACCAAGCACGAATAATTCATTAATCCGCTACATTTTCGACAGAAACCTACAGCGTATTTTAAGAAATGTAGCCCCTACCGGATATTAGAAAAATGTATATACTTTTCCTTAATTCGTGCTCATTTCATTTGGATCATTTCTGACTTCCATTAATATGAGATTTTTTTTAGCAAATATTTATGTACATTCAAAGTCTCGAGACAGACGGAGTTGATTCGAGGAGGTAGAAAATTATCTAAACGAAATTGGTACAGAACCGAGCGGCATCGAAGTCCGTCATCCATTGAGAAAGAAACTAGCAGAACAGGGCAGTTTTAAGGACAAAAACTGAAATTACAGACGGAAAAACAGTAAACCGAAAAAGGAAAAAGCCACATCGGCAGCGAATACGGCAATATTGGACAGAGAAAAAAAAATAAAAATTCAAACAGTTGAAATATGGTGGTCCTAAGTTGGCCAATTCGATAGAGAAAACAAAAAGTACATATATATATATATGTGTATATATATATATATATATATATATATATATTACGGTTAAAAAAGAACGATATCTTGCAGTATTTCAGAGATTAAATTTGCTAAAGGAGAAAGTCAATTTTTAACATGCCGGTAGAAATCTGAGAAACCGCTATTTGAGTATATGAAGGAAAATGCTTAATGCGTAAAATACTAGTTGCTCTGTCAGTACGGAGTAATAGTTAAATTTCGATTTGATTACCTGCTTGCTTTCCTGTTATGTTCCCCAGGCGCAGTGAATACTTTTTTGACGTTAGCGAGTCACTAAAAGCATAGTGAGAAACATGCGCCCTCGCATATAACAATACCATGCACAGCCAATTAGATCGAGCGTTTTATTAAACAGGTACTTCTCTATTTCAGTCAGTGCATTGTACACTGCACTTCTTTTTTTTTTTTTAATCCGGGCAATTGCTAAATATCTTACATAGCATTGCGCACTATCACTACAATTTTCATATGAAAATGACATTCACACGTCTGTATCAATTTTTGTATTGTAGTGTTAATTCACAGTTATGAAAACTTTCTTCTTTGTAGTGCCATACTTAATTACTGAAAGTAGGCGACTACTTATTCGTACGTTCTGGCTGTATAGATATAGAGGTGGAGTAGTTAATTGTAATATGTAACGCGAGTGTACACACAAGCCTTGGAACTGATTGTAACCGTTTGTTATCAGTCCCGGCTGTGTTCACTTCAATCTCAATCTCAGGTGCCGTACGCTACATAGCGCGTTGGCGCAACCTACTATGCATCAATTAGCAAGCACATGGTGGTATGCATGTTTTCCATAGCCTTCCGCGTGATTATTAACGATTAATTTAATTATTTATTTAAACGATATCTGTCGTCGCCTGGGATCGAACTTAAGACTTCTGTAACTAGCAACTAGAGAAAAAACAAGCCTATTCAGTAAACAGAAGTTTATAAATACACTGGACAAAATATAGCGTCAGGAAAAATCTGTGACTGTGTCAAAAAGTAATACAGAAGTGGTTGGCAGTCTATACAAGTTTGTTAATGTGAGCAGACTTTTAAATAGATGTCCTAATGTGGCTGTAATTTTCTTCTAAACGATATATTTTAAAAATTAAAATTTTCGGTAGAAACCAGGTGTCACTATTAAAATACTATTTAAAGTTTCGAACGTGTATATACACGTGTTAATTTTAGTAATAGAAAGCGTGAAAACTCTTCAAGTATTGTCAATGTATTTCAGTTTTTTTTTTTTTTCATTATAAGACGAATACGTTATGCACATTCCACTTTTACTTAAGTAATCCGTTTTACGTTATTCCTTTTTTGTTAGTTTTCTTTATCTAAATTTAAACGTAAATTTTTTCTCGATTATAAATTTTATTTTTTTTATATTTTGGGGAAAAATTGGCTTTAGAAACATATTACAACATTATGACACTGGTGAAAACAGAATTAGATAAATCTTTTGAGCCAGACGTACTTATATTGTAGATATAGCAATAGGTCCAACTTCAAACATATTTGTACAAAATGGAAACAATAGATAGCGTACCGTTTGCAACAAAGGTTTTTTTTCTTAACTGTTCCGATTCATCCATGTCTTTTCCGTTCAAACATTTTTTTTTTTGGTTTTTAAACAAAACTCTGTAGCATACATTAATAATAGAAAAATTTTAATAGGTGTTCATTTTTAAATATTCAAAAAAGCTAAATATTCGTAGCGTACAAAGCTACTTTGACAAACGCAGATGAAATTTAAGAAAAGAAAAAAAAAAGCATGATTTTTTTCTAATAAGAAAAATCGAAGATTCACTCGTACCAAATTCTCAGAGCATGACCAAGATTGAACAGTTGTTTAACTGCCAACTTTTTTTTGGTTGTTTTTTGTTTTCTAATATTTTCTGAAGTCCCGAATGAAAAAAAATCGAAAAAAAAAGGTATGCGCTTTACCATCGTTTGCTGTAAATTTCACTGATTGAACACAGTGTTGACTTTTAAAAATACGCGAAATTTCCCGAATCTCCCAGTGAATAGGAAGTAGTCTGCTGTTTGATGAATGGCTTTTTAGTTTGTAAGCAACTGGTTACAATATTCATCGTTTGTACGAAATTTTCATTTCGAAATACGAGACGCGGGGGTGGATGTTTGTTTGAGTATTTACAATTTCGCTGCTTTTTCAATTTTCATTCCTTTCATCTATCTATTCAACGCACGTTCCCCTCGTTATTTCGACTTTATGATACTACGCTTCCTTTCAATCTATTTTACATCGTTCCAAGTTAACCAGAATTTTCTCGACGTCACATCCTTACTTTGCCACCTTCAACCTAACCAGCCAATGCGAAATAGATTTTCTTCAAACGTTCTTCACTTTCGGACAAGACACCTGTTATGCTTCAATTTATTGTCAAAATCACTCCCGCTCGATATGGCGCTTTTCTCAACTTTCCCTGTCCGCTGTAAGTCTATTCTTACCTCTGCTTCCGTGTCAGCCGATTATAGTTTGTACGAAATTTTAATCTACCCGTAGGTGCACACACTTACGGCCTTCTCAACTTTCTCTCACCGTCTGAATTTAAAATTAAAACCGTGCGAAATAAATTTAAGTATCGCGCGCGCGAGATTTATAAATTTGCCCCGATTCGTACTAATTTTTAAAATTGTGTGTTGCTTATCAGTAATGGCAACGATTATGTCTGCTCAGATGGGATATACTCACAAATCTTCCCCTTTTCGAAGAGCAATTTTTTCGTCTCATTCATTTTAACCTGTTGCAGTTTATATCTGCGCCTTAAGCAATCAGTTATGTATTACCACACCTTCCCACTGCTACCCTCACGTCGTATTATAATTAGGTCGATAGATGAAACGATGACCGGAATGTACAGTAGCAGTCACAATGTCAATAAATACACGCAGTAATGAGCTCCGTCCTTTGACGTAATCTGACCAGCACAGTTTTATGCTATGTATTGACTATCTTCGTGTTTAGCTGTTTTTCTATAACTTTGATCGTACAAAATTTTGTATGTAAAAGATAACGCGCAATAAATAAAATTTAAGAATATCACAACTATTGTTAATTACCATTTTTATCATGCAAAAAAAAAAAAAAAGTAAACGTAATTTTCTTTTTTTTTCCTGTACATTAATATATGCGACGTCTAATATGTAAGCGGCCCCTGAGTATGGGTGTATTATTGTTCTATTTATATATACACCCTGTCAAGAAAGTATCGAGAATTGTCAATTTAAATCTCCCGGGTAATAGCTAGGCAGATAATTTTTTTTTTCCAGGTTGGTACAACTGTTTTGTATTATGATGCCTATTTTTAGCGCGATCTGTCAACCAGTGTGTTTACAGCAGCTGTTAAAATCAGTCGACCTTGAAGTGTTTTGTCGAAGTTTTACAATGAGTGAAAATATTGAACAACGTACTTGTGTTAAATTCTGTGTTTCGAACGAAATTTCTTGTGCCGATACACTGAAAATGTTACAGAAGGCTTTTGGTGAATCTGCTTTATCAAAAACGCGGGTTTACGAGTGGTACAGAGCGTTCAAGGATGGTCGGGAGAAGGTCGAAGACATGCCTCGCTCTGGACGGCCTTCAACGAGTGTGACCGATGATAACGTCGATAAAATCAAGGAAATCGTTGCTGAAAATTGTCATGTGAGCTTGAGAGAGATGGCTCATGGATTGGGCATGTCACACGAGAGCGTACGTACGATTGTGCACGAAAAATTGGGTATGCAACGCGTTGCGGCTCGGCTTGTTCCGAAAGACCTGAATTTCTTTCAAAAAAAGTACCGAGAACAGGTAGCTGCAGACATGCTGGATCGAGCCAATTTGGATCCTACCTTCTTGGAAAAGATAATTACTGGTGACGAGACATGGGTGTACGAGTACGACACGCTTACGAACCAGCAATCGTCCGAATGGCGGCCAATTGGCGCGCCAAAGCCGAAAAAACCTCGCCAAAGCCGATCGAAAGTGAAGATCATGTTGATTGTTTTCTTCGATATTCGAGGCGTGGTACACTATGAATATGTGCCAGCCGGACAGACAGTCACCAAAGAGTTTTACTTAAGTGTTTTGAGACGTTTGAGAGAGGCTATCCGTCGTAAACGTAACGATTTGTGGGTCGACAATTCTTGGATTCTCCATCACGATAATGCGCCGTCTCACAAAGCCATAATTGTGAATGAGTTTTTGGCCAAACACTCGGTAAATATCATCGAACAACCGCCGTATTCACCAGATTTAGCACCCTGCGACTTCTTCCTATTCTCAAAACTCAAATTTCCGCTACGGGGAATGCGCTTCGAATCGATTGATGACATCAAGACGAATGCGACGCGAGAGCTAAAGGCCATCCCGGAAACCGCCTATCAGAAGTGCTTTGCCGAGTGGGAAAAGCGTTGGCATATGTGCATCGCTTCGAATGGATGTTATTTTGAAGGTGACAAAATAAATTTGGATGAAAATTAAAAATTGTTCGTTTTATTTAACAATTCCCGATACTTTCTTGACAGGGTGTATATATATATATATGTGCGTCGATTGATATATTTTATTTTTTGGTTTAATACGTTCGATTTAGGTACAAAGAATGATTAATTGTAATTTTGTTTACTAGAATAAACGATAATAATAGCGTTGGGCACTCACGCAACGGGCATACTTGCCCAGTGAGACCTACAACTTATTTATTTATATAAAAAAAAAAAAAAAAAAAAAAAAAAAATATTTTTATATTAATGAAGTTTTGTGAAAAACTCGTAATTATGGAATTAATAACAAAGCAGACAAAGCACACATACCCGTCACGGGTTCGTGAAAAATATTAAGTGAATAGCGGTAATACGAATTTCGACAACACCTAACGTAGTCGGTATAGACGCTTCAGTGGTCTCCAGTGACGTCACAATGAAAATCTACCGTGTGTTCTAATTACCGTGAACGAAACTACATGCATCGAAATAACCTCGTTAATGTTTATTTGTACTCTCGACTCTTGCGAATGTATAAATTTACCACCATTGATTTCGACCTATCCCTTTCAGTGCAAATCTCAACAGACACGAACTGAAGAAGAACGAGCACCTTTTCGAGATTTAAACGTAAAAAAACCGATTCAATATGAAGAGCACCGCGCGTACGGCTTTGTATGCAACATTAGTTTTTTACTTTATGCGACCGAACACACATCGTGCGTGTATTATATGTTATTGGCTGCGATTTTTTTCAAATATCACGTGACCCCGGTCGTTAAAAATTATAACAACGGCTGTGTTATCATAAATAAAAGTGATATTATAAAATTTCATTACCGTTCTATGGCGAAATTTCCCTTCATCTAAACCAAACTGTCTATTTGTCTGCCAGGTTAATCTGGTACTAAATGTTAACTTGGCACCGATGTATTTCTGAAAATCTGACTGTGCGAGAAGTTGTTACCCTCCGAGTACTTTTCCAACCCACAAATTAATATCCATCCAAAGTTACTTTCCGATGTCTGTAAAGCTTTTATATTACGTTAAATAAATTACCGGACATACATACTCCTCCGCTCCCATACTGTGTATACTAAGAAAATTGGATAATACCATCCACCGTTCCGCATTAAAAATTACTTCGGCAGCCCATTATAAATCATGTTGGGACAGAGTGTCTGTGCAGTAACAGGCATTTTTCTCTTCAGAGCAACATTCCACTCCTCATTACTGTCATTTTCTGAAATTCCTTTTCTTCCGGTTTCTATTAACGATCCGTAATCGAGATGCTTTCCTCTGCTAATGTTGGAAACGTTGAGAGCAACGATTAGCAGTACAAGCCCCTGTAATCTTCTAACTTAACGATTTCGCAGAAGGATCAAGGCACATGAGAACAGCTGGTACGCGTGCGAAGTAATTAAGTGGAACCGCGACGCCGACGATGGAACGAAAACAGTTTTTTTTAAAAGCTCATCACCTATTTTTTAAATGGCCAGCGTAATATTTACTGTCCGTCTTGACGACGACTCCGATTTAGGTGGCCACTTGCATGCAGCAATTTTCAATCCGAAAAATATTTCATTTTCGACAATGCCGATCCCAAATCTACTTCCAGCGATAGATTCGTTAGGAGCAATTGAGACGTTAGAAGGTGGCATACTTCATAAACAAATTTTTTAATGTTCACTTTGTCATTACAAAAAAAAATGGTCGTAATTTAATTGCGCTGTGAATGTTTGGCCATGTATAGTTGCTTATTGGGAAACGATGATATCAACCTTTTCTTCACTACTTCAACGTCCTGCCTTGCGAAACAAAGTTCGAGTTTTCTATTTGCAGTCTGAACTCCTGAATTCAAGAGAGAACCTAAGCCCATTATGTCAACCTATAAAGGGTAATAATTTAAAATTTGTCCTCTAGTCTAAAGTTGGAGCTCTTCAGTCCTAAACTGTAGTAAAACTTCTTTTTTTTTTTTTTTTTTTTGATCACCGTTTTATTAAATAAAAATTGAGATATAATTAGAAATAAAATTTCGTATTAAAACCGCGAATAAGAAGAATTTACAACAGAAAACGTAATAGCGAAAGTGAAAAATAAATACAGGAAATCGATATCGGTCGTTATTAAAGATCGGTAGTAAAACTGTATAGCACATTAAAAATTAGTCTAAATTTAATTATCAATTAATTTTTAAAAACGAATTAGATCGTTATTTTGAAAGCGTTATTTAAAAATCTATTAATGAATTATATTGAATTATTTATTTCTAATTATATTTCGCGAATAGTGTTTTTTTATTCGCTTCTAATTGTGTGGTAATAAAATTATTACACAGTTCGTGTATTATTTTGTTATGGGGGCCATACTGTTTTTTTTAGGAACACTTAAAAATTTAGGAAATGGCAATGTAACGAGAATAACTGGTATAGAGTACGCTTTGTTCTAAAACTATATCATTATTTGTAAGTCGAAGAAAAAGAAACCCATCTGAAGAATGATAGATCTCCCCAGACTGCTATGCACTTTAGTTGAATACAAAATTAACCTAATTTGTAACAGACGACTATTTCGAAATAACGGATTCCTCTACTTTAAATAAAATAAAATGTTCGATAGATTCGGTATTTTTCCATTTTTAAATGATACAAACAACGTACTTACAGATTTTTTATGTAAAAAAAAAACAGGCAAACACCTTGTTCCTTGTGCAAATACATATGAAGGGAAAATAATATAATAGGGAAAACATATTTAAAAATAAAAGAACTTTACATTTAAAAAAATACTCTATCAATTTTTAAATATTATACGGTAGGGGAATTTGTAAAACGAAATATAATGATTATTAAAATTATTTCAAGTATAGAAAAATTCTGTTAATTAATACGATCGAAATTAGTTTTATTAAAAAGTGAACAAAAGTCAAGTTAAGCGAAAGGCTTAAAAGAAATAAATAAAAAAGCTCTATATAAAGTTTTTCGTATTTTACCTTCGC
The DNA here is from genome assembly GCA_039619475.1 of Icerya purchasi. Taxonomy (NCBI): domain Eukaryota; kingdom Metazoa; phylum Arthropoda; class Insecta; order Hemiptera; family Monophlebidae; genus Icerya; species Icerya purchasi. The sequence goes on from CM077116.1 coordinate 367,220,897, forward strand.
TAAAATATTTTACATAGATAATAATTATTAAATGTTAAAATATCTATGTAAAATATTTTAGCGAAGGTAAAATACGAAAAACTTTACATAGAGCTTTTTTATTTATTTCTTTTAAGCCTTTCGCTTAACTTGACTTTTGTTCACTTTTTAATAAAACTAATTTCGATCGTATTAATTAACGGAATTTTTCTATACTTAAAATAATTAAAAATTGTGTATAAATTTAAAAAAAAAAATAAAGTACACAAAGATGACTAAATTAAAATAAACAGAACAGAAATATCGGAAATACGCAACAGTCGCAACAATTTTCACCGGTTCAGAAGCAAACATTAAAAACTCTCTTCGGTTTTTAAGAAGTTTAAAAAAAAAGGGAAAAAAACAATCTAGTTATTATTTTATTTTCTCGACCAAACGTCGCTTAATCATCGTGCGACGTGCCACACACTGTCATATAACCGAAGTTTTAGTTATTTCGACGTTCTTTAAAAATAATTAATAGCGGTAAATAATATCGAATTATTCGCGTAAAATAATTGTCAATGAAATAGTTTTGAGAAAAAAAAATAGATTGTTCAAAAAAAGTATTTTGGAAATTCCATACTGCAAAAAACTTTGTATCATGCAACGCGTCCAACAAAACTCTATACGATAATTCGTTAATGATTTCGAAAATTGTCCTATAAAAAAAATCGTTTCGAAAATTGTTTTAAAGGTCATTTTAAAAATCGTTTCTACACAAATTATCAAAATGTAATACCGACGACACAGTCGTCGTAAAAAACCGACTGTAAAGACCGAATTCTCCGTTACTACTCGATTAGATGATGAAAAATTCATAGCCTATCGCTAAACTGAAAAATAATAAAATGAAAATTACACTAACAAAACAGCGGTGAAATAATAATAAAATTCTTATCCGTACGACTAATCGTAATGTTTTCCGGCTCACTCAGCTCATCTTCGACTGCGAAAAGAAGAGAAGGAAGAAGAATAAAAAGAAAAACTCGAAACTGAACGTAAGTACATTTATTCGTACCTGTCTGCTGGAAATAACTTTTTGAAATAGTACACTTGCTAAATAGCGAACAAACAAAACTCTGATAAATAATAATAGCGCAGAAACGGTTTCGGGCAAAGCCCATCTTCAGCTGAAAACGCTTCTGCGGATAAGAATATTATTATTTATCATTTTCGTTTGTTTGCTATTTCGTAAATGTATTATTTCAAGCATAATTGAGAAAGTACGCAATCGCACAAATTATAAACTCGCCCGGGTTACACTAGACGAAGACAAAAACACCGTCCTAACTATTATATGTTCGCACACAGCTTAAAACATAACTTTATCTGTGCGAATAGGTAGTTGTGATCGCGTTTTCCTTTTCATCTAAAACAACTCGGTTGAGTTTTTCTTTTTTCTTTTTCTCTCTTCATGAAGAGATGGACCAAGTCCGAAAACGTTACCGATAAGTATAGACGATAAGGGTACATATCCATTAATTACGAAATAGGGGGAGAGGTCCACCAAAATCTCATTTAAACTGAGGGGAAGATAATCGAAAATCTCACGTCAACTTTTAAAGAGAATATACATTATTGTAGAGATAATAAAAAAAAAAAAAAATATATATATTAAATTTTTATTTTACTATTTTTGGAGTGTCATTTTGCCCGCTGAAAAAATCGCATTGCTATTAAAATGAATAAAAAAAAGTAAAAAAAAAAGAAACAAACAAACTAGTATATGAGTGAAAAATTAAAGGAATAAAGGAAGGTGTTGCTTGTTTTTATCTTTTAATTTTATTAAATTTAGACAAAATTCGTTATAGTAGTACGCATTAACGTTGTATTATTTTTCCCCTTTACCGGAAATAAATTTAGTCCTTTAACAACTATAGCGTAAATCCCACGTACCGGAGAGGGTGTCCCAACCAAATCTCACTAAATCTCACCAAAGGAAAAGAAAGGGTCCAAATTAAGGGAAAAACAGCTCCCCTAATTAACGTATGCTCTTTAAGTGTATTATTATCATCGTTTGCTAATTTAAGTAGTATACTTTATTTTATTAATTACAGATTTGCGATATATAATTTACGAAGAACCTACTTTTAAAACAATGATTTCCAGTGTTAGCGTAACACGGAATGCTTTTTTGTTTGTTTTTTTTTTTCTTTTTTCTTACGGTCATATTATTTTCATACCCCGTGTTTAACTCTACCCGGCGCTATTGAACTGAATTACATTTTAAAGATGTTTTTGCATATTTTACTTCGTCTAAATGGCTGGCTACTGTTGTTCGACGAGCTATTGTTTTATTCGATACATGGATTGCCTCCGTGATTTAGCAAATTTAGAACAGCTCGGAAATATGTGTGCTGGGCAGACGGGGTGATTGTTTGGGAAGCAGTGTTCAAGAGGTGAAGTCCTGAGAAAAAAATAGTCGTGAAACGCAGGATTCTGTGTGTGCTAATCGTAAACGACTAATGGAAGTGAAATCTGTGCGGTACGGGTCTCTTTGCGGCCACCATCGATCTAAGCCAAGAATCACGCAGTCCATTATACTTTCCAGAGACACGTATACACTAAGTGTGAGTAACAAATGTATTTGAGTAGTAGAAACGGCCATATATGTTCCGGGGAATATTACGCTAATTGAGCTTTTCTCGGGTATTCCAGCGTGACTGGAAACCCGGAGGAATTACACCAGGCAATCATCTCTTTCATGCAGCCTGATTAATTATTTGGAAGAGTATTAGGTTTTTGGTTGATGAGTCTACAACAGGTATGAAGAATAATCCGTTACTATCATCGCTTTTTGTAACTTAGCTGGTAGAAAAAGATTGTATTCTAAGCAGTAGGAAAAAATGGCTGTAACGCAATATATTAACGTCTAAACAATAGAAAGTCACCGGTTTAATGGTAAATAAGCGTGTTAAATCGTGTAAGCTTAACACGCAGAATGCCGCTACAGAATTTTTTAAAATTATAATAACAGACGGCGACACTAAATTTGAAATCCTCCACAGGCGAAAAATCAAAAAAAAAACATTTTCAACATTCTGTTTTCGTCCCAGAATCGTTCATTAAGTAGTTTCGTACTCCTGACGTGAGGAGCGCTATTCTCACGTGCAGACATATATCTTTCGTTAGAGAATATTTTCGAGGCAATTTCTTCGCCGACACGTTTGCGATCTGTTAGCAGGTAGCTTAAAAAATGTAAAATTTTATACGATAATTCGATAACGGTAAAATCTCTAGGAACTCAAAAAAAAAAAAAAAATTAATAAGTACGTCTTGTGTTCAGAAGGTAACTAACAGGGCTGGTGGAAGTGTTCCCTACGGTGTCTTTAAATAGACGCGTAAAGTTTTTGCAGCATATGTGCGCATGCTTATAATTTGGATGAAACGTTTTAATTTTTTTTTTTTTTTTTTTTTTTTTTTATTATTTAAATAAGTTGTGGGTCTCACAGGGCAAGTATGCCCGTTGTGTGAGTGCCCGACACTCTTATTACCGTTTATTTAAGATACCAAATTACAATTATTCTAGCTTATCCTATACATTATAATTATAGTCAACTAAGTTTATATAACTTATGGCATAGTACACACATACAATTACATACACACACAGCAAGTACTCATCTACATACCGATACATGAGGGTAGCAAAATATCTTCAAATACGAAGAAAAGCAAAGAAAAGAAGAGAAGAAGAAGAAGTAAATGAAGAAAGAAAGAAAAAATAAACGAACAATAATATAAAATTATAAAATGTGATGATTCGAACCGTATCTTTGGGGTTTTACTCTTTACACCGTTCTTTCAGCCATTTCCTTATTTCCCCTTTCCACAAACCAAGTTTTTTTTCGTTTAATATATTACAGGGTATTTTACTAATTAGTTTAATTAGAACTAAGTCGTCAGTATTATCAGTTCGTAGATTTACGCCTCGAGGGTAGATGTAATATGTACTATTTTGGTCTCTTGTTAATCGAGTTTTTTGCCTAGATGGTAATTTTATATTATTGACATTAAATTCAAGTAATCTATAATAGAAATAGTACATCTTGGGGGACATTTCGTTGTTTTCTTTCCACCAAGTTGATTCGGAATCGTTTTGCTTCCAGTAGGGGAGTATAAGTTTCAAACACCTTTTCTGTATTTTGCTTATTTTATTTATTTCCCTTTTCTTAGCCTCACCCCATATTTGAATTCCATATAAAATTCTGGACATTATTATTGAATCACAGTATATACGTAATGTGCGATATGTTAAAACCTGTTTTATTTTATGTAGAGCTGGAATTGACTGTCTTATTTTCGAATTTAAATTTTGAATGTGTTTTTTCCAGTTCAAGTATTTATCGATATATATACCTAGATATTTAAAATTTTCTATGTTTTCAAGCGGTGGACAACAACACAAATGAGTGTTGTTATTTATATGCAGTTCGTGTATGCAATCATTATTATGGAGGGTAATTCGCGGATCGTGTGTCATATGTTTGGTACTGTTCCGAATGTGCAGTAATTTAGATTTATTTATATTAATACGTAACCTCCTATCATGTGCCCATTTACTAAAATTATCTATATCCTCTTGTAGTAATCTTTCCGCTATTTCTAAATTCTTATTCTCCACTAATAAGGCAATATCATCGGCAAACACATATAACTTTGCATTTTTAATATGCTTATGTAACGAGTTAGTGTAAATTAAGAAGAATTGCCATAGGCGAGGGGACATTTACAACGGTAGAGTAACTGCTGCGAACAAAACAGCATTGGTTGAACGAATATTCCGAATGTCGCCAAAATATAACTAAGGATATATCTAAAGTTTCTTCCGACGCTCACTCGTTAAGAAACGGATTTTTTCCGGAAGTCTACACCTACACAGGCAGTGTGATAGCCTCTAGTGGTTAAGGCGCTTGGCTACCAAACCAGAGGTATCATGGATTTTCGAGACTTATCTCGTCCCGGATCCCCAAGTCGCTCCCAAGATTACCCAGCCTGAAATAATTGGGTACCAGAGAAATCTGGGAAAGTAAAGGCGGATCCCAAGTACAGGGTGCGGCAGCATAACATTCTTTTTTAAAATGCGCCACTTTTTTTTTACTAAATTTTGTTAAAGAGAAATAATAACAGAAAATCGAAATAAAACTGCGAGAAGGGAAGAAGCATACATATTTCCCCAATAGGGGGTATCTAGAGTATGTTATTTCGATTTTCTGCTTTATTATTTCTCTTTAACAAAATTTAGTGGAAAAAAAGTGGCGCATTTTAAAAAAGGAAGTTAAGCTGCCGCACCCTGTAGAAAGAAGCTGGCTCCAGTATTCCTCTTAGATCCATATTAGGCGTTGTACAATATGAAAAGCTTAACTTCACAACCCCGACGCCCTATCAAGAGTATACTTTGCACCTACACAGAGACACAATACTACTGCGGCGTGCAAAAAACAAAAATGGTTTTCAGATGTGATGATCCGCTCCGACAAACCACACACTAGTTGAGCGATAACGAAACTAATAGAAATAAAACCTACACGATTTTTTATGAAAGGGATCACAATTACACTTATTTTAAGACTTTGTTTTGTTCCGAAGTAACTAAGTATGTACCATAATGTTTTCGTAAAAATCTGGTTTACATTCAATTTTTAAGAATACTTTTTTGTTTTTTTCTTTTTTTCGCTTATTATTTCTGCAAGAGTTCGCCTATTTGTGGGGGGGGGGGCATGGACATAGAATGCCAGATTCCAGCCGAACGAAATACCACTATTACACCATGTGGTAGTTGGCTACGAAAAATTCGTCCGGCCCAGAATAACTAGAATATACCACGGTGAATACGCGGTGGGCGTGACACATGTGCGTTTGCAACTCCGCACTAGTTCAAACTGAAAGGCTATTACTGTCGTCTTGGACTTTCGAGAAATACTGCTATTTTTAATTAAAGCACTATATAACATACGTTTCACCGGTTCACATCTAATTTTATAATTACTCTACGTTTGTACGAAATTAGATCATTTCGGGTACCGGAAAATTAACAGTTCCGATTGTGTTGAATTTTATTTATTTGCAGAAAATTGAATGCATTCAAAAGTTTTTCCATTTTCCAGTGTTTTATGTGGAAAATTATAAGTTTAAAAAGGAAAAATAAATAAATGAAGCTTACGCAACTCGCAAAATTTCATCTTGAAAAATACACAAACCACAGACGTTTATATATTTATATTAACGAGTTTCGTTATTTACACGCCTAGCCGGCGGACAATGTTAGTCAAAAGGCCTCCGAAAAAAACACTGAAGTCTCTCCCTTTTTCAAGTAAAGAAACTCCTTAAGAGAATCGCCTACTTTTTTTTTTTTTCTAAATAGGACTTACGCGTCGATAACTTAATTTTTATTAAGTACACCGGAAATTACACGCTTTTCTTAGTTTTTCCTCATTTGTTTCATTTTATTAACTTCCCTTACGCATTTCCTTTATCGCTTTCGTTTGAATATTAAAAGTCCATGTTTACAAATGCGTCTTTCTAAAATCATCAAAATCCGAACATTACCCATTATACCTGTTCTTGCTTTTAACGTAACATTCCGTTGTATTTCAGATATGACTTTTTTCGTTTTTTTTTTTTTTTAAATAATCCATAATGTTAACGATATTTCATTGTTCCTGTAAATTATCATTAATTCATTTCACCCTCGCATTAGAGCTCTCGTTCTCTCCCCATTAATTTTAATTTTATTAAAATGTTTCATTAATAATTATTTTAAATGTAAATTTTTATATTATTTTCTGCTGATGTTTCACGTCTTTTAAACTTTTAAAAAACTTTTTTTGTACCATACGCGTTTAAATTTTTTTCCGAAAAAGCAGCCACCATTTTTTTTTCTTTCTTTTGGCCTAAACAATATATAGTTCATTTGGTCAGCAGGCTAGTAGCCATTATTCGCGTCGTTTTAAGAATATCTTTTTGCAGTGTAAATTTATATATAACAAGCAACACCGAACCGTGTCCAGAAGGTTAATGTACCGGTAAATGGTAAATCGTAGAAATTACAGACAGTCGGGTTCTTTTTCCAGCTATGTTCGAAACTTTTAGAAATCGGTTTTTAATTTAAGGATTTCATTTATAAATATTATACACAAATTCAGCGTTTATTTTTTTTTTTTATGGGGGGGAGTAATTGAACCGGTCATTTTATAAATCAGCCGGTTGAGATTTTTTTTTTCTTTAGAAAAAACCGATTTACTCTAGAATATTAAGAGCAGTCCGATTAGGTTTTCTTGTAATATACCAAAAATATATGATATTCAAGTCGAACCAGATGTCTGGTAAGTCTAATCTGGCACATTCGGAGATTTGATAATCGATTATCATCAATTTAGATTTGTACATTTGCGGCACAAATAATATATATTACATTTTTCGTTAAATATAATTATGAATATAGCACGTTTTTAAGTTCATCATAGAACTTCTTTAGATGTTTACTATACTTGTAATTATATTTATAATGTTTTTGTTTTGTTTTTTTGTTTTTTTTTTCGGAAGAGGGACAATAGAGATATGGACAATGACCCAAAAACTAGGAAAAGAAAAAGAAGTGATTACAGATGTTTACACGATCAGCTATGGACCGCCAAAACGACCTAAGGAGCGGAATAACTGAGGATAACGTAAGAAGAGAATAAAAGATGCGCAATAAGGAATTCAAAGACCAATTAGTAAAAGCGAAGAGCAGAAGGAGGAATGTTCGGAAGCAATGCCTGAGCATTCGAATGAAACGCGATCAGGTCACCTATAAATGTACTATAATGTTTTCGTAAAAGTCTGGTTTACTTTTGAATTTTTAAGAATGATTTTTTTTTTTTCTTTTTTCGTTTATTATTTTTGCAAGATTTTGGGCGGAGACAAGTATGGACATAGAATATGTCAGATCCCAGTCGAACGAAATACCACTATTACACCACATGGTAGCTGGCTACGAAAAATTCGTCCGGCCCAAAATAACTAGAACACACCACGGTGAATACATGGTAGGCGTACACATGAGTGCGTTTGCAACGCCACACTAGTCCAAACTGAATATCGCCTCAGACTTCCGAGAAATACCGTTATTTTTTGTCTGCGTGTAACAAACCAACCTGAAAAGAATGCCCGTGCGTAAATGTACAGATGAAAATTCGCGATTAAAATAATAAATTACCATCGAAAATGCTATTTATCACGGGATTGCAGAACCTTAGGCTGCAAATGTGTAGGTCGAGCTTTCGTAATAATAAATTAATTAAATAGAACTCGCTTTGTAGGTTATTCCTCTAATAGAGGGAGATCCGTTCGAAAAGATGAAAGAACTATACATGAGGTCGATATTGCGATGTCCCCAACTTTCCTTTGAACGTTAATTTGTAATTTATGAATAATAAGCCTACTCTCATACTTTATTCTCTACTCTGACATCGAGTTTCAGAGCAGCTTCCGAATTACGAATATATTTCCACTATCGATCTCCGCTCAATAACGCGCCCACTAATTGTAAGTAAAACCTACGCACACACATATTTCCCAGAAAGTCGCCCTTATTCGTTTTCGTTTCGCGAAGTCTTTGTATTGTAGACTCGTTCCGAGTGCGCAAAGTCTTGCAGCGTATGTATATGTGTATTCCACGCTCGTCCGGCCTAGTTTACGGTATCAACCTTCGAGTGCGTTCAATGTCTCCGCAGTCTAATTCCCCGGTTACAGTCTCGTCGGTGAGGTCGTAAACATTTTCGAGCAGTTTCAGTGGTCGCAGTGGCCGAATGACTAGAATGACATCGGACTACCGAATGCGTGAACATAATTTTTAAAGAATGCAACCTAACAGCAGTCACGCGAGAAGCGAAATGCGCGATCGACTAAAGAAGCAGCGAAATCGCGTGCATATGGAATGCCGACTTAGGCTGTACATCGCCGTAACGTGTTAGCCCGTGTTCGGAAAGAAAATACGTCGCTAAAGGGAAAACTAATGTTAACAATGAACTCGGCTAATTCTAGCCAAACTGCGGGGGAAATTTAATCGTTGTCTTATTTTTCCGCCCGGTAAGAAATCAAAGTCAAATGAAAAAAGTTGTTTGCTTCGCTTTATTTGGGAAAGAAACTAAACCAGCGCAAAAGTTAATGCTTAATTCTGCCCTCCGAAGTTGCTTCAAGGCGGTCAATACTGCAATAATACATTATTGTGAACTTCACATTACTAAAGTTTTCAGAGATTTCGTTTTTTTTAACCCCCTCCCCCCCTTTGGGCATGTCAACAAAGGATCTTCGCCCAGAAACGAAACGAGCGCGAAGGATCAGTTAAATGTAAAGAGTCGGTGTCAAATATTGATAAAACAAAAAACTGAGGAAATAATCAACGGAGATCGACGGACACGATAAGAGATATACGAGGCACAATAAGGATTCTAGTTTCGGTGGCAACAAATCGGAGTAGAAAGAAGTAGATTACATTAACGAAGGATAGACACATTCAAAGAAGATATGGGGTCAGGATCACAGACAGCTTTGTCGTCGGGATGGAGAAGATAATTAGGGGAAAGAGTGCGAGATGAAAACGAAAACGTGAGGAAGGAAGAAGAGAGTATGATTGAGACGTAAACGGATAATAGGGACAATAACGGAGCGGCGAAGCGAAGGAAAATCGTGAAACCAAGGCCGCGTAGGAAGATTAGGTTGAATGAAAACATTTAAGAGGAAGGTTCATTAGAAAAGGAAGAAACGTAAAAATCTGACCAAAATCTAACATGAAATTTTTTACACATTCGGAGTAAATCAGAAACGGGAACTTTAGTGAAATAAAAGCGGGAGGATGAGATATTTTCGCCTTAGATTGAAGACATTACAAAACATAACGAGGAATGTCAATATAATAAAATCCGGGTTTCAGTATCCAAGACCGGTTTTCTTCCACGATAAGCGCAACTTCCACTTCGGTTTTCCGTAACTCTTTTCAGCCGTAAGAGTATTTCCTTCTTGCTGTATCTTCTAATTTGCCGCTTGCGTTTTATGGTTTGCTTCCTTCCTCATTGTTCCGTTATTCTCTCGTGCCTTTCTGCTTATTGCACCCTCCCGGCGATCAATGTATTTCTGATCCCGATCATATAATGTGTTCGGTTGTTCGTAATTATCAACTGAACAAGCTTCTTTTTATTCCTTCCTCTTACAAACCGGTATTCCCGCTCCATACACTGTGTTTAATTCATTCTCTCCCTTCCTTCTCCTTCGGTTATTCTAGCTCTTGATTCCTTTCTATCGGCTATCTTTGATCGTGTAAGGATCTGAGTCTCTCTTTTCTCTCTGTTCCGCTGTTCTTGGGCCAATGTCCATGTTGACGAACCCATTTACAAAAAAAAAAAAGCGTAACAACCTGTTTCTTAGTGTAATTTTTGTCTCTTCCCTCCTCGGATTTTTCCTTTCACTGCGCCCCGTAATAATTCACCGCAAGATGTGCCCGATCGAATATTTTTCTTTTTTCTCGGACTCTAATCATGACCTGTTCCACTTCGACTTTGGCTTATCTTCTCTAACATCGCATCTCAATAGTCTATAATCTCAGAGCGCATTTTGTTTACTGAAATTTTTTAGTGCTACGGGCCACGCGAAAACTTTTACTGTACCATTTCAATGGCACTGATTTTTGCCGTATTATTGTTTGCTTTTCTAACTGAGCCAACGCTTGCACTTATTTCGCTCGAGAAGTTTTTCCCGCTAAAAATATTTGAATTTATGCAGTTCAATTACCTCTTCATTTACTTATAGCGATGAGAGTCAATCATCGTTATTTTTGTTTTATCTGTATTTATTTCATTTTTCCGATATATTGCATATAGCACCATCTTTCTTCCAGTAGGAAGCAACCTGTATCTAAGTCTGATGGTCTGCGAACTTTATTATCGTTTGTGAGCTTTCGGCTCCTTATATAACACATATTCCAAAAGCTGTTACTTCGAGTAAAAAAGTCGACATATAATGACGCAATTTACACGCCTTCATTTTTTATCTACAGCATATGCGTGGAAAAAAACTTTTTTTCTCCGAATTATTATACGCATTCCGGATTAATCGGTACCACCACCTTTTAATATTTTCAGTTACTTGCCCGAATGTTGGCTAACTTGATGAGTCTATACATTTTCCAGCTATAGGTAATAAATTCTTTTTGGAATAATCCCGAAAGAGACGATCATCAACGACTTTGACCAAGAAATGTTCGGTAAATGTTTTTGCTGTTTTTATCTTTCCTCGATCCTTAAGATTTGTAAATAGTAATAGTCATTTAGCTCTTTATCCGTGATTCGCAACGATGGCCAGAGATGCACAATGACAGTAAAACCGTACTGTCCGAAATATTTGACTGCAAATTTACCGATTGCGTCTACCCCGACAAGTAACAGAAGCGCGCTCTTTGGGTTTCACGGCGTGCGCGCGCAAAATCATTATAAAATACGACGGAAAGACAAAAATTCTCCGTTAATTGAGATGATTTTATTCTATTTCTTTCGGAAGCGGCGAGAAACATCTCATCGCTATATAGCCAACCGTGAAAATAATTGCGCATGGGCAATTTTTCACACTTCAATTCCGGCACGCTATTGCGTTTCCAGCGGCAATTCGGTTCCGCGTTTGTTTTTTTTTTGTGCTTTTTTCGACCTGTGTGTGTACTTTTGTTTTTTCAACTCCTTCGAGAGATATAACGTCTAAATTAAAATCGTAATTATTTAAGCGCTCCGAGCTTTTGTTTCGTCCTAATACCTGAAACTGCGTCTTCCTTAACCTAGTTTAAGTCACTTTAATCTTTCGCCGTTGCGACCATTATCGTTTACCTCGTACAGCGCAATTTTTCCCGGCTCCTTTCAGCGTTCCGTAGATTTTCAAAAAACCTCTCCCGCCGTACCGCTCGCACCAGGACCGCACTCGACTTGCTTTGTTGCTCCCGCATAATAATTAACCGAGGAGAATTTCATTTCCTTGTCTGCGGTAAAAAATTCTCTCGGAAAAAGCAAATATACGCGAGAAAAAAAGCGAAGAACGGCACGAAAAAAAGGGGGAAAAAAAGAAATTCTTAAAAAACAAGGAACAAAAAAAAAAAAAAAAAGGAGAGGATAGAAGGAGAAGAAGGTACGTAAACGTGGAAAAGGAAGTTGTTTAATTGAGCTTGCAATTAGTTTAAAAGGAAGCTGGGATCGCGCACGCATCTTTCATGTAAACTGTTCATTCTGGTTCACTTTCATCTGCGTTGTCGCTACTGCAAAAGTTGTTCCGCCAAGTCGCAATTCAGCAGATTTATTATAAAAACGAACTTGTATGACCGCTGTGAACCACGTTCCAGCTGTACCGAACTATTGTTCAACTTTCACTTGCTCGTTCCTCTCAGGTCGCCGTCGACCATCCGCTGCCTGAAAAGAACACCACCGGGGGGTATAGCTCTCTTTATTCCTGCAAGAGCACGCACTTACCCAATCGCCGAGAACCTCGCTAGCCCTTATTATTATCATTTGCTGCTCGTTCCGATTGTTACCGTACTTCCTTTTTCGGAGTACGAAATGTGTACTTTTTTTAAAAAATCCGTGTAAAATTTAAAATGAGAATAAAAAAAAAAGGCGAAAAAACAAGCAAACAAGAAAACGCTTTATTTTAATTAATATGAAAACAGTAGAAGCTTTTGTCCGGTATAATTGTGTTGTAATAAGACGACTGACTTTCTCCGTGCCTTACATAAAAAAAAAAAAAAAAAAAAGTAATCTTCCTTCAAAAAAGTAAACCTAAGACCGTTAAAAGTGCAACGATCGACCAGCAATTAATTCTTTACCATCATGTGTCAAGCATGCTTAACAATCACGTCTTCTTGCTTCTGTGTGTGTGTGTCACGTATGTAAAAAAAAAACGGGTAATTATTTTTTCAGCATATTCAGTTAGCGTGTTCATTAAAAAATATGCGCAAATAAAAATATTGTACTTGGCACGAAATTTCATGATATTTCTTACGAAATTAGAATTCGTTTTTATTAAACTTTGTCGTAAATTCGAAAGGATAATTATAATAATCGGTAAAATAAAATAAAGCTGAGGTAGTAGTTGTTAAATGAGGAAACTGGAGCGCGCAGTCTCCGCTCCCGCCATCAAGAGCATAGAAGGACTTGCACTGGTACCACGTTAATGTTAGACGCCAATTTTATAGCAGCAGTGCAAGAAACCCCATCTCTATAAAATGAGATATGCTAGTTGCAGTCAGCATTCTCAGTTATGTGCGACTACATTTTTCCCGGGGTATTAAATTTAAATTTAAACGGGTAGATCTTTATCATGCGGTGTGTAGCTCTACTCAGCGTAACTCTGCACACTTTGGTAACCAACAAACCTCCTTATTGCTGTTTCTTTTCTCTGCAGAACTATGCAACTAATTTCAATAATTTACTAGTCTCTGTATTTGCACTAATGTTTGTCCGTACTGGTAGGATGTATTTTGTTGTACAGCCCAGCAGTGCTCTAAAAGTTGTCTTCCCCATGACCTACATTGCTGCGGAGAATGTGTTTTGTTAGTAAGTTAATAACTCTTTATATTATCTGATTTGTCAACTGAAAAAATGAACTTTAAAAATTATCAAATACCCCTCTCTAATTCGTATTTACTTATAGTAGTCTAAAGCTTCAAAGACTTTTCAAATATTAGCTGAAAACAAAAAAAGAAAAATTATTTACTACACTAAATTTTTCGAAAATAATAATAGAAAGTACTGGGAGCAGTTATTAAAAAAAAAAAAAAAAAAACGATGCGGGTCATAAATTCAAAATTAGCCGGTTTAAAACTAAAGTATTAAATAATTAAAAATGAATTGCGAACTAGTTCAGTAACTATTGCGATAGTATTGTTAAAAACATGAACGCCAAACGTGATAATATTGAAAATATCTTTACATAATAGCGATAGACTTGTGTATTTCATAACTTCTCAGTTGACGAGTTACGATCCTGTCCATGCCAAATAAATCTCCCTTCGGCGTGAATGGTATTTCAGTTGGTTTAATAAAAGAAATATCAACTTCTTTGTAAAACATCTCACTTTTTAATATTTAATAAGTCTATCGGTATATTTCTTGCAGTATTAAAACAGAGCGTAATTACGCCCGTTCATAAAACTGCTGATACTGCCGATGCATCTAACTGCCATCCTATTTTCTTTCTTTTAAATCAAAATTATTTCAAAAAAGGTTTTGAGAACGCTGAACTGTTAACGATTAAATTCTTTGATATGGATTTCTTACTGAATGGTTAACAGATGATGCGCACTGTCTTTAAATATATATATATATATATGTATATGTATATATGTATCATTTATTTTGCAGTGATTATTCAATTGTTTTAGTATCCAAATGAAATAATCATCGTGTATAGTCAAGTATGCAAATTTCAACGAATACTTCACATTGGCCTATCCGCAAAATATTAAAACTCCTATCGGATTTTTCTTCTTCTCGGAAGTGCTTCGTGTATAAGAGAATGGGACGATTTCTTTGATTTCGGCCGAGTTCTTTACTCCGATAATGCATTATTTAAACATGCGCTAGTTATAACTTTCGTAATAGTTAAGCATCAAAATCAGCCAAAGAAGATAAATCCTTTTAACTCTTCAGTTGTAACGGTTTCTCTTATGTTTGTATTTTTTTGTTTTTTTTTTCTGGCAACTAATGTATCGTAATGAAACTGAAATCAAGATCTTTCTGAATATTTATTTTAAACCAGAATATTTTTCGTTAATTCCGTTTTATAGCACCCTCCCTCTAGCTAAATGATATACAATTGTTTTGTTGTGATTTAATGAATATCGTGCTGTACGCGTTCATTTCGTCTCAGAGGTAATTATTACTTAATTGCGCTGATTCTCTGTTGTGTCTTTGTTTCTATCGAATTTCTAAATCGGCTATTCGTATCGGACATCGGACGGCCGATATAAGGCTACGGTTTCTGCACGGTGTGTGTGCACAAAGGGAACAGCATGTTCTGCCGCACACCACCTCCACCTCTAATTATCGATAATCAGGATTCGTCGGCTGCTGCTCATCGACATGAGCAAACAAATATCACGGAGGATTTATCTCTGTCTAGCTGCTCTAGCGGTACGGAGGAATTAGATTCCGATTTCGTTCCTGCCGCTAACACTAACACTAACCATTCCACTACATAAGCTCATCAGTCATCTAGCTGGACGGTAGCGGAACGACGCAAAGGCGGAAGCTCTACCAAACGACTGAGAACTTCACCATCTACAATAGCTACAAGTAATCGCTTCGCCCCGCTGCGAGTTGAAAAAAACATCATCAAGCAGACGTTATTCGGCGAAGATTCTAATAACAAAGTCGGTAAATACCCTCCGATCACAATTGTTCACGATAATAATAATATCGATGTAAAATCACTAATTTATACACTTAAAAGCACTGTTAGCATAGAGTTTAATATTCGGAGTTTTAGGAATAAAACTCCGATTCTGGTTAAATCCTCGAGTAATTTCGATAACGTAATTAATTTTTTGAAAAATAACAAAGTTCCCTTTTTTACACACTTGCCACGCGAGCGAAAACAAATAAAAATGGTACTAAAAGGACTTCCTCTTTCATTCTCAGTAGCTGAGATTGAGAGCGAATTAAAAACAATTTGCAATCTTGAGTCTATTAGACAATTTACCAAGAAACAAAACCTATCTAATCAGCCTACCTTACTACCGATCTTCTTAGTTACCTTTCCTCCTGCTACCAAAATTGCCGATGTATTAAAAATTAAACACTTATTTCACTGCGTAGTTCACTGGGATAAATATGTTCGTAAAAGTGTCTTAGTACAATGTTATAATTGTCAAAAATTTGGACATGTATCTCAAAATTGTAACCTTCCACCAAGATGTGTTTCATGTGGCCTGTACCACCCTAATGAACCTTGTAAAAAGTTAAATATGCCTAAATGCGCCAACTGCGAGGGGTCTCATGCCGCTAATTCCAGTGATTGCTCAGTCTACAAACGACTGCTTCAGCTACGTCCGAGCGGAAAATTATCTGACACTAGATATAGTTCACCCTTGCTGACGCATAACCTTACTACTGATTTACCTAAAAATCGGAAGCAGGATCACATTACTTATGCTCAGGTGGCTGGTGGTGTTCATAATACCTCCCCTAAAATTAATACCACGTCAGATAATTCTTCCCTTCTTTCTATGCTTTCATTCTTAAAAGAATTCAATCTGCCCAAGATTTTAAAAGTTATTCAAATAATCAGTAATAAACTTAAAATTAATGTTAATAACGATGTTATGTCTAAGCTAATTATTATTTTTGAAACATGTATTGAACTATTGTTATGAATAACTTAAATATAGTTGCCTGGAATTGTTGTTCTATAGCTGACAAACATAACGAGCTCCATAATTTCTTAATTTCGAACAAAATACACGTAGCTGCCCTATCAGAGACCAGACTGGATATTACCTGTAAAACTGTATTTCCTGGTTATTATATTTACAGGAATGACATTTCTCGTAGGAGCGGAGGAGTCGCTATACTAATTGATAAAAGAATAAAGCATAATACCGTTTACTTACCACCGTTAGGTTGTTTACAAGCTGTTGGAGTTCAAGTCTATAATAGCGCATCACAAAATTATAACGCTTGAAGCAGCGTATTTATTTATGCTGTTTACAAACCGCCTAGATCAATGCATAATTTCTGTAATGATATCCTTTCACTAACCAGATCTAATAATCACGTGCTTCTAATCGGTGATCTCAATTGTAAAAACAAAATCTGGAACTGTTTTTCCAACAATGCAGCTGGTAATATGTTATATCAATTATCTATACGTGAAAACCTACAAATTCTTGCTCCTAGAGAACCAACATATTTTCCATCGATACTGCGGTTAAGGCCAAGCGTCTTAGACATTGCTGTCATAAAAAACTTAAGCATTACTTCTCCAATCTCTCTAAACTGTCTATCTTCAGGCCACAATCCCATCTACACTGCTATTACTGATAATCGACAGTATATATCGAATGTATCCTATTTTAGCTATAGAAGGGCTAATTGGGATTACTTCAAACAGTATATTTCATATAACGTTAATCTAAACGATCCTATAGTCGATTCTTCTAACGTAGAGTCTCGACTTGCATCTTTCACAAAATTAATCAATGATGCTACTACTCTTTCTATTCCAACTAATACTCGTACCCATTCTGAAAAAACACCTCTACCCACTACTATCTTAACGGCTATAAAATTTAAAAATTACGTCAGAAGATTTCTCAATAATAATAGATCACATAGCAATGCTAAACATATTAGAACTCTATATAACTTTACATCTAAACTAGTGCGCTATATGCTTCGCAATCACAGAAATAATTGCTTTAAACAGGTCCTTTCTAGTCTTAACATAAAAGATAAGAGTTTGTGGAAAGTATGTAAACAGTATAATAGACAGCCTTGCTCCATTCCTCCGTTGCTCGACTTGAACTCCAACTGCTACGTGTATCAAGACCGAAATAAAGCTGAATTGCTTTCAGCGCATTACTTTTCAGTACACGGTCAAAATTCTCATCTTGCAACTAATTACCAACGAAATAAAATCAGAGATCATGTCGCTCGTTTTTTAGAGAATGCTAGTATTAGCCTAACCCAGGTGAAACTTTCTACGCCCAAAGAAATTCGTAATTATATCAAAAAACTTAATTCCAGCATGTCCGTCGGGAACGATAATATTCTCAACATTGTTTTAAAAAATATCCCAAATAAAGGTATCGTAGAGTTAAATAATATAATAAATGGCATCCTAAAAACTGGATACTTTCCTCAAGCATGGAAAATTGCAAAAGTAGTTCCAATACCCAAGCTTGGTAAAGATACGTCAAATATTGCTAATATTAGACCCATTAGTCTTTTGTGCAATATGAGTAAAATTGCTGAAAGAGTACTGCTCAAGAGATTAAGGGAACACTCGAATATTAATAATTTAATCCCAATAAGTCAATTTGGGTTCCAACCTCGTCACTCTACTACTCAGCAAGTTGCCAGAATAACCGAATTCATCACGGACAATTTTAATCGAAATAAACATTCTGGGTTAGTACTCTTTGATGTGGCTAAAGCTTTCGATACTAGCTGGCATTGAGGACTTATATACAAACTAATAAATTCTAAATTTCCTGCTTACTTAATTAAAATAATTATAAACTACCTTAACAACCGACTGTTTTACGTAACTCTTAATAACTATCAATCCATAAGTAAAACTGTCCTTGCAGGCGTACCGCAAGGTAGTGTTCTCGGGCCGTTCCTCTTTATATTGTTTCTCAGCGACTTTCCTAAAATTTCTAACACTGAGGTCGCTTTATATGCTGACGATGTTGCCCTCTATTGTAGTTCTTATAGACCTAGTACGATAAGTAACAGACTTCAGAGAGCCTCGACACGCGTTCTAAAATACTTTACCCGATGGCAGATTAATATTAATCCATCAAAGACCCAAGCGATATTCTTCACCCGCCGGCGACCCCAATTGCCAAGAAAACTAATCATTTCTGGAAATGACATTGCCTGGTCTAATCACATCAAATATCTTGGCTTAATATTAGACAGCAAATTAACTTACAGCAAACATATCGAGTACATCTCGGTTAAAACAAACAGAGCTATCTTGCTAGTATATCCCTTGCTCAATCGCAAATCCTATTCAAGTGCAAATAACAAATTTGTCATCTACAAATCACTTATAAGGCCTATTATCACATATTCTTGTCCAGTGTGGTCTTCTGTTAGTAGGGCACATTATAACAAGCTACAGGTAATCCAAAATCGATGCTTAAGATGTATTCTTGGAGCAAATAGATACACAAGAGTAGCATATATGCATAACATTTTAGAGTTACCGCAAATCAGAGATTATGTTTTGAGTGCAACTACTAAGTTCTGTGATAAATGTATAGGGCACGAGAACTTACTTATCAGCTCTATTGGTAACTATGATTCCAGGCAACTACGCACTATGTATACTAAGTACAAACATCGTAGACTTAAACATAATATATTATTCTGAATTATTTAACGTTAGTACTAGTATTTAGTTTTAGTTTTATTTTAAAATTATTCTATTTGATAATCACTGTGTAAATATCTATGTAATGTGGCACTAGCCACCTAGTCCTCCCCTCCTGTAGTAGGTTTTTGGTTCTTTTCCTACTAACTTAAACGTCGCATATCATGTCTTATTTATATGTATATTCATTAATTTCGTTACGTGGTAAGACTCGTGTCGGTACACATATTAATAACTATATCACGAGTGCAATGTTATTGTTTATGCAAATAAATCTTTCTATCTTTCTTTCTTCCGCCTAACATGCTAGACCCATTCAAAATTTAACCGATTCCTCCTTCCCCTTCTAATTGTTTCCACAGGCGAAGAACCGGCTCGGTCCTCTAAGAATAAATGAGGAAAGGGATTGTAAATTTTTAAAATTTCGAAACCATCAGGATGATGCATTTTACATTACGAGACGATGTTACAATGTTCTAATCGGGCCGATATAAATGAATGCGCTATTTTCAGGTCATACAGATACGATAGCTCAACATCACCAGATACGCTCGTCGTATATATTACATGCAGCATGTTTATTGTATAGGCAGCGTGGTAGACTAGTGGGGTTAAGGTGCTTGGCTACCAAGTCGGAGGTATCATGGATTTTCGAGACTTGTCTCGTCCCGCATCCCCAAGTCGCTTCCAAGATTACCCAGCCTGAAATAATTGGGTACTACCGGAGAAATCTGGGAAAGCAAAGGCGGATCCCATGAGAAAGGAACTGAGCCCCCGGTATTCTCCTTAGATCCATTAGGCTTGTTATAATATGAAAAGCTTAACTTCACAATCCCAACGCCCTGTCAAGGGCGTCTCACTTTACTTTACTTATGATTATTGTAAGCGCTTCCGCGCAACCGCAAACAATATGCTACAGTTCGCAAGTAATTTGACGGCACCGAAAATTTACCTATGTCGCTCGCGATTTCTTATCTGATTCCCGTCGATTAATTCATTACTAATCTGTTCAAAGGCGATCCTTTCGATAATTACACGTTTAATGCACACTTCTTCCACCGCGTCCCGTTAAGTTATCGATGTTTTTACACACCTGACCGACTTCAAATGTATCAAATGTAACGCACAAACGAATGGCAATAAAGCCGAAGCACCTCCGCTGACGCAGCTGCCAATTCTACCTCGGCGTGCATACGGGGAAATCGTGAAAAGAAGGATGCAAAACAGTAAATTCCCCGATGACGAAAACTTTCAAGCACTTGCCGCAAGGTGGCCCGTCGCTCTTTAACTATGAACTGCAATAGCTCGCCAGGACTGCGATCCGATGTTGACACGTTTAAAGAGAAGTGCCCTTCCTTTACTTCGCAAATCGCAAAGCTGCAGCCTATAACCGAATGTAACTCGCCTCTTCTCGCAGTTTACCGATTTTTAGGTAACCGGCGGCCCCATTTTCTTGATCCCGCTCGATGTTTCTCGACTGTCCAAACTTTACCGAAACTCGTACAAGTTATCGCAGAAGTAGGAATACCGCGCGGCAGAACGTATTATAGCCTTTCAAGCATCGCTTTCGCTTTAGTTCCTGTTGCTCTTTCCTAGACTGTGAAACGCACTTCAGCGTCTTTAAGTGATTTCTCTTGTGCACCGAAATAAGGCGGAAATATTAAAAAGAAGGCACCCCTCAACTTCAGCAGTATTCAGAATGTGATTAAGATCCGGCGGCGAAACTCTTTCGATATGAAACGGACATTATTCAATTAAATTCGATTTGCATTATCTCGTGTCGAATTTTTTTGAGAAAGCGACTGAATATAAGATAAATGCGTAAGAGTGAGGGCCTGTACTAATCACTACAATGTCTTAATTACATCTTGTTCGCTGTTTATCCCCGGTGTTCAAGCGTCGGTCTTTTCGAATTTGTTAGTCAACTTACCGTTTGTGACGCAATAAGCCTTCGTTCACGTTCCAAATCAATAGGTTGCCGAATGAAACTTTCGTTAGATGCGAAAAAAAAACTTCGAAACGGTGAGAAATATCACGCAATTCCGATAATGGTAACGATAAATATGCTCGGTTTTCCGCTTAACCGAAATTCAGTTTTACCACTAACGTTCGTTTTCCTCGATGTCAATGGGACCGATTATGATCGACCGTTAAACTAAATCGGTATATTCATTCTCCGATATGTAGCACACGGAAAAATAAATAAACGACAAATTCGACGCAAAAACAGAAAATAAATAACAAACCGGGAAAGATTGTTTCCATTCCGCGTTATTCATTTAGCTGAAAAGTTAATTTAAAAATGTCATAATTATTTTGTTTTTGATGCTTGCTTTTTTTTTTTTTTTTAATTTACTTTTTTTCCATTTGCACGTCAACCAAAAATACGGAAAGTTTCGAAAATAAATAATAAAAGGAATTTTTAATACTTCACCGCAAAGTTAATACATATTCCGCAAAATGTACACCAACATTGAGGTAAGAAAAGGACGAAGAAAGGATAATTTTTCTATCCGTACTGCCCGTAATATGTGAGCTGTTCTTAAAACTGCTTACCTCCTCTTCATAGACCTACAGCAGCTGAGGTGCTAACGTGTATACTTATTTCAATTCGCTATTTACCATGTGGTAAACGAGATGTTTTTACTTATTCTTTAATTAAGAACATTTATTTGCTCTGCGATAAATACACATATTTCATTACGAAACGAATATATTTACATATCCACGTGAGATTTTTTAATTTATCATAATAAAAAACCGTTAATTACTTCGATCCAGCGTTGTTATTTCAATAAAATAATGGAATTGTATGCTAATAGAGAAAGCTTCATAGAATTTGAAAGTTTAAAAAACACCGATTAAAGTTCCGAATTATATTCATGGCGCATAAGAGAGGTACCTACACTCTGAAAGTGCACAACAGCTTTCGTTAACTACAGACGGAAATCATACGGATTGGAGTAGTTGCAAATTACACGCTACCTAGCGCTGCTCGAAACTATGTGAACACATCGAAGAAGCGACATGCGTTATATTCTGCCGAGACAACCACTGCAATAATACAAACAAATGGGAATGTTGTCAAACTATTCGTCCAACAATTGGCGCCATAGTTCCGGTTGCACGCTGTGGAGACTGGCCAGACTGAAGTTCAAGGTCAGGCTTAACAAAATATATATATATATACGAACCGACGTGGGAACAAAAAAAAATCATATACGTAGGTCGTAAATCGAATACGCAATTTAATAACTTCGAGAAAACAAAAACAAATCAAAACCACACATCGCTTCGTGGAAAATAATTATCATCCCGAAATCTAAGTTTTTCAAGGGGACCAGTAAGATTATCAGTAGCAGAATCTTCAGCTGCCTGTATACAGGACACACAGCTTCCCCTCGTGTACTTTATATTACAAACAGTTCGGTCCGCTACAGATTGCTCTTTCGAAAACATGGCCTCTTTGACTTCGGCCCATCTATCCTTGTGGGGAATAATAGTGACGTAGTCATTAGTATCTTTGTAAATTCTTTGTCAGCAACTGCATCCGTCCTTCAATTTATTAAAACTACCATCGACTGATTAATATTATAAGTACTGAGCGCGTGCTGTAATGGCTTCTGTAGTTAAAAATCATTTTTCAGGGGGTAAATTAATGTACAAAAAAAAAAAAAAACCAAGATGAAATACTACTTACATTTGGGCATTATAGAAAAGCCGCCGTTGGTTTTATTACGACAAAAGCACCGAGGAATAATGTTGACCACACGGAAATTAATCAAAA
This sequence comes from Icerya purchasi, assembly GCA_039619475.1. NCBI lineage: Eukaryota > Metazoa > Arthropoda > Insecta > Hemiptera > Monophlebidae > Icerya > Icerya purchasi. Next base: position 367,243,821 of record CM077116.1, read on the forward strand.
AACAAAGTCCATATTTTCCTAAGCTTTATCGACTACCATAAAGCATTTGATCGCGCCAAATGTAATAATCCATCGGAAGCAATAACTCTGGTGTGTGAAGTTGCCAAATTATTTAGTAAAATTAATAAAAAACGTACATTTATGCACTTCTTTATAGTGCCATACTCAGCTTCTGAGCGTCGGCGACTACCTATTCAGAGATTTCATTTAGAAATAAATGAAATTTCTTAAATAAAAATATTTTACCCCTCTCCTTCAAAGATGTAAACGCCAAGGGAGCAGGTGCTGTTTGCAATTTTTCTCCTGATAATATATACGAAAAAAACTTATTATAAAAAACGATTTAAAAACATTCCGGTTATACCATACTTATTACCGCCGTGGCAAAAGGAATAACTGACTCTCACGGAGCAGAATGGAATAACTAAGTTTACTAATTAACAAAAGAAAGACGAAACTCGTGATAATAAATAACAGATCTAGAAATATTAACATACTACAGGACGTAGTGATAGAGTAAATGAGTTTATGTATATTTCGGATTATTAATAATCGGTAGTAATTTGAAAAGAAAAAACTAGACGAAAAATATGGTAAAGACAACAATAGCATAGCTACGTGAAATTTGAAAAGGCCAGTGTCTGTTAACGGGAATATAAAAATTAGCCTTGAGAAGGTCCCCCTCTACGTTTAATCTTCCCCTACGGGGCAAAGGCGTGAAACAAAAAATTTCCGACATAGAACGCTGGCAATCCCGTTGAAACGAAAAAATGGTTCAAATGCATTGATTCTGACAGCAATTAAATATTGAACAACATTGTCTTATCGAAAAAGGGAATATTCTTTAAAAATGTATTTTAATTGAACAGATAAAAAGAGAATACTCTGAGGAAAACCAGCCGATGGATAAATTAAGAGGCTAATGAATAGACGGGCTCCCGAGTCAAGCAATAGAAAGTGGCCGAAGAAGAGGAAGTCGATGGGAACAAACCATACGAGACGCATTTAAAGGTTCCGATTCTCAGTAATTTAATTAACGACTACGAGGAAGAAAAATTATTAAATGAGCAACTCTTGTAATAAATATATATATATATATATATGTGTGTGTGTGTAATTTTGGTTTTTCAAAAACAGCCAACGATTTTTATGAAATGCGCAGAAGGGTTCTTCCACGTCGAGAAATTGATTGGCTAAGATCCTTCAGAAAATTCCATTTACGAGCAATTGCTAAAAGAGAGGCAAACGCAGATTAAAGCATATACTAAAGCGGCTGCATCAGTGTACGAAAGATTTTAATAATATTCGAATTTAATTCGATTAACGCGAGAATATTGAGACATAAGAAATTAGCGCGATTTAGCCTGTATTTAATTAGCGGAAAGCGAAAGTTCCGAGAAAAATGTTAATTAATCGTAATTTTTTAAATACCGTTGATGAATGTCATTCTACCGTAGAAGCTACCGCACACATCGTTGACACTGATTGTTTCGGTTCTACCGTCACATTCTTGAGAAATATTTCAAAGGGGAGCTGGAATTAGCCAGTTTTATATTCCATTACAATATTGTTAAAAACACTGCGCAGATTTCAACGGTTATATTGACCAGCCAGCGTCGCTAACGAATCATCTACATCGATTTTTTTCGGTAACAACCACGTCCATATTTTTTTCTTCGGTTGACGTTTCGAATAGTAGTGCTCTATTCATCATCAGAACCATTTATGAAACGACCCAAACACCACGAAAACTTAAAATCTTTATTAACGAATCATCTACATGTTCAGCTTTGTGTAGACATTTTTCATTTCAATATATATATATATCGATTGTGTTAAACGATAATAATAAAACTTTCAGTCACTTCTTTTTCAGTATCCCCTGAACTCAATTCAAACTTTAAATTATTCTTATTTTTTCGATTAGAGAAAACTTAATGCACTTTCATGCCTAGCGACGTTCGCAAAATCAGCTGACTTCATTGATATGCACCTGCAAAAAAACTATATCGTTCCGTTCAACACTTTAAAAAAAAAAATGAAAAAAAAAACACGAAACACAGACAGCACTGGAAAATTGTGCGCGAATTGTGTCGTATCGTTTTCGCTTAAATATCAAATTAGACCGGTGAAAAATTAGAAAATTCCAACCTCGTCCGAGTGTCCTCCAATTAAGTAAATAGAGGTAACAGAAGGAAAATAAACGAGAGAATTTACCCCGATGATAGGCTAACTTTTCGTTCACTATTTTAAGCGCGTTCTTTTTCGTCGCGCTATTATTCCCTTAAATCGAATTACCGTCTTCCGTTCTTTATTCAATATAATACGTGCGCTACTAGCGCTCGGAGAGAGTTTCGATATAAATTGTTTATAGCTGGCTCGCGCTAACTTTGACAAAAATTTATTAACTGACAGATAGCGGCAATTTCAAGGCGCTACCGCAGCTATTTAAACAGTGAGAAAAGCAGCCAACCCCCCGTTTCGCAACTGAAAATAACAAAAACAAAAACAAAACAAAAAAAACGACTAAAAATCGAGTGCAAACGAAAAAAGCGAAGAAAAAAACCGAAAAAAAAAAAACGAAAAACGAAAACGAAAACGAAAAACGAAAACAAAAAACAAAAAACGAACGAAGAACGAAAAGGTTTACAAAAGTTATACGATGACGGGTCATTAAGGCCGGAAAACACGCACGATCCATCTACTGGTGCAACCTTTAACATACCGCAAACAGTAACGGTCGCACACAGGCGCACAGAAATCATATTTCAGACGGAACGTCTTTTCTTTGCAGTCTTTCAATCAAACTCTCGTTACCGGCACCGTTTGTTCATTCGAAAGGCCCCAGTCACATATAAACGACCTTAATCTTACCTTTTTGCCACTCTTCTTATTATCTCTATTTATATTATTTTCATTTTAATGGTTGATTATTTGTCAAAACCTTAAACTCCGGATAGCGCACCGAACGTGATTCATGCTCGCCCATTTTTACAGTGAAAAAAAGGACCAGAGAAAACCGAAGAAGGAAACTCGATTTTTTCTTTGCAACATTATTTTTTATTACACGTAACAAAGATATCAAAATTTTTTAGACCAAATAGAGTAACAATAACGAAATAATAATAATAATAATAATAATAATAATAATAATAATAATAATAATAATAATAATAATAATAATAATAGTAATGATTAAAATTATGTCTCGAAGAAATAGAAGATTTTTTATCATTGGAATACAAAATAGGATGCTGAAAACATAGGTTTACGCTTAACGAATAGTAAAGAAAAATACTGAAAAAGAAATAACGCGCTGAAAATAATAGATTACGACTTTATTCCCTGTTCTATATGTAGATGATATTCTCCTTTACTCCTTAGCTATGGATATCACAACCGCCAACGTGGAACTTAACAAATCACTAGCCGACTTGAAACTTTCCTCTATCCATCTCCTCTGTCTCTTCTTTCAAATCCTCCCGCATTATATTCTCGTCCGACCTTACCATTTAGCCACTGTCAATGTTTCTCTAAATAATCCCTTCCTATTAGTCAACTGTTTCTGCTATCTTGGAGTATTTCTTAATAGCCGCTTGTCCTTCTTTGGAGACATTAATTTCCTTAATAAATAACGACTCAATTTGTTCAAGGCCCTTTCACATACGAGATGGGGCGATGATCCTTAAATCCTAATCTTGCTACACAAGTCAATCATATTATCTAAACTAGATTATACTGTTCTTTCATATATGCCGCCAAATCTTTCCTCTCCAACTTGGATTTAACACTAACTTCGGGTCATCGTTTTTGCTTAGGAGCGCTCAATTCCACTCCTATTCCAGCTATTGTTGCTGGATCTAATGTTCAGCCGTCGTTGTTCATTCGCCGATCACATTTAGGATACTGTTTTCTGAGGTACTTGTATTTCTTGACTGCGCAAGACTATCCTAAATATACAAATTATCTTACATTGCGCAGTTACTTCAGTGTTAAACTGCCGTGTATGCGCAGGAAAATATGTAAGCTGAAGTTTTTGCATGATATACGTACTGGCCATATAGATGATGATTATTTGCCGTCAACACTGTTTCCTACATAGTACCAAGTCATGGTAGCAGAAGTAGGCACGCTGCTGCTTTTATGAACCAGAAGGACGTACGAATCTGAAGTTTAATGCTTCATTAACCTCAACTTTTAGAATATACAATTCCTTATTAAATTGTTATCCCCAGTTAGATGTTCACGTAGATAGTAAAAATATCTATTATAATTTTTCCTTGATTTCTGTAGTTGTTGGGTCAAAGCCGCTGGCGCGCCCAAAAGATAATATATAAAATAATATTATTATTTTATATTCAAAACAAAAAAAAAAAAACTTTAATTTACGTATATCGCTCCGTTATGCACTTATGTATGTGAGTATTACAGCAGGAAATATTGTCCGGTTTGTTGTATTTTAAATAATCATTTATTCACCTAATAAATTTTACATTTTAGCGTGCAGCGTGATATTATATTTGTTTTTCTTTTTTCCTTGTATTCGTAGTTAAAGTTGTTATTATTTTTCTTTTTTCTTTTTTTCCCCCTTTTTTGCATATTGTACTTTCTTTTCTTTTGTAATTTTGTATATCATGTTTTATTATTAGTTAATGCACTCTTAATTGTATTGCAGGTGACATGTTTTGAATAATAACGCTAATGCCTCTTCGAAACATGCCCGAATTATTTTCAAATAAATAAATAAAAATAAAAATTAAAAAATTTTGACGCGTATTCTGTCAACCGGTTTCAAATGTTTGGTTAAATAGATCGAATAGATAGTTTTATCGAGTCAATAATTTCGTTACATTTTTCTATCTATTTTATAGCATAAATTATACGATAAAAAAATAATTAATCCGTGTTTCTGACATCATTTTTAAGAAATAACTTTATATTATTAACTTATTTTAGTTTTTTTTCACTAACAACAACAGAATTTCAGCATAAGTGTTAAAAAATGTCGTTTTTTCAACTCAGGTTGCCGAGCCGCTAGTAATAGTTTTCTCACATAATAATTAAAACGAAAAGGTACGAAATTTATACAACTCGGCTGAGTACCTGATGAATTGTTTTTATCTAGTTTAAATGATTCTGTATTTTGTAATCAAGTTTGTTCGCTAATTTACTCGCCGGATGCACCACAATTTTCGCTGGGAAATTAATCCGCTGAGATTAACGCGTGTAAGGTTAATGTCCAGATCAATCCATAATACTGCCTTTTAGTGGAAGTGGTTGGTTAGTCAACAACTATGATAGTTTCTTATCGCACGCTACAGTTTTTAGTTTCACTCTACGTTATACGAACAAAACCGAAACACCTTACAATATTATAGTAGACGCCTTCTTTTTTTTCTCGTTCTACAAATTAAATCTCGGAAGAATAAACAAAGCATCGGTTCAATGTCAAACCGAAAAGACAACAATCAGAATGCAGCATAACAATAAACAACCTACATCAAATTTCATCAAAATTCAATTTACTTCCACATTAATTTCGTCTCCCTTAATGAGTCTGCACAACTGTCGAAGAGAACAAAATTAACATATAAATGAATTAAACGCAGATTGCCTCATACCGAATAAAGATGCAAATTGTGTAAAAGAAATATTAACACCTAAATTCAAAACGATTTTTCAGTTCTAATTAAAAACAATCGCAGCTGCGAAATTCAAATTATTTACTTTTTCCTACGCTTTTTATTTTTAATTCATTTTTAACCTTTTTTTTTTTAATTTATCCGAGCTCGATTAATATAGCTGACCTAATTTCCAATATTTTCAATGTGCCGTAGTAGCAGGTCCACTCGAGTAACTTAACACTTCTGCCTAATCTACTACGTTATCAGATAATTCGCGATAGTATACATTTGACTGCAAACACGGAGTTCTGTATGTCAAAAAAAAAAAAAAATATATATATGAAAAACAATTAAATAGGAAACATCAAAATCGCTTGACCAGTGATGGCAAACTACACACGATACCGCACACACACATCATCATCATCATCATCAATGAATCGTGAATCTCTCGTGAAGATTATGATCTGTCCATCTGATGTATAAGATATCGCCACTGATCTCTGTTGAGGGCCAGTCGAACACATTCTGCGAAACTTTTTCCTACAGCTGCCCGGATCATGTCTGACAATTTAGTTGGAACGCGACAACGTCTTCTTTTTCCTTCTACTTTTCCTTCCAGAATTCTCGTGTTTCAAATCGATTTGCTCCTATCACATGACTAAAGAGTATTTCACTGTATTCTTCTAATTACTTCCGACGCGATAATCTTCTTTTCGTTACGTCTATTTCTTATAACACGGAGCTGTTTGTTCTTTTGTCCGTCCATGTCATTCATAATATACATCTCCAACAGTACATTTCTAACGCATCTACCTTTTGTCGATCGGATTTACGTAGAGTCCATGTTTCTGCGCCGTATAGAAATACTGAGAAAACCAGACTGTTCACTAGTTTTATTTTTACTTTCTTTGATACTGCGAGGTCAGCCCATATACGTTTTAGCCGACACATGACACTTTTTGTTATACTTGGGTGTAATGCCCAGAGGCAGACATGTAGTAATTTATTTTTTCACATTTCAATGTACTGACGCTGCTGTGACTAAAATCACTGCCGGGCTCAGATATATTTGTTTTATTTGTGTCGTTCTGCATTGTACTCTTGTCTTAATATTTTTGAGACCGCAGCACTTTGACACTGTTTTACGCCATTGTAATTTACATTATATTCTCGAAAAGTTGAGACAATTATCGAGAATCATAGCGACTACGAATTTCGCTCTGTTATGCAACTTAGCTGCAATGGGCTCCGAATCATTTTGTCCGTTGCCTCTAAAATCCTGTTCCTTACTTTTCATTTTTTCTTTTATTTATTCCAGTCTAGCATCCATCGCCGTCCTTTTTTCATCAACAGTCTATTTTTGTTTAATTGTTTTTATTTGTTCCTTCCCTTTTCTTATTAACTTTCCTCTCATCTTGCTAGCCCCAATTTTTCTCCATCCATTAAAGTTTCTTTTCTTCTGTCTTTCTTTTTTATATTGTAATTATTTTTTTTCTACTCTACCTTGCTGTTTTTCTTCTGGCACTCTCTTCGTCTCTCTTCCTTTTCCTCCCCTTCTATCTTTTTGTTTTTTCTTTATTTCTTTTTCCTTTCCTTACTCAAGTCTTTTCCTTTTATAATTTACTATGCCGGGTACTTTTAATATTTTACAGTGGAACTGTCGCAGCCTTAGAGCCAACAAAAATGCATTAGAGGGTCTGTTAGACATTCATAGTATTAACGTTGCTTTCATTTCGGAAACGTGGCTACGGTCGGATATGAATATTAATTTTCGTGGGTATAAGATAATCAGATGCGATCGTGACGATGGTTATGGTGGATCTGCTATTCTTATTAGGAACGGCATTCTATTTAAATCTCATGATGTTTCCTTTAATTCCCCTTCTAGTCCTAATCAGCCTAATATTGTACACATTTCCATTCCTTCCAATGCAGCTCGTTCGCTTAATATTATTTCTATTTATGTTCCCCCTAGTTGCGACCTTCGTCACTTCCCTCTCGTTTCTTTCCTCAGGTCTATCCCGCATCCGTTCATCATTGGGGGTGACTGGAATGCTCGGTCGCCCTCATGGGGCTGCTCAAACCATAACAACAACGGTACTGTTCTTGAAAATCTTGTTCTTTCTAATGATTTAGTCCTTCTTAATGATCTCTCTCCTACCTATTATAAGAGCGCATCTAGTTATAGTACTCTCGATTTAACTTTCTCATCTCCTTCTATTGGTTTTCATTACAATTGGTCAACTCTCATGGGCTCCTATGGTAGTGATCATATTCCTATTCTAATTACTCCCCAGAATCCTCCTTCTTCTCCTTGCTTTAAACCTCTCAATTACCTTCGATGGAACCTATCGAAAACTAATTGGGCTCTGTTCCACTCCTTAGTTGATTCTACGCTTCCTAAACTTCTAGATGGCTCTGATCCTGTACTCCATTACCATCTATTCCTAAATTCGATTACAAATGCTCTATCGCTGTCTTCTCCTTCCCGTAAACCGTCATCGTCAGGCCATCGTGGATCAGCATCGTCCCTCTGGTGGAACGAAGAATGCAATGCCGCTTTCGATCATAGTCGCGCTACATTTAGAATTTTCCGATCAAATCCTACACGCGAAAACTTTCTTGCCCACAAAGGGCCAATGCAAGGGCTAGGTTTATTCTAAAATCGTCTAAGAAATCCTCTTGGAAAAATTTCTGTTCATCTTTTTCGAGAACTACTCCTCTCAATCATATCTGGAAAATGGCCAGAGCTTTCAAATTCCCTTCTCCTGAACGTCCTTCTATCCATACTATTTCCTCCGACAGTTTGTCTTCTTTTCTTGATGCTGTTGCTCCTGCTTATGTTCCTAACGTTGACGAATCCTGCCCGTTCCCTGTTATGGAAAACCCTAATTCTCATTCTCTTTCCTCTGCGTTTAATATTAATGAATTAAAATCCATTCTCAAAAAATCTTCCAGCCCCACTCCAGGTCGTGATGGTATTTCCTTCTTTGTCCTAAAAAAGTTATCCGATCTTGCTCTCCGAACCCTTCTTTGTATATTCAACTCCTTTTTGTCCAGAGGAGTCACACCTCCTGCCTGGAACACCTTTATTATCATTCCTATCCCTAAGAAAAACTCCTCTCTTCGTCCGATCTCCCTAGCATCGTGTCTCAGAAAACTGTTTGAGGGCATGCTTAACAAGCGCCTGGTCTGGTGGCTCGAACACAATAATGTTTTTCCTTCTAATATGTTTGGTTTCCGTCCAGGCTTAGGTCCTGCTGACTGCGTCAGTCTGTTTGTTTCCTGTATCTGTAAATCTTTCATCGATAAACAGTACACTCTAGCTACTTTTATCGATGTTTCCAGTGCTTTTGATAATGTCCATCTCCCTACTCTTCGAGATAGAATGATAGCAATTAACATCCCGACGCATTTTTGTTCCCTCATTGTTAACTTGATGTTAAATCGTACTATTCTCCTGTCTTCTTCTTCGTTCGAGGTTACAAGAGTTGTTTCACGTGGTCTTCCACAAGGATCCTGCCTTAGTCCTACTCTTTTTAATATTTATACTATTTCTGTTGCTTCTCTTTCTATGAACTCCTCTTCCTTATTTTTTGCCGATGACATTCTTCTCTTTTCCTCATCCCGTGATATCGTAGATGCTAACGAAAGTGTTAATTCGTCTCTAGCTACTTTGGAACAATCTCTTTCCTCTTTGAACCTTTCTATTTCCCCTTTAAAATCCTCTTGTATTGTCTTTTCTCTTCGTCCTTTTAATCCCGCTTTAGTCTCTGTATCCTTAAACTCCAATCTTATCCCTCGTAGGGAATGCTTCTGCTATCTCGGTGTATTTCTCAACAGTCGTCTCTCCTTTTATGAACATATTAATTTCCTTTCCTCTTCTGCCCTTAAAAGACTAAACTTACTGAAAGCTCTTTCTCCAACAAAATGGGGAGGCGATCCCTTTCTCCTTATTTCCTTGTACAATTCGATTATCCGTTCCAAATTCGACTACTGTTCCTTTATCTATGGCTCTGCCTCAAAATCACTTCTTTCCAAGCTGGATATAATTCAAAATTCTTGTATTCGTCTTTGCCTTGGTGTTCTTAGATCTTCTCGAGTACCAGCAGTTCTCGCTGAGTCTAACTCGCCTCCCCTTTTCATTCGCAGATCCTATTTAGGTTATCGTTTCTTGTGTAAACGCTTACCGTTATCATCCTCCAAACTTATTCCTTCATATCTTTCTATTCTGCAAAACTGGCGTTTTACTCCCAAGAAAATTCCTATTCTAGCCCACATTGCTTTGCGGCTAATTTCCTTTTTATCCTGCACAATTTCTTATAACAATCTCCCTTACTTTTCTTTCAATTTTGCAGATCTCTCCAATCCCCCCAATGTATTCTACTTTCCTTTTTCCTCCAAATCCCTTTCCTATCCAACAGTTATACAGGAATTCCATAGTTATATCGAATCCCGTTTTCCTTCCCATATTGCTTTTTTTACGGATGGTTCGAAGGGGCCTAATGGAGTTGGAGCTTCTTTCATCATTCCGAGCATTAATTTCTCTGAATCTTTTCGTCTCCCTTCCTTTTGTACTATCTTTACGGCCGAGTTAATGGCCATTTTACATGCCATAATCCATATTTCCTCACATCGTTCTTCTTCTAAATTTTTAATTATCTCCGACTCCATGTGTGCTCTTAAAGCTATTTCAGTAGCTAATAAATGTTTGAGCTGGCGCAGTTTCCCCGGGTTTTCCTCCGAGTGTCCAGGTTTTCCTCTGACATTCCTGGACAGTTCCCCCGATTTGCCGTCCTGGTACTCAAAATTCACCTCAATTCCCGTCCAGGTGTCCAAAATTCACCCCAGACCGCTGATCCGAACTCAAAATTCACCCCAATTTGTATCCATGCGATCAAATTTAACCTAAATTCCCATTCAGATAGTCAAATTTCACCCCAATTTGTGTCCAGGTGTCCAAAATTCACCCACGTTTCCCCACAGTTCCTCCGACTTCCCCCCAATTTTCCTGGACAGTTCCGCTTATCCGAACCCCAATTTGTGTCCAGATGCTCAAAATTCACCTCAGACCGCTAATCCGAACTCAAAATTCTCCCCAAAATGTATCCATGCGATCAAATTTAACCTAAATTCCCGTCCAGGTACTCGAAATTCACCCCAATTTGTGTCCATGCGATCAAATTTAACCTAAATTTATGTCCAGGTGCTCGAAATTCACCCAAGTTTCCCCCGATTCCTCCGAGTTTCCTCCGGACGGTTCCCGCACACTTCCAGTAAACCGAACGTCCAAACAGTGTCCAGAGGTCAATAAACTACCCAAAGTGTTATTCGGGGGCGCAAGTAACCCCAATTAGTGTCCAGGTGCTGAGAGTTCCCACAAGTTCCCTAAATTTCTTTGAAATTCCCCCATACGCGTCCTGCTCGTTTCTGATAAACCGAACAGATTATTAATTAACATAAGTACATTAATTAACGTCCAAAAGTAAACCAAGTCTCCACTAGCCCCGCCCACCCGATGCTTTACAACGATTTTTTTTTTTTAAATTCCGAGGCCTAAGTATGAAAATTCCAAAATTTAACCCCAATATATTATTTAAAGTGTAAATCTAACATATAACTCCAGTTCACACCTCTCACACGTATATTTCGATCACGCGCACGCTCCGGTCGCCGACGTGAAAGTGCACGCGCCGATCCCACACATATTCCGATCTCCGCCGCGATATCACACCCACACATACGCGCTCCGTTCCCGATACCGCGATTATTTCTTAAATATTTCAAAGTCTAAGTATACATAATATAAAATTAGCCGAAGCATATTTTTTTATTTTCATGATTCCCCGATCTTACTGTCATATGCCAAGACGTACGTCCCGATCGCGCGCATATATCTAACATAACGTTCTACGCCGCGATAGCGCACACGCCGATCCCCCGCACGTGTCGTCCGTTTATGCTGCTTCAATTATTTTTTTAATTTTTTTTTTTTTTTCACATAATAACCCAATCACTGCTCTGTTGTCTAAACCTAACCGGTTATCCAAAACATTTACAAATTAACAAATCAATTATTTTTATAGTCTAAATTAGCCTTAGTCTCCTTTACCCCTTCCACCCTCTTTTCCGATCAATTTCGTTGTTTTAATATCGAATATATCGCATTCAATTTACTTTTACTACGACCATTAAAGCCCCGATCGACGCTCCCGACGCCTCCGTCATCTCATATTGAGAGGTAATTATTTTTTTATGTGACCGCTATGAATGCACACCATCCATTCCCGCACACCCATCTGCTATCGTTAGTTCCCATACCGTTCATAATAACTTTTATTCAACTCCAAGTATTATGGAATTATTCCAATTATATATTTTCTTCACTCCCGATCATTTCTTCTGACCGTTCATAATATTTTTATTTTCCTCCGGTTCTAAAAATAAATCCTACAATGTCTTCATCGCGATGAATGCGCACACATCTTCTGCAATTAGTTTCCAATACCGATCTTAATAATTTTTCGAGCCTAAATATTATAGAAATAGCCGAAGTACATTTTTTTCGTTTCTGATCATTTCTTCCGACCGTTCATAATATTTTTATTTTTCTCTGGTTCTAAAAATAAATCCTACAATGTCTTCAACGCGATGAATCCACACACATCTGCCGTCATTAGTTCCCATACCGTTCATAATAACTTTTTTCAACTCCAAGTATTATGGAATTATTCTAACTATATTTTTTTTTCGCTTCCGATCATTTCTTCAGAGTTTTTATCATTTTTTATATTTTTTAGCGTTTCCTAAAATTCCTTTATCGTTCCCAGTCCCTCCAAGCCAAATCTTTCATAATATATTTCCCAGAGCCCCCCCCCCCCAACCATCAAACCTCTAAAGAAACATAGACGCTGTCTCCAACACCCATTTTACCATCAGTTATTGTATATTATTGTCAAATTATTTTTCCAAAAGCCTTTTTAAAATTTTTTCACGTTCGTACATATTTTTTATTTGCACGACATTCGTTTCCATGCACACACGTTTCCATACCGATTGTAATATTTATTTATTTTTCATCCCCTCCCAGACTTCATACACATCCCACTGGCACGTTCAACGATAGTTTCTTTATTGATCCTGTACATTTTTTCTGCATTAGCCGCGGGAGCGTAGCACATCAATCCATCCCACACACTATGCGTCCTCATATATTTAATTTTTAATTAACGATCTTTAATTATTTTTACTGGTATTATTTTTCCTACACAATCACTCCATCATACATACTTTACACTGTGAAAATAATTTTAGCCTTTCGATAGAGGAAATCTCCGATCACTAAATAATTGTTATAGGCGTCCTATTTTTAATATTATACACATCTCAGTATAATTATTAAACGAAGGAACTCACAGCATCGTTGCTGCAATCGCACCAGTCTTTCTTTTTAGGAATCGTCAACCTCTGCAGGTATACGCCTCATCGCTACACCAGCCTTTGTTTGCACGGGTTGCTTATCTTTAAGGCCCCTCGTGTGTCGCACACTATTTACCGTTATTCGAAAGAAGTATATTTTTTACGCTCGCGCACGCACCTATACGCACACATTTAACATTAGGGTCATTGGTCAGGCGACATTTCCAAGAACAATCACTGCTCCGCTGTCTAAGCTGCATCACCGGTCGTTCGCAACATTATTGAAGCCTCTATCATGTACCTGCATTTACGACCTTTTACAACAGGATAATTTATGACGTCTATACACCTTTTCTAGGAATCAAGGTAGAAGCGACCAATCTTTCCCACTGAAACCGGTTTTTAGACACGCCCCAAGTCTTTCTTTTTAGGAATTGACAACTTCTACAGGTATAAATCTCATTAACATGACAGCCTTTGTATGCGAGGGTTCTTTATCTTCAAGGTCATTTATGTGTCGCACGCTATTTACCACTATTCAGCAGAAGAATATTTTTTTTTTTTGCGTTCGCATACACCTGTAGGCACACATTTAACATCAGGCTCGTTTTCAAGAACAACAATCGCTGCTCCACAACCTAAACCGCCTCGTCTCGCCATTCACTCGCAACATTATTGAAGCCTCTATCATGTACCTGCATTTACGACCTTTTACAACAGGATAATTTATGACGTCTATACACCTTTTCTAGGAATCAAGGTGAAAGCGGTCAATCTCTCCCGCTGAAACCGGTTTTTCACACACGTTACACAATGGTATAATGTGTAGTTCAGGGCTTCGTCTTCCACCGCTCGTTTCTGGAGGTACCGTTTGCTAGCATTAACATGAATATGATACTGCAGTGTGGTAAGAGCATCATACAGAACGATCACGTCCGAGACATTTACTAGACGCATAACCCGCATGCTTATGTAACTGATCTATACACTAAAGAAATCCTCCTTAACCGATCCTGTTAGACTGGTGGAGAGTAATGGCCTCGCACTACTATGTACCGATAACGCCTCAGCTTCAACACCTCTGCACAGCCATGTAGTAAACGTTATCTTCCTTATTACAATCTTATGTTTTAACATTGTTACACTATTTTTCTCATTTTTAACTAATTATACCCCGTTTTCCACTATTTCACCCCATTTTCATACATTTTAGCACTTTTACATTGTTTTTGTCAATTTCTGCTATTTCTCACCGTTTTTTCAGTGCTTTTAGTCCTTTCACACAATTTTCCTCAATTTTTCGCGATCTTTCTTACTTTTTTCTTCCAACTCTTTACTATGCCTATATTCAACCGCGATAACCTTCTCTAGGCTTTCTTTCAACCCCTCAGTCTCTACTATGCACCTCACCCACTTAGCGACCATCGCCGCAGAAGAATGTTTTAGGTATTCCATGGGGGTCCTCACTTGCATATGGAGATGTACCAGTTGAATCAATCAAATCTTTGAGAGGGTGGTATGATGCATCAAATCGGGAGTTGTCTTCGGTTATTCCGCTGCTAGAGCTCCTCCCAACATCTTCAATGTGACTATTATACTGATGTGCGATAAGAGCGTCAATCAGTTCAAACGTGTCATAGATATTGACTAGACATCTGCCCAACACGCTTATGTAACTGATCTATGGAGATCTTTAAGCACCCCCTCTCCCCCGAAATCGTTCCTATTAGGCTGGTATGAGTAAGGGCCTCCTGCAACCATTTATCAATTACCATGTTCTCATCAATCACCACTGCACAGGTATGTAGGAGTTATTTTCCTCTATAAAATATTCTCGCGTTTAACACTGTTACGCCATTTTTCCAGTGCTTTTAGTACCTTTCACACAATTTTCCTCATTTTTTCATGATTTTTCTTACTTTTTTTTTCTTCCAACTCTTTACTAAGCAGATATTCAACCGCGATAACCTTCTCTAGACTCTCTTTTAGCCCCTCAGTCTCCGCCAAGGCACATCTCACGCTTAACATCCATCACCGCAGTAGAATGTTTTAGGTATTCCAAGGAGCTCTCCACTTGCATATGGAGGTGTAACGGTTGAATCGATCACATCTTTGAACGGGTTGTCTGATGCATCAAATCGGGAGGTGTCTTCGATCATTCCACTGCTAGAGGCTCCGCTCGAGGTCTTCCATGTGATTATTATGCTGAAGAGCGTTCATCAGTTCAAACGGGCCCTAGATTTTGACCAGACATCTGGCCCAGCATGTTTACACAGCTACTCAGTACAGTAAGGATATCTTTAAGCACTCCCTCCCCCCGTAATCGTTCCTATTAGGCGGGTATGAGCAAAGGCCTCATGCAACCATTTATCAATTACTATGTTCTCGACAATCATCGATGCACAGACATATAGGAAATGTTTTCCTCCTCATAATATTCTCGTGTTTAACACTTACACTGTTTCCATCATCTTTAAGTAATTATAAACAATTTTTCACTATTTCTCTACATTTTCATGCATTATACTACTTTTACACTGATTTAGACAATTTTTGATGTTTCTCACCATTTTTCCTTTGTTTTAGCTCCTTTCACACAACTTTCTTCAGTTTCTCACTGTCTTTGTAAGGTTTTTTTATTTCTTACAATTCTTAACTACATTATTCTTCGTATGCATATGCTTCAGGAATATGTTCTACTATATCTACAACAAATCAATGCTAATATAACTTGCTAACCTATGATATGATGCGGTGTGTAGGTGTCTGTTTATATGTATAGATGAGCGAGGACGGGTGATTGTATATGTTTGTATGCTTTTGCGAGTGAATGTGGGAGTCTATGCAAGTGTGTGGGGGTGCGACATGCACGTGATTATTATATTGTTATAGTCCTCGTCATCGACGCATCATCATAATTATTATAAAAATTGTAAAAACATATTTGTCATCGTAATAACTGAAATTAACATTAGTACATTCCATCAGGCACCCAATATACTTTAGAGGCAGAGTTAAAATGGGATGCAGCCAGTGGAGAAATAGCCGTGACTGAAATCTCAACTAGATATACGGTTTTCATCACCAAATTTTAAGAAGATGTATATTTTTTTTACAAGTTGGGAATAGTAGTCTCTTGAATAGCATGCAAAATGTCAGAGCGACGGTTACAATGTGCATGTCTATAAGCATGCTCCTTTTAAGCCAGTGAGAGCAAGGGACTCATGCAACTGCTTCCCAATCACTTCCAGCACATAAGCCTCAGTCGCATGCACTGTCATGCAAGAATTGTATCCATCATTATAATATTTTTATGCTTTAAACACCGCTTTTTCCTCAATTTAAATAATTATAGCCAATTTTCAACCACTTCTCCTCATTTTCTTACATTTTAGTACTTTTACACTGTTTTAGTCAATTTCTGCTATTTCTCACCATTTTCAAATGTTTTTACCACCTTTCACGCAATTTTTCCTCAATTTTCACAATCTTTGTAAGGCTTTTTTTCCTAAATGTGGGTACTTTAGTCATAAATGGAGTAATTTTCTGCGTGAGGAGTACTTTTCAGCTCGACGTGTATACTTCATGATATGACATTCAATTCATTATTAATCTATGTTTCAACAGGTTTGTGGTCGGTTGTTGGAGGTTTACAGAACTTTCTGGTGCATTGCTTATAGTATAATGGTTCTTGTGTGCTAGTGAGATGATGGTGTTTGGTTGGGAATAATAAACACGGGTAAGAGAAGGAGTGCGTCCCATCAAGCAGGGGGAGTGTTGCTTCGTAATTAACTCGGGTATTGCGCGCATTGCATTGCAGTTATAATATGCTCGAGCGAAAATTAGTCGCTGTACTCGCATGGCGTTCATGTTATTCATTAAATGTTCACACTGAGAGATGCAATGGGCTCATCAACTTATGGATCCATGCGATCACTTCGATTTTTATAATTGTAATATGCACTGAGCATGTATGTATTCCAACAAACCCATCAACTCTGTTACAGATAGTAATGTTTGAGGATAGATAGTGAAACGTTCATTAGAACATGAATGTGTATACAAAGTGTTGTTACATCACATGTATGTCATCAAATTAACTAGAATGTTGCGTCTATAGCAAAAAAAAAGAAATGAGGGGGTTTCCCTAAGAGGGCGACTATAATAAAATTGATGCGATTTTAGATGGAAATGGGGTATTTTACAGTAAAAACGCTGTTTTGCACCTAAATGGTGAATATTCTGGAGGTTAAACGGTATTTTTCACACAAAATTTGATGTTTTTTTATAAATGTGGCTATTTTACTCCTACATGGAGTAATTTCTGCATGAGGAGTACTTTTTGGACTGACATGTATACTTCTTGATGTGGTATTCAATTCATTCTGAAGCTATGTTTGAACAGCTTTGTAAATGGTTGGGGGAAGTTTACAGAACTTTTCTGTTGCATCAGTTATAGTATAATAGTTTTTTTTGTGCTAGTGAGATGAAGGTATTTGGTTAGGAATAATAAATATGGGTAAGAGGTGGAGTGCATCCCCATCAAGCATGGGAGAGTATTGTTTGGGAATTAACTCCATTATTTGCACACATTGCAATACAATTATAATCAGTTTTGGTCAAAATTACTTGTTGTATATTGTTCATGTTATACATTAAACATTCACACTGAGAAACGGACTGGACTCTTCAACATCAGGATCCATGCGATCATTACACTCTTTTTCAACAATTTGTGACGTTTCATACTATTTTTTAATGTTTTGAACGGCTCTTATGATGTATTTCAGCACATTTTCAAAGGTACAAAGTTCGTAATGCGAAATAATTTTAATTATTTCGACAGTCTTTACACACAAATAAAATACTATACCCTTAACACACTCAACATGAAACAAATCATTACAAATAGAAATAAACAACGAAATTGCTCAGAAATTTTAATGAAATTTAAGAAGCATAGTGTATATGAAAATGAATATATTCTTTAAATCAACACTCCAAACTTGCAGTTTCAGAATTATATCAGACCCTGACTAAGAACCCCGTTGTTCCTCATGCTGCATATATATGTATATAATCATATATTATTAAATTATACATATAACTACATATTTATATATATATGTAGATATATATGTATATATGTAGATATATATGTATATATGTAGATATATATGTATATATATGTAGATATATATGTATATATGTAGATATATATATATGTATATATGTAGATATATATACATATATATGTAGATATATATATATATATGTATATATGTAGATATATATATGTATATATGTAGATATATATATATATATATGTATATATGTAATATATATGTATGTGTGTAGGTATATATATGTATGTATGTAGGTATATATATGTATGTATGTAGATATATATATATATCTACATATATATACATATATATCTATATATATATATATATCTACATATATATACATATATATCTATATATATATATATATATATATATATCTACATATATATATACATATATATCTACATATATATATACATATATATCTACATATATACATATATATCTACATATCTACATATCTACATATATATATCTACATATATACATAAATATGTAGTTATATGTATAATTTAATAAATTTTGGAATTTTCATACTTAGGCCTCGGAATTTTAAAAAAAATCGTTGTAAAGCAGCGGGTGGGCGGGGCTAGTGGAGACTTGGTTTACTTTCGGACGTTAATTAATGTACTTATGTTAATTAATAATCTGTTCGGTTTATCGGAAACGAGCAGGACGCGTACAGGGGAATTTCAAAGAAATTTAGGGAACTTGTGGGAACTTTCAGCACCTGGACACTAATTGGGGTTACTTGCGCCCCCGAATAACACTTTGGATAGTTTATTGATCTCTGGACACTGTTTGGACGTTCGGTTTACTGGAAATGTGCGGGAACCGTCCTGAGGAAACTCGGAGGAATCGGGGGAAACTTGGGTGAATTTCGAGCACCTGGACATAAATTGGGGTGAATTTTGGACTCTTGGACATAAATTGGAGTGAATTTTGGACTCTTGGACATAAATTGGAGTGAATTTTGAGTAGCTGGACGGGAATTTGGGTGAAATTTGAGCACCTGGACGGGAATTAGGGTGAATTTTCAGTACCTGGACGCTAATTGGGGTGAATTTTGAGTACCTGGACGGGAATTTGGGTGAAATTTGAGCAACTGGACGGGGATTTGAGTGAATTTTGAGCACCTGGACGGGAATTAGGGTGAATTTTGAGCACCTGGACACAAATTGGGGTGAATTTTGAGTTCGGATTAGCGGTCTGGGGTGAATTTTGGACACCTGGACGGGAATTTGGATGAATTTTGAGCACCTGGATGAAAATTTGGGTGAATTTTCAGTACCTGGACGGGGATTTACTTGAATTTTCAGCAGCTGTCCGGGAAAATCGGGGGAACTGCCCAGGAGTATCGGGGGAAACCTGGACTTTCGGAGGAAAATCGGGGGAAACTGTGCCAGCTCAAACATTTATTAGCTACTTATTTCTCATTTCTCCTCTCACTCCTCTGACCTTTTCATCCTCCGTATTCGCTCTCTCATTCACACTCTCTTCTCACTTCACGCTATCCCCATTGAAATGCTCTGGGTCCCCAGTCATATGGGGATAGAGGGTAACGAAATGGCAGATTCCTTGGCTCAGATTGCTGTATCCTCCCACTTTTTTTTCTCTAAAATTCCCGTTTCGAATTTACTCCCATTGTGCAAAAAGTTTCATGTTAGATTTTGGTCAGATTTTTACGCTTCCTCCTTTTCTAATCATCCTTCCTTTTATTTTTCTATCCAACCTAATCTTCCCACGCGGCCTTGGTTTTACGATTTTCCTTCGCTTCACCGCTCCGTTATTGTCCCTATTATCCGTTTACGTCTGAATCATACTCTTCTTCCTTCCTCACGCTTTCGTTTTCATCTCGCTCTTTCCCCTTATTGCTCTCTTCATCCTGACGACGTAGCCGTCTGTGATCCTGACCATATCTTCTTTGAATGTCCATCCCTCGTGAACGAACGTACCTCTTTGTATTCCAATCTGCTGTCACTCAAACTCCCTACTCCTTATTGTGCCTCGTATATCTTATCGTTTCCGTCGATCTCAGTTGTTCCTATCCTCAGTTCCTTTATCTTATCAATAGCTGACCGAATCTACATTTAACTGATCCTTCTCCTTCCTTTCGTTTCTGGGCGATGATCCTTTGTTGATATGCCCAAAGGGGGGTTAAAAAAAAAAAAAAAAAAAAAAGTTATATTTATTCTGTGTCTAACTTCCGCTTCAGATGCCCTCGATTTTCTACTATCGAACCTGAATATCTATATACTGTTTCACAATTTCCACGCTGTTAACGTCATTTAATCCCGTTTTCCCGTCTATAATCATAATTTTCGTCTTATCTTAAATTATTAACCTATATTCAGCGCTGCATTTTATGTATATCTATTATATAAAGCTGCAAGGAAAAAAATCGTACAGCCTGTTTTATAGTAGCTAGAGAGTTCATTTTTTTTTTCTTTAGACATATTTTCTCCGTCAAATTATAAGAAAATTATAAAACCCTCGAAATCTTAAAATTAAAGGGCCCAAATTTTGAAAAATGTGAAAATTAAGTTTTGAGAAAAAAATTTTTAAAAAATTTCTCAGCCGATTCTATATGAATAATGATATTGATTTTCATTTTAATCTTCACACTAAGATCTCCAGAATACAGGAAAAATAAAAAACTCGAAAAATTTTGGTATTTAGAGACCTAATTTTGGAAAAATGCACGCTTAAAGCGGAAAGACCGGAAACTAAAAAAAAAGTCCATAGCTCTTTCCATGGTAGCTGGATGGTCACTCTTTTTTTTTAATGATGTATTATAACCGCTAGAATATAGGAAAAATACGAAACCTCAAAAATTTTAAAATTAAAGGGCCCAAATTTTAAAAAATGTAAAAAACAAATGTTTTAAAAAAAAAATTGTCAAAAAATTTCACAGCTGGTTTTATGTGAGTTACAGTTTTGATTTTCTTTTTGACCTACATACACGAAGGTCTCGAGAATACAGGAAAAATATGAAATTTGAAAAATTTTGATATTTAGGAACCAATATTTGGGAAAATACACGCTTACAGCGGTAAAATGAAGTCCACAGCTCTTTGCGTAGTAGCTACAAAGTCACTCTTTTTTTAAAATGATGTATATCAATCACTCAACATAGGAAAAATACGAGCCCCCAAAAATTTTTAATTAAAGGACCAAAATTTTGACAAATGTGAAAATTAGGTTTTAAGTAAAAAATGTTTCAAAAAATTCCACAGCCGGTTCTTTATGAGTTGCGCTATTGATTTTATTTTTAATTTGTACACTAAGGTCTCCAGAATACAGGAAAAATAAAAAATTCGAAAAATGTTGATATTTAGGGACCAAAATTTGTGAAAATACACGCTTAAAGTAGAAATACTGGAAACCAAAAAGAAGTCCACAGCCATTTCCGCGGTAGCTGGAGAGTCCCTACTTTTTTTTTAACGACGTATATCAATCGCTAGAATCTAGGACAAATACGAGACTCAGAAAATTTTTAAATCAAAGGGAGCAAATTTTTGAAAAATGTGAAAAACAAATGTTTTAAGAAAAAATGTTTCAAAAAATCCCACAGCCGGTTCTATATGAGTTACAGTTTTGATTTTCTATTTAACCTGCATACTAAGGTCTCCAGAATATAGGAAAAATATAAACTTCAAAAATTTTTGATATTCAAGGAAAATATACTCTTAAAGCAGTAATACTGGAAACTAAAAATAAGTCCACAGCTCTTTCCACGGTAGCTGGAGGATCACTCTTTTTTTTGTATTTTAACCGCTAAAATATAGGAAAAATACGAGACCCCAAAATTTTAAAATCAAAGGCCCCAAATTTTGAAAAATGTGAAAATCAAGTTTTAAGCAAAAAATGTTTAAAAAATTCTACAGCCGGTTCTATGTGAGTTACGGTATTGATTTTCTTTTTAACTCGCATACTAACGTCTCCAAAAAGGAATTAAATGTATCACAATCCCCAACGCCCTGCAAATGGGACTTCCTTTACTGTTTACTTACTTTATATTCCTCTCGCATACTATATTACCCTGCTAGCAATTTCAGTTTTTCAGATATTTTAATCTAAATTTCATTTTTTAATTAACGTATTGGTGTAATTATCTTTTTTTTAAAAAAAAATACGTATATGTGAACGCGCAGCATTTATGAAAATTCACAAAGCAATACAATTTAAAGTCTGAAGGAACGGACCGCGAGCGGCCAGCGGGACCAAACCCCTAATATATATATATATATATATATATATAGAGAGAGAGAGAGTCGGATGGATACAGGTAGACTGCACTTCTAAATCGTTCACGATGCAAGTAGTTATTAAAGGACTTTACGATAATGTAAGCACTGGAGCAATTCGGCTGAAGGAGATTAAACAATTGACGAGGGAGATCTGTAAAACTAATAAAAGGAGGGGTGGAAATATTTTTTTGAAAAAAGAAATGTACATATGTGTTTTATGTAACATGTGTGCGTGCTTCATTTTTAACTTTTTTTTAGCAGTCTTGCCTTTTTTTAAATTGAGGGCGCCAATCAAGGTCAATAACGCAGAATCCACATAAAAAATTAAAATGAAGATAAAATATCTTAATACGTATACAAACAGAGGAAGCCCAGCAAACACAGAAACAACAGATAATGCGGGAAGATCAAGGATGTATGTCGCGCAGTAGGCGGTCGGGAAACTCAAACTAGCGAGTTGTTAAGGGTGTAAAATTGAGCTCCTCTGAAGGAGAGAGGAGCACTGAAAAAGGATGTAGTGGCGTCGAAAATGCAATTGTGATCTGCAGGATAAAGAACGCAGTAGGAAGGTGTAACAGTAGAGAACTGGAAAAGAGAAGAGTGAAGAAAGACGTATTCTCGGAGAAGTGATGCAGCGACCGAATTAAGGAAAAGACAAGAAGCAAGATTGTGAAGAAGGATACAGTTAAATTGGATGACAAAATGAGTGAAGAGTAGAAAGAGAAGAGCGCGGTAAACCCCAGTCCATATTTTAACGTGAACATATTGCGATAAAGTAGAGATGTACGGGCTAACAATAAGAATTTATTAATAAATCGGCCGTTGCCGAAAGCAGAACGTACCAAGGGGCCAAACTGTTACCTGGAGGGCCACAATGACTGAGTATCCGAATGAGGTCAATTCGAGATAAGTGGATGATAAGAGTACGTACAGGCAAATTAATATAGTCAGTTGGCGGTGGCGGATGAGAAGAAGAAATAACTAACAGGACGCTTTTCTAATATCGGGAGAAATAAGAAATTCGTTACCGTGGGTGGAAAGTGTATTGAAAATAATTGTTCGAAGAAGAATTGCGCGTGAATTAGCTGTGAAAATGGAGCAAAAGGAAGGAAGTTTAAAGCTATTGCAGAGTGGAGAGGACTGGAATGGTGAAAACGGCATCTACACCCTCTCCATTCTTCAAACCATCATTAAAAAATAATAGGAGATAAAGGAAAAGCAGGATTTAGAAAGTATTTAGCGTGTGAGAGGAGAAAATAAACAGATATTCGCCGATTGTAAGAAATCTGAGAAACTGAACGTAAAATGAGGAAGTTTGCTGTTTGAAAAAAGTAACGGAGGAAAACCAAGAAAGGTCTTTCGAAACATGGGAAAGTGTGGAAATCCTGCCTTCCATAATAACTACTTCTTTAAACCTTTATAAGAAAAATTTCTCAAAACTTCTATTAATGTATACTTTTTGAAAAGGTTTTTGCAAATAAAAAAAAAAAAAAGAACAAAAATACAACCAAAATTGATAATTTTTCAATATATTTATTATTTACTCTTCAAAATTCGAAGAAAAGTAGTATGTGGCAGATACGTCACATCGCTTGTATTAATTATTTATGTAGCTTTTGCAGACAATCGAACGCTATATCACGGATTTGTCACATTGCCGTATACCGGGCTAACAATTAAACCACACCGGTACAATATGACGTTTTTTGTATTAATGAGATATACTATATCTAATTTTTAGATAACCATCCTTCGTATTTTTTTGAATTTCGATAATTAAATTAACCCGCATAATTTGTAATTTAAAACAGTTTATTGGCGAGTCCTTTTTAGTCATTGTCAACAATTAATTAATATTTCTTTTTTTCTTTTTAATAAATTTATTGGCATTTTTTCATCCGATGACCAAAGCCTATTTTTTCTCCTTTTCTTTCGGCCTTAACTGAAATTTTTTACCGAATGCACACCAACATTTACATTAATTAGTTAAACCGCACTTTAATTCTTTCTAATTTTTAATCTACGTTGTAGATTAATTTCAGTCCGACTATTTAAAACTCCGCTCTGGTTGTTTTGTAGAGTTTTTTATTTAATTCCGCGACGCGTGATTCCCATTTAAACCGAAGGTTCAGATTACTCGGTTTTCAGCGTTGTGAATTTATAATTTTTTTTCGCCATTTTACTTCTTGCGACATTCTAAATGTAAGTCAGAATGTATCGAAGAAATAAATTTTAAACCGGTTGTTTTTATTTATTTTTTTTATTGTTCTTTTTCGTTTCGCGGCCCATAAAAATGTTAATTATAACAGTTTCATATAACGTACTCGGAACTTTACCTCAAATAATCCAGCGATTAGAACGAATTTTAATAAAAATTTTCTAATTTTCTTTTTTTAGACTATTATAAACTATCTTATTGTAATAAAAAAAAAAAGTTTTTTGAACAAAAGCGCAAGTGCATCTAGAATTACTTGTCTTCATTTTCTAAACCGGTGGATTTAAGAAGAGGATTTTAACGGTTTTTTCGACCATTAAACGCAGGCACCACGTTCCACATCGACCTTTTAAAAGGTCGACATCTCCATTTCGTGAATAGAAGTTTAACTCGCCGATCACCGACCGCTAAAATATGTTGTACGTAATTGAATTCATACGTAGAAGAAAAATTTCAATGATTACACATACGATTTTTAGGAAGAAATATTTAAATTTTTTTTCAATTTAAATCATTTTTAAGGAATTTCGAGATATTTTTAAAACATTTTAAACCTCTTTAAAAAAGACAAAAGATTTATCGCACCACGTTAATATAGTATGTTTATCGATCGCAAAAAGTAATTCGTATCTTGTTTTTGTTTTTTTCTTTGCAATTCGTTAAATTGTTATTGTTTCGCTTTCATTAATTTACATTTTCCGCGTAACAATATCCAGGATACGGCGCGATTGTGGAATACGCGCCGATATAAACGTCGTCTCTGTTTTTCCGATGATGACCATTATTTTCCCCGGACTGGCAGAGTGCTAAGTTTCGAAATTAGAAGGGTTGAGAGTGAAATGAACCGTTATTGAGGTTAACACGCGGCACCAGTGAAGTGAATAAGCACCCGCCTAGACTAGCGAATTTCGAATTTTCATGCGGGATATGCAACTGCCGCGAATCTCCGTAACATCCTTCGCGTTATTATAAAGAGAATGTGTGCAATGAATGAGCAAGTCACGGTAGACTTACCCTTCTGTAGTGCCCCCGGCACAGGCACACACCCGGGCACAAAGGCGTCTCGTCGCAAGTTGGAAATGGAAATTGAGGGCGGCAGGGATGTTCTACCGTGTTTCTTTGGCCGCTTTATATATATATATATATATATATATATATCAATTTTTTTTTTTTTCAGCTTCCAACATGTACGTAGTGCCAGTTTAATTTTTAAAATATACTTTTTTTGAAGCGCACTGCACACTCCAGCGGTGGACATCCAGGAAACAAAAGCACCCCCTTCTCCGCATCATGTGTCACTTAGCCGAGGCAAAAGACAAATGGCTTGTTATCTGCGCGACCATTCTCTCTATCTGATGCGGCGGCAAAGACGTCGTTTTTACAATACACCCAGAGACCGGTATACACCCTGCTGGAACGGTTCACCGGAGTAATATAACCTTCCATCTTCAGTCTTTCTGTCTGCATCTTCATTTCCCAGGAGTGACATTATACGTCACGAACTGGCATTCGCAGGTCGTTTTTGCGGAAAATCTGGTTTCAGATTCCTCATTTAGTTTTCGATATTCCCGGAAAATCGAAATTTTTAAAAATAACCGCGCCGTGTTCTTTCAATAGCGCGTATCGCGCGGTGCTCGTTCGATTTAGCTGTCTGCTTTTCCCTTTTTTCTTAGCTCGGAAATTTTTACAAGAGCGACAACAAAAAAGCTGCAAGTAATATAACCCCCCCCCCCCCCACCACCAAGTCCGCCAACCGAAATATAGGACTAATTTAACGAAACGCGAAAGAATGTAAACACTTTTTATCTTCATTCCTTTCATTGACACTAACGGAGACGGATAAAGCGATTTAGTCGAAATCATTGGCGCGTTTATATTACGTCCGAGACGAAAATCAACAATTTTTTTTGAAACATAAAGCTTTACACTTTCCAGGAATACTAGGAAATGTAAAAGAGGCTTTTATAATAAAAGTGTTGGTTATTTGTCGTGTTTTCCACCGGCGCAACTGTGTCCACTAAAAGCGCCGTTTCAAATTCGGCAAATTCCCTTATTCGGAAGATGAGAAAAATACTTTTTTTCATATCGTCGTTTTTTCAGAAAAACGTATATTCAAAAACGTGGAATTACCCTCTGGAAGGATAGAAAGTTTAAAGATTAAGCGTGATACGACCATCGTATCTGCTGTAAACTTTTAGATACCACGCTAGTAATGTTAAACAAGCTGGCTTCTTAGAAAAAAAAAACAATTTTTTTGTTTTTTAACAATAATACGTTTAGTAAATATTATCCACCAAAAGCGGGAATGAGAAACAGAGAAATATAGGCAAAAAAGGAAAAAAAATCCGATGCGTGTAATTTAATTTCCAACTTTCGTTATTTTTATTACGTTAGAAAAAAGCTAAATCTGCATTTGTATCAATTACTAAAAGCCTAAGTATTGACCTTTCGTGAAAGTTGTATTCCGTTTGTACTTTTATTTATTAAGATACAGCAATTTATGCTTTTATTTATTGAGATACACTGTTTGTACTTTCATTTATTGAGATACACCGTTTGTACTTTTATTTATTAAGATACAGCAATTTATGCTTTTATTTATTGAGATACATCGTTTGTACTTTTATTTATTGAGATAACCCGTTTGTACTTTTATTTATTGAGATACATCATGGCTCAACGACAACAATGTGGCTAAAACAACATCTTCTTCTTCTTCATTCTCCTTCTCCTCTGCGGAGGTTGGAGATCCACATACATAGCTGTATCTTTGAAACGGCTGCCCTGAAGATCTCCACTGATGTGCGTCCCAGCCATTTTCGGATGTCTTTGAGCCATGAGTTTCGGCGTCGACCTGCTGACCTATTTCCAGTAATTTTTCCCTCCAGTATGATTCGTAGTAACTCGTATTTTTCTCCTCTCATGACGTGTCCGAGATATTTGATTTTCCTTTCTTTCACAGTGTCGAGGAGTTCTGGTTTCCTTTGTATTCTAGCTAATACTTCTATGTTAGTAACTTTATCTGTCCATGGAATTTTCATTATTCGTCTGTATATATACATCACAAATGCCGTTATTCTCTTTTCCAATTCGGCATCCAGCGTCCAGCATTCGCAGCCGTATGTCAGAATTGAGTGCACATAACATTTCACGAGCCTTAATCTGAGCTGGATGTTCAATTCTTTTCGTGTAAATACGTTTCTCATGGAGAGGAACGAAGCCTTTGATTGAGCTATTCGTGATTTGACTTCTTTCTTCGGGTCGCATCGATCATCTAATGTGGTGCCCAGGTATTTAATTGAGGAGACTTGTTCTATTACTGCGTTTTGAATACGTAATGTAAAAGGTCTTGGCTTTTTCGCAAAAACCATAATTTTGGTCTTTGATGCGTTGATTTCAAGTCCGTATACAGCGCTCACTCGAACAATTTTGTCCATCATCTCCTGTAACTTGGCTTGACTGTCTGCCAATATCAGACTGTCGTCGGCGTATCTGATGTTATTGATTGTGGTGCCATTTACCCGTATACCTCCTTCATCTTCTTCCAGAGCTTGTTCGAATATCGCCTCAGCATATATGTTGAAGAGCAGAGGTGACAAAACACAGCCTTGCCTTACTCCTCTTCTAATTTCAGCTTTTTCGGAAGTGGACTGCTCTATGCGAACTTCTGCTGACTGGCCCCAATATAATTCGCTTATTATTCGAATATCTCTTTGATCGATGCCTGTGTTACTTAGAATACGCATCATCTTTTCGTGTTTTACCGAATCGAAGGCCTTTTTGTAGTCGATGAAGCAAGCATATATATCAACGTTCATGTCCATGCAACGTTCTGTCAGTATTCTCATTGCAAATAGAGCTTCGCGCGTGCCCATGCCATTTCTGAAACCAAATTGCGTTCTTCCCATGCGCTCTTCACATCGCTTATAAATTCTGTTATGTATTATACTAAGGAAGGTCTTCAGTGCATGCGACATAAGGCTAATCGTGCGGTAGTCGTCACATCCTGCAGCGTTCGCCTTTTTGGGAATTGCTAGAAAACGTTGATTTCAACCATTCTTCTGGTATTTGGCCTGTGCGATAAATTCTGTTGAATGCCCGAGTTATTGGCTAGGGGAGTAAACCCCAACAGAAAATCCGACGGAAGGCAAGAGGAAACCACCGTCGTAACTTTCCTAAACATCCACTATGATAGACGAAAACAACATACATAATTTAAACGTGACATTACTGCTCGCAGCATCACAGGCAGTTGTGCCTTGAGCCGTTCAACTGTTTTCTTCCATATATCACTATATAGCATTTCATCTTTAATACTAATCTCGATCCTCTGCATCTCGGTTTATCCTTCCAGTGTGTTGTTGTTCCTGGTAAAATTATTACGTCTCAATAAATGTCCGCGAACAATATTTTTTTTTTTTTTATTTCAACCGAACAATTTTCTTTTCTTCCTTTATTTTCGTTTAATTTATTTTTTCTGTGCACAATTTTTTTTTTTTGTATACGCTACATCCCCACTGCTTATTATAGCGCGCTGAAATTATCGCGCTAATTTTTTGTTAAAAGTCTTTCAATAAATACTCCATACGAATGTTTTAGCAAATGTTTCCCTGCCATCCATATTTAAATGGTTCTTAGTGAGCATAAATAATTTTTACTTTGAAACGCACGATTAACCGTATTTTTAATATCCACCAAACTTTCACCATCATTCGTAATTTTACTACTTGGATAGCAAAATTCTGTAATATAGTAAGTTATAACAAATACAAAAATAACAAACAAATTTAAGAATAAAATGATTGCTTAATTAGAAACGTTTTCGGTTATAACCCATCATCAGCTAAAAACACAACTCAATATACAAACAAATTCTAAATCACACCGGTTGGTCCAAATAGGAAATAAAACAATTTATATAATTTAAATCGACAATTTAAAGTCGATGTGAACATTTAATAAGAAATAAACATAAACCAAATTTATTAGAAAAAACGGTCACAGTCTTAGCTACATATAACAAAGGTTACATCATGAACATAGTTGAAAATTATTATATATATATATATATAAACATAAAAATAATATATTAAACGACCAAATCCCAAATAATAATAACCCACTTTTTAATATAAAACTTTAAAATTTTTAAAATTTATATTTATATTTATATTATTTAAATTATTTAATATAATCGTTAGATATTTATTTTAATCTATGCACATCATCTCGTTTTAACAATTATGATATATCTACTTTAAATTGTTGATGTAAACTATGTTGTGATTTAGAATTTGTTTCTGATCACATATATTGTGTTTTTCGATGATGATGGGCTATACCCGAAAACGTTTCTAAACAATCATTTTATTCTTAAATTTGTTCGTTATATTTGTATTTGTTATAACTTACTATATTCTATAATTAATTAACAAACAGGATGTTAAAAGATTCTTTATTATATAGAATTCAGTAACTCGTCGTAAGAGAGAATTGTCGATATTTATCTGTATTTTTCGGTTGTTTTTTTTGTTAACGTCATTTAAGGTTTCATTAATTTCTACTTTAAATCGAATTACTTCTTTTTTTTTTAACGAAACAATATCGACTGTAAAACGTATGCGGTTTGTTCCGATTATTTTTAAACCGGTTAGAGATTTTTCTTTCATTTTTTAAATAAGTTCTTTTGCGTAAATAAAGTGAATAAATACTGTGATTGAACATATTTCCTTATTTTTCCTTCTACTTGGCGGTCTTTATCGTCTACTGCAGTTTTTATATAAATTCGATAGTTGTCTACCATACTTCTCTTCCTTAATATTGAAAATTGTCGGGACCAGTCTGCATTATCAAAGTCGATAAATATAACGTACGTTTTTTTCTACTAGCATTCTATTTTCAGATATCATTCGGAGCTCCGATAATGTCACTGGCCTCTTTTCTTTTCTAAAACCGAATTGGTCTTCGTCTAAATTGTCTTCAATTTTTCCTCGCATTCGATGTTTAACAATATTCCGGATCTGCGTGATAGTTAGTCTTCCACTATTGAAACAATTTAGTTATGCTCTGTTTCATTTTTATTTTAAGGTTGTTCGAATTTTACATTACATTTCTCGTTTATTTAATTCGATTTTTCTGTTCTACACATTTTAGCGTTGTAATACTATTTTATTCTTTTATTAACGCTGGAAAACCTCGGATGACTATTAAAATGCCATAATTATTAAAAAATAAAACTAAAAAAAATAAACAAAAAAAGATTAATAGTATACAAAGTTACATTATCAGTTTTTTTATACTAAATATGACGCCCGATTATATAATAAATAAACTTCTACGGAAAATGAATAAAAATAAACACACCGCGTTTTAAAAAAATCATCATTATATGTAAAAAAAAAAAAGATAATTATGTACTAGTAGTTATCACGAAAAAGAAATAGAAAGTAATTAAGAATAGTCGACATCATAAGCAAAAGCTTCGAAGAAAAGAAATATTGTACTGCGATTTTTCTCGACGTTGAAAAAGGTTTTGACAAGATTCGGCATACCGGATTACTACATAAGCTGAAACATCAACTGCCTCATTCCTATTACCTGCTAATAAAATCCTACCTAGCAGAAAGACACTTTCATTTTAATGTGAAAATGGTGATTGTTCACGAGTGCACCCTATAATGTCAGGAGTACCACAAGACAGCGCACTAGGACCAGTATTGTATCAGATTTATAGACACGACTTCCAAGAAAATAATGATACAACCGCAGCTATGTTTGCTGATGACACGACTATTTTGTCAACTCACCGAGATAACATCACAGCCACCAAACAGCTCCAAAACCATCTGCTATGTGTGGAGAAATGACTTAAATTAAACAATTGAGAGTTTCAGTTAACGAATCAAAGTCCAAACAGGTTTGTTTACCTTAAAAAAAGGGCAAAATTTGCTGATCCAGCTGAATGGGCAGACAATTCCCAACTCTCATGTACTGTGAAATATCACGGGTTACATCTTGACCAACGACTCACCTTCAAGAATCATGTATAATGAATAAATAAATAAATAAATAAATAAATAAATAAATAAATAAATTATTGCAAAACGAAAGCAACTAGACATCAAATGCCGCAACATGTATCGGTTAATGAACAAAAGCTCATCTTTATCAGTTGAAAATAAAGTGCTACTCTATACAGGGCAATCTTAGAACCTGTGTGGACATACGGTATTCAAATCAGGGGAACGACGAGCATTTCAAATCTAAACATTATACAAAGATTTCAGTGTTCTACGACATATTTTGGCAGCACCATGGTTTGTCTGTAATAAAAACCTCTGCATTCCAACGGTTAAAGAAGTAATTACGACTTTTGCTAGAAGATACTTTCATCGACTTAGGAACCACATCAATCCGATAGCAGCTAATCTTTCGCAAAATAGCATATGATTCAGACGATTGAAACGACACATTAGTTGAACTGGAATTTCGTCCAAAGACATTAATTTGTATAGCTCAACATATTTCAATAAATAACCTACATACAAATAAGGAATAGCGACCACCACTGGGGGGAAGCGTTCCACCATGGTTTACATAAAATAACATTGCTACTTATTGTTCAAATAAACAGATAAAAAGATCGATTATTTAGGTAGTTGTTGACCAAACGAATTAAATATGAAGGGAACTGACGCTGAATCATTTTAAAAATAATACCTTTATACCAAGTTGTATCAAACGCTTTAGCTACATCAAGTAGAACCATACCAGTGTGTTTATTAAGATTAAAATTGTGGGTGACAAATTCTGTGATTCGCGCGTTCTGCTGCGTAGTGGAGTATCCGGGTCGGTATCCAAATTGGGTCTTAGTTATATAAGCATGTAAAGATCGGAATGACATTTTAATTTTTGTAATATAGCCTTTTCGGCAACCTTGCTTAGGTTACTGAGTAAGCTAATAGGACGAATATTGGCAATTTGCGACGAGTCTTTACCCGCCTTAGGGAGGGCGATAATTTTTGCAGTTTTCCAACTCTGAGGAAAGTAACCAAATTTAAACATTGCATTAATTATCCTAGTCAGTTCAACTATTGCTTTCACTGGAAGATATTTCATCAGGATCGTAGGGATGTTATCATGACCTACTGATGCTTTGGCTTTCAATGCTTTAATTATTAAAAATACTTCTTTAGGAGTAGTATATACAGAAGAATGAAACGCTTGCGTAGTACTTAAATAGTTTTTAACAATAGTTCGGACTTTATTTACTTGATAGTTTGAAGCCAGATTTAAATTTTTGCAATGCACTTTGAAGTATTCACAAGCAAGGAGTTCAGCTTTCTCTACATTACCGTACACATAAGTTTTTAAATCAGAGTCGTAAAGTGGTGGGATGGTAGCGTATTGTTTAGTATGGTGTCTACAGATTTTCCACAAGCTGCCATCTTTAGGAGTAATTTTAGAGAGGAGAAGATTAAAATGATGAAGCTATCAACAAACGAAAAGATTATGGAAGGATATTTATTCTCCAATCCGAATTCCTTTTATCTTTCCGTTCAGCCACTCTTTACCTTCTCTGACCAAATGGTTTGACAAGTTTTCTTCTCTTTGCCTTTCCCTGATCACGTATATCGTCTTCGTTTCGGTCATCCCTTTCTCCCTTCGACACTTTTTCGTTTTTCCCTCGTCTTTTCTCCACGGTGTCCTCTTCACCCAGAAAATTCCTTTTTTCTGTGTGATGTCAATATCATCTTCTTCGAATGTTCCTCACTTTCTTCAGAACGTTTTCTCTTCTATTCTCAGCTTTTGAATTTTGGTCTTCCTACTCCATACAATGACTCTTAGGTTCTCTCTTTTCCTTCTTTGTCAATTGTTCCTATTCTAGCCTCTTTCATTCATTCAATCTCGCATCACAGATTAAAATCTAATACGTTATGCTCCTTTTGAGTTATTACTTAGATTCCTTGGTTGATTGGGTTGTTGCTCTTCATTAGCGTACCCATAAAAAAACAAAAAAAAAAAAAACGAAATCATTAGCCTATACAATTACGATTAATTAAATCATTATAAACAAAATTTACTAGTTGTACTAATTACGTCGGCGTATATGTTACAACATATAATACTTGATTAACAACAAACGATTACAAATGGGCAACAAGTCCACCTTGTAGAGAACCTACAACTAATTCTCATATACATTGTCCATTTTCTAACGTTGTTGCGTCATACCGGCTAGTGTTTCTAGGAAAAAAATGTCATAATAACTTCACTTTCTTTTCTTTTTTTTTCTTTTGACTAAATTTTCGGTCAGTTCAAAACAAGAAAAATATGTTTTTATTTGTTGCATCGTTTTGCTTATTTTTTCCTTTAGTCATTCTGTGACTGTGCTTCTTTAAATTTTAATGAAAATATCAAACAATATTAAACTAGGGGAATAAACAAAATAATAACTTTTAAAATAAGTAAGTAATTAAAATTTCTTTCTCGCTTTTTTGTTCCCAATATGTCGATCAATTCATTATGGTCTAAATTTTTTAATAAAACTTATTTTCTAAGAAATTAATGCTAATGAAGTGTGAATCGAAGTTGGTTTATAGACAATCGTTAATAATTTTTGATTAATTTTAATTCAGAAAAACTGGGTTCGCATTTAAGTCGCTGCAATAGTATATGTAATTGTTAAAATAAAAGAAAGTATTGGCATCACTCAACTGCTGTAATATGTTTCGGAGATATTTAATTCTGGACGCAGATTTATCTCTATCGATTTTCAATGAAGAATAAAGTACAGAGACAAAAATTTTCATTTTTTCGCATAATTCGGGGGTATTATCAGCGCGTTTATCTCCGGATGCTTCATTCAGAGCGGTTTTTAGGTCTTGACAATGTCGAAGAAACTTGTTGTCGTCATTCATCTTCTTTGTCACGTAGACGAAGTTGAGAAATTTTCTCCGTAAATTCCTTAAGACCTACAAATCTCCACTCTAATCCCAAAGTTGTATCGAGTCAATGATCGCATTAAAAAATTCAACGTGATATTTTAGTTCATTGTCCACGATAGACTCGACGGTGGTATCTGCAAACATTTTCTTTTTCCTTCGAATTCTTCTTTCCAAAATTGCAGTTTAATGTGCGACGCCAATCATATTTTTTTCGACTGTTCCGCCCTTTCAGCCGAGCGCTGCTGCTTTTACTTTCATCAGTTCTTAAGCCCTTTCTCTTCTTAACCCCTATATAATGCTTCCTTCATTCTTTTGCTCACAGAAATCTCCTACGATCCTTTCCTCAATTTGTACTCGTATTGAAATCTAATTTCTTCTCCGCTGATGATTTCTCAAACTTTAGCGTCGGGTCAATGCTCTCCGGTAGGCGAGCCCAACAAAATAAAAAAGAAACAAAAAAAGCTCCGTATGAATATTTCGACGACTTTGCGCAACTGCTTCAACGTTGAAAATAATCTTTCCCGGATCGTTATTTCTAAAGTCGAAAATCCAAGATAAAAATTCCAGAAAATCGGTGACTATAACGTCCGAGATCAAATTTTCAATTAGCCAAACTTTATTTACAACCTTAATCCGTATTCAACAAAAAATTCGTAAAGTTGTCTTTTAGCAATAAGAGAATTACGTTCACTGATGAGATTAACATCACCATCGCTCGATGCAATTTAAAGCGTCAGCAATCTCTGCAGCAACTGATACTTGAGTGCTTTCATACTTTCAATTCGACTTTTCCATCCTGTTTCTCCTAATGGTTTCACTGTTATCCTACGATGGTTCGGTAAAATGTTCCATGCTAAAGACGACGCCGGGAATACGGTATAAATTCCTTCTACTTCGACAAAGAAGTTTTTTTTTTTTTTTCGTTAGGTGAATTTCTGACATAAGAAAATTAGGATTACGGCAATTACACGGTATGTAAAATGCTAGGGAATTGATGTTTAAAATAGGAGTCTGAACAGCGCTTTTAGAGCCTTTCACGTTACCGCATTATCGTTGACTGCGACAGTCCGATAAGGATAAAGCGATTTTTTCAATTGCGCCAATAAGAAGAGTGTCTGTTAAAGCTGTTGTCTTTTCAACGATTAAAAATTCTACAAAATGCTCTTCGACATCACCACTACTAAGATTTTCAAAACTTAGAACAAGAGAAAATTGTTCTACAAAAGATGTATCTCTAGCGCGCGGTCAGCTAAAATCGGAAAATATCTAACTTTTTTCACTTAAGTATTTTCTAATACTTTGGCCATTTCAACGCAATAAGTTCATTTTAAAAGTCATGACTGAAATTATGTACTTTGTTCATTCTCAAGGTAAGAACAAATTTTTTTCCTAGTAAAAGACATAGATCAATAAAGTTACCTCTATTAAATTTTCTCGATGTCTGAATAATGACGATTAGACGTTCTAAAATCAACACGGTTTTCATTCACATTCAGTTTAATTTCATATTCAGCCATCACTTTCAATCGTTTCTCCAGTACAAGACGAAGTTCTGTATATCAGCTAGAGATGATTGGTTGAAGACTCGTGAAATTTTAATCGTTCTGTAACATGGCACCGATCACAATATCTTTCACAGATGATAAGGCAGACAGCTGCATGGAGGAGTAAGGGACAAAAAAATACGACGAGGAAAATAAAAATCACTCTCTGACTTTACGAGGTTATCAACGATTGTCACAATGAGAGTGCTGCAATTCTTCCGGCATATAATAAGAAACCCTCCTGGTGGGAATAGAACGCACGTTGGCCATGGGAAAGATTAATACGACCACCGGGACGTACACCTAGCAGATGGGCAGACAACAGAATCGTCATTCGCACAATGCGTACGTCAATCAGAGGATCGTGACAAGTGGCGGAAAATCACAAAATCACTAGCGGATTAAGTGTTAATCACGATACCGCACCTAGGATGATGACTGTAGATGATAACGACGAGCCATGGACTAGTTTTTTCAAAAAATAAGCATTTGAAAAATGTCGTCATTTTCAACGGGACAATACAGCGGCACGTGGGGAATGAAGAGGATTTTCTTTCTATCGATTCCGCTTATCATCGCATCTCCCCAGACTTAATCTCATGTACTGATCAAAAAAGGACTCCCTCGTTTCAGTCAAAAAAAAAACAAACAACAACAGCGAATTAAACGATATCACGACATCGACGTGCAGAGCAAGCGAGCTTTTTTTTTTTTTTTTGCGCTCGTCAACCAAGGACCTTTACCCAGAAACAAAAGGTAACGAAAGAAGTCGGTTATATGTTGATCCGATCAGAAATTTTATCTAAAAAGGAACAAATAGCAGGAATAATGAAGGAAAGGACAGGATATAAAGATATATATAGGAAGCACAATAAGGAGTAGGCCAAGCCTCAACAAATTGAAATACAAAGCAGAACGCTCCACAGAAAGAGATGAACACTAGAAAAACACATGATCGGCGTCGAAAATGACGGCATCATCCGGGGATGATGGAGAGGACAGTGTGGAGAAGAAATCAATGAGAAACGAAATTTAGATAATGACAGCAAAGAATGGCCAAAGCGCATACGAACAATGGAAACAACATCAGAATATCGAAGAAGAGAGGGATGCAAAAGAAACCATCAATATGCAGGAAGAGTGACAGGTAAAATGAATAATTATTGGAAAAGGAGGAAACATAGGTGTGTCCGAAAGCTTATGCAGCGTAATAATTATTAACAGACATTCGTTCGACAGCGTACAATAGATGGGCTGTCGGCTGAGATATATGATCTTTCTCAAAACGTTCCTAATTGTTTTTATCTTTTATTAAATGGTTTTTTTGGCGCGTCAGCGTGTAACCTGGACGATAGTGAACAGGGTTAGCGGGTTACTCGGGTTGGAAGCGATGCCGAGATAAGATGTAGCCCGGTTCTCGATAGGCCGCTAAGAAGACTATTTTCCAGCGAAACTTTTCGGCGGCCGTTCATCATCTTTTGTTTTAAATTCATTCGTTAAGGCGCCGACAAGCGAAAGAAAGTTCTCCGGAGCTTCTTCATCGTCGTATAAATGTTCCTGCATCCTCAGCGTAGCTAATAAAGAAAATGCTCTGCAATACTTAATAGTCTAGTCGAACCGCTGCAGGCTGGGGCATAAATGAAACCGCGCACATTTTCGTCCGGTCGTTGGATCTAACAGGTTGTCGTGAGTAAAAAATCCGACTTTTGAATTTTAGTTGAAAACTAGTTAAAATGTCGTCTCTTCTATTAAAAGTTACAATGAATAGCCGAAATTTCAGCCGCGTAATGGGCTTTAATCAGCGGGCACTGCGCACGCTGAATTCGTTTGCGAGAAAAGTTCTCGCTCGTCGAGCAAGAATGGAAGCGGAATTTTATTGTCGCGCCAGTTCCGGCGTGCGGGCTAGGCCGGCTTATAATTACGAACGCGTTAAAAAGTACACAAATAAGTGTGTAAACTGCGGGATTTCTACCCGTTACGGGCTCATTTCCGACTATGACGACGGCGACAAACTTGTTAAGACGAGATGGAAATTTACCGAATTGCGCTGCATAATATTACGCTGATGAAAATGGCAGCGCCCATTGTTCTTCTCCTATGTGCGAATCCGTTCTGACGTGTTAACAGAAAAATAGTGAAAAAATGAAAAGATGAAAAACTGAAAAAATGAAAAAGGCAAGAAATAATACAATCGAAAAGAAAGACAAACTTCTCCATCGCGACAAGAAAGATGAAGTAGGACCTCTTTATACGCGATTGTTTTTAGGTGTTCGACTTGTCCTCTTTTTAAGTATTATTTCAATTAAGGGCGCACTTTGTTCAGTTTCTCTCAGCCGAAAATGAACGAATCTTTATCAGAGTTTTTTTCTTTCACCATTATTAATCTTACTCTGTTTTTATCTATTTTCCTTCTTTCGTCTTCAACGTCGACCAAATTGTTTGCTTGTTTTTAAAAATGTACCGCACGGTTTTTATTCCAAACTTCCGTACGAAGGGTGTTACATTGAATAATTAGACTCTTAGTGTCTTTATAACTCAATTCAGTACTATTTAGAATAACTGATTTTTCTATTTTCTAATGTAAATTGCACAAAACTTATCTGTTTCATTCGACACATCATGCAGAGATTTAAAATATTTACTTTAAACGTAAGTAGCTTGAGAGCTCACTTTAATGAACTATCGATATTTTTAAACGGGCCCGGTGTAATGATTACGATATTTTAATCTTAACTGAAACTTGGCTAACTATGGAGGAAATATCACGCTATAATATTTCAGATTACTATACTCATGAAGGGGAAAAAAGAGATCGGATGGTATATTAGTTTATATAAGGAAAGATATAGAAATTACTGACGTTAATATATCGATTACCATTGGAAACATTCTTTGTTTTAATGTCAAATTACGACATAATCGATATTTGTCGGTTGTTGGTATACGCCGTTTTTGT
Source organism: Icerya purchasi (assembly GCA_039619475.1). Classification (NCBI taxonomy): domain Eukaryota; kingdom Metazoa; phylum Arthropoda; class Insecta; order Hemiptera; family Monophlebidae; genus Icerya; species Icerya purchasi. Next base: position 367,282,908 of record CM077116.1, read on the forward strand.
AGTTCAATGCATATTACTTTCTTGAATGAGTTAAATACGGTGATGATAAATTCCCTAAAGGAATTAGCTCTAATTACTAGAGATGTAAACAATAATGCTAGTAGTACAAACTACCTCAATTTACTAAGTACGGTTTCTGTACTTTTGTAAATTAGTCGACATTTCATCGAAACCGAGGTTTGTATACATCTTGTTTGGATCATGTTTTCATTCGCAGAACTAATAATCTACATACAAAGCTAATGGTAACAACAGAAATCATCCCTTGTAGAGTTATTCAGATCATTCTATCCTATCACCTAATTTAAAATTAAAAAATAATAATTCCCCAGCTATTATAGATAAAGTACTGTTCAAAAATGATTTGACTAAAAGTTCGTTAACTGAATTATAACGATTCTATTTCTATTGAGGAAAAATTTGATTATTTTATTTCAACTCTAAAAGATACATTAAATCGCTCGAAACGACAGTCTTTTAAAAGTGGCCAAATGGCTTAGATGCCGGGCCAAAAAAAAAAAAAAGCAAAAAAAACGACAGACTTTTGAAAGTGGCCAAATGGTTTAGATGCTGGCCCAAAAAAAAAAAAAACGACAACCTTATAGATTTAAACCGCAACGAAAGAGACCCGAATGGATGACAAAGGAACTAATCGCATTATCTTCGGGAAAAAAATCATTACACAAATTAACTAAAAAATAATATCCCGATGATACAAATCTGCTAGTCCGGTTTAAGCAAACTTCCAGAGAATTGCAAAAAATTATGATTAGGGTAACCAAAAAAGACTTTTACATTAAAAAATTATATGGTTGCAGGAGCAATCGAAAGAAATATTGGGTATTTATAAAGAATACAATTGGATATCAACCTATTCTATCTTACAGATTAATAATCTGGGGAAATGCAGCTAAGTATCGATACTTCACCTGTAACTTTTTTACAAAAATCTTCCTTCCATTATTCTTTTTGAGCGGTTGAAGTAGTTGTTTTAGTCTTTTTATATAACGCTTTGCCCTCCACAGGAGTAGTCGCCGCTCTAATAGGATAAAGATGATATAAAGTCTTCAAAAGTAATCAAATTGTTTTATTAAGTTCTTTACTTTCTTGGTCTGCTTATTTAGATTCGAATTGTGTCTATTGGATGTCTCCATTTTTTACTAAGGGCTCTTTTTTTAGTTATCTTACGTATTATCTCGATTGAATAATGTACTGCAGAAGAGCTTTCTTTTACCTGAGGAAGTGCTAAGCAAAGCAACTTCAGGAATTAGCTCAGTAAAATCTTGTAGTAGATTTTCAACGTCATTTTTAGTTTTAATTGATACATTTAAATTTATTCTGTTAGTGACAACCCCTCTATATTTATCCCAATCTGTTTTGTTTTGTTACGAATCTGTGGCTTAACTTTCTTAGTTATAATTTCATTACTCAGCGTCGTAACAACTGGAGAATAATCTGAAGAAAGTTCATAACCAGATTCAACTGCAATGTGTGTTATAACTAGTCCCTTGACTCTATAAAGAAATCCAACAAGTCAGTTCAATTATTTAAATCCAGGGCTTCTTTCAGTTGACCACCTCTCAAAGTAATTAGCCTTGAGTCCCAATACGTATTCTTAACGTTATAATCACCGCCTACTATATATGTATATGTATGTATGTAGGTATATAACCTAGCGTTTGTAGAAATACATTAAATTGATGTCGAGTAGTCCTGTGTTTTGGCGGACAATATACGGGTGAAAAAACGATACTTCTCTTTGAACATTGAGCTTTTACGCTGGTTACTTGCAAATATTCCAGCTTGAATTTTTCGATTTCATAATGTTATTATCTGAAAGTAGTTATTATTTGTTAAGTGAGAATCAGATATTAATTGTATATCTATATTTGCTCGATAAAGATAAAGTTCTATTTCATTTTTATGATTTAGAATGCCATTTGCATTCCATGTTACAATTTTTAACAGATTCATTTCTTACAAATTAAAGGCGATATTACGGTCCTAATTAAGCCATTTATCCTATTTGCCTGTTGGTTCATCATTTGAACAAATATATCTTTAATTTTCTTGACAAACTTATATAATATCGTTTCTGCATTATAATTATAATTATTATTAATACGAAGTGTTCTCGATAGTATTATCATTAAGGTAACTATCTATTTTACACGGTACCCTATTTACATATAAAGCCTGGGCATACAATAAGCTAGAAGTAGTTGATTTTGTTTTTTTTGTTTTTTTTTTTTTTTTGAGTTATCTGTTATATTATAAAAATCCTTCTCATTTTCCACTACTCATTTATATAATGTGATTTCGCAATAACTTTGTATATTATTACTTGTATTATTTACGTAATTTGGGAAGAGTTTACTTGTTTCTTTTGTTTAGCAATTTATTATAGACCATACATCCTTTATAATTGGCCGTACGATGTCCCTTACATAGTGCATATGTAGTCTGCGACTTTTTATCTTCTTCACACTTGGATGATTCATTGTCCACACTTGACACACTTATAGAGTCTAGCACAATAAATATTCGTATGACCATATAGCTGACATCTTGTACATTGCACTGTCGTATTTTTGTTTCCTTAGCTGCTCAAACTTTAGCATTAAGAGTAAGTACTGTATATTATAGATATTCCTATTATTTTCATCGGACTCAATGTCAAGAAAAACCAGTGGTAAAGGATGCTTCTCTACTCTGTATTTAACATTTAGAATGTTTCTTACTTCATGTCCCTTTCTCGAGTAAAGTATTTATAATATCGTCAGTCGGAACTGAAGGATGTATGTTTCTTAGCACTACCTTGAAGGCACGGTCTTCTTTTAACTGGTACATATGAAGAATTAAATCTGGCCGATTTTCAGTTATCCTCCTATTGAATATTATTTTTCTGTCATACAATATCTGTATGTCTTTATTATCTATTACTTCTTTTGGCACATATTTATTATACCATATTTCTTTAATAGTCTCTCATGTAATATCTTAACGACATAGTTATGTCGGTTCATATATTCTCTCCAGGTGCTATCATGCTACAGCCGCTAGTTGCATATTTATTATTATTATTATTATTATTATTATTATTATTATTATTATTATTCCATAATTATTATTTTGAAGGCTGAAATGCAAACCCGTTATGAATAAAGTTACTTTATAATACGAGCTTAATATAATGTATATTACGCTGTTAGCTTTTATAAATGAAATCATACTGTCCATACGGGTGGGCGAGTTCAATAGTGCCTTTTCTAATGTAGAGATTTTATACAAATTACGGCAGGACGCTAATTTTTGTACCTCAGGTGAAGGTAAAAAGTAAATGACGGAAAAAGGAGCGCCAAGGGCGCAGATTGAGTGGTTTATCTGCTTTAATAGGTAGCAATGAAATACGGTTAATTCGCAAGCGATTCAAAGCTCTAAAAGGCCATTTTTTGGCATGCCCCGACGGATTAAATTTTTCCTTATGTTCTAGTTTTATGTTTCACAATACAACTGAAAGAAGCGACGGGCCTTGGGTAGCTGGGTTTGATTGGCCAGCTTTGTCGACCGTTACATTTCCACGTATGTCGAAGCTCACGTTAAGATTCCGATTTCTGTAGGTATATTTAAGTATTTCCACCTCTATGTCGTAGTACTCTACTCGTAATTTTAGAACATCAGCAACTAAAAAATCCTCCGTAACTATCGGCACATTCCCCCCAGGGGCCTTGGGGGCTTTCACACATTTTTCAGGTAAAATGCATTATTAGCTTAATACGAAACAATAAGACATTTGTTAAGCTAAAGATCGGCTTCACCTGAAAAAGTGTTTCTTTCTAGCATTTGTTTTAAGACAACTTGTGTAGTTTCTTGAAATTTTTGTGATATTATTTTATTTTATAGCGAGTAACGGTTGTTATATTTTCCCACAAGCGTGTAATCGAGGCGAGTTCTCGATTGCCAGATGATCATCTGTTATTAATCGGTTTTGGAATATTTTTCAAAACTTTCACAAACGTTTTTAACATATAGTATAAAATACTTAAAATAATAATATTACAAAACTTATAACAAAACATAAAGTTTTTTTCGAAATAAATACTACAAACATTAGTGTTTCTAATCGAAATCCCCTATTAGTTCAATAAAAAAAAAAAAAACGATAAAACTTAAGCTGAAGTTTACCTAAAACGGTTCTTTGTAAGATTTTTTTAAAGAAAATTTACAGTTCAGTTCTGTAATAGTATTACTTGGTGACACAAATATTTACTGTGTCAAAATATTATGCAAAAAAGGCGTTAGCGAATTTTTCGGTTTTTCTCAAAATCTTCTTCATGCGGTTGTACATTATCGACACCGGGCAGGTTAATGATAATGGTAAAATAGCGAAAGCGCTTACCGTATTTGTACAACGTATATAAAGTAAAGTGAGTTCCATACCCTTGACAGGGCGTTGGGATTGTGAAGTTAAGGTTCACAATGTACTAAGCCCAACGGCACTAATGAGAGTTATATATATATATATATATATATATATATAATTAAAAGAACGTTTCAATGTGCACATTTTATATTTTACACCGGAATTTTATTAGAAAATTATGAAAAACTACCGCCTTTTTGAATGATGTTAAAAATACTTTTTAATCATCGCAGTCTAAGTGTTTTAACCGGGCAACAAAATCTCCCGCCGCAGGCACTGGTTTCTTCCCGCCGCTACCGATTAAAAATTAATCCTCAATTCATTACTGTCCCTTCTCATTTTCGACAACGTTTCCGGTATTCACATTTCTATTCCATTTTATTTTTTCGCGCGCTTTTAGTATTTCCTGTATTAACGCTTTTGTACGTTCATTTTATTTTCTACGAATGACGTGGAAGCGTTTCTGAAAGATTTACTCGTAATTTTAAAAGTTTCCGAAAGCAATGGCGGACAAATTTTTAATTTCTCTACACAAAATTTCCTCGCAATCGTCGTAATGATTAAATTCTCTCATCTAGCAGTTTACATAATGAATGGGTACAATTTCATTTTTTATTTTTAAAAAAAATAAATAAAGTTTAACAAGTCGCTGGAGATCGGGGAAAGAATTTTCGTTTTTTTTTCCCCTTGCTATTCGAACCTATTAAAAACAATTAACCTCAATTTCGATCGTTGTACAAAGTGAAACTATGAATACTTTAGAGAAATAAAATAATAATAATAATAATAATAATAATAAAAAAAAAGAAAAACCCGTTTTGTATCCGGCATTTTTTTTTTTTTTTTGACGCATAACTCAGCGCAGGAGTGATTAATTTTTTCTGCGTTTCCCAGTGGAAAATTCAGTTCTTTTAAAGAAGGAAACACCCTTAGCAAACTATGCTACGGTAGCTGCTCGCCTTCGAACAGGGTACACAATCCAGTCGGCGATGCGACACGCGTTACAAAATACTGAGTGTATGTATTTTCTTTATGAAAACAAACGTACCATGATTCGGCAATAAATGGATGAGTCTTCAGTTCTTTGATAGCACTCGCGAAAATAAAAAAAAAACAGTTCAAAAAAATAATAATACGAAAAAAATTAATTCCAGACCACTGTGTCATTTTATTCATATGCAACCACTCCTATACTGATCGTTTTTCAGCTTCCCCGGAAGTGTCGATGCTTTGCTTATTCAATTTTTCATATTCCAGCCTTTCTTCTATTTATTCAAATTTTGGTCTATCCTACGCTTGATCGTTACAACACAGTTATTTGGCTATAATTCCACGAATACCCTTCAGAGGGACCTATCTGTTGCTCTATTTCTTCCCGCGATTTCATTATTTCATGCTGCCTAATGCCGTTTTCTTTGCAATACCTTTTATTCCAGATCGATCTGACAGCATCGAGGTAATATTTTGAATCTTCAGGAGTTGCTCTTCTTCCCAATTCTCTTTCTAAACAATGTTATTTAAAAAAAAATTGAAGTCATATATCGATCGAATGTATATTTTATTTATGGCTTTTCGTTCTTTTCAAATAATCATTCATACACCCGCCTATCTAACAACTCATCTTTTAAATCGTGATGCCTCAAATGTTTCTTTATATTGCCGTTCTCAGAGAGTATCCGCTATGTTCCTGTTCTAAGTTATTCTCCATTACATCCATCTCGTTATCGGTTCTTCTTGCTCTTCTTCAGTTATTCATCACCTTGCGCTTTAATGGACGCAGCCCCCTGAGGTACTGATCGTTTATCTCTTTAACTCCCCCAGACCTTCTTCTTTTTTTTTTTTTTTTTGTGTTCTCATATGTTAAAACTCGGCCTTTCCGGTTTCCTACATCTTGTGTCTTTTGCGTTTTTTCCGACACTGTATTTCCCGAACCGGTCCTTTCATATTGTCAAAATCCGGCCAAATAAAAATATTTAATTATTTCTTCTTCCCTCCTTTCTTAGTTGATAACCCCTCCAAAAAAAACAACTAACAATAATAATTTAAATAAGCGTAATTACTTTTTATGCGTACGTTGATTTTTTTTTAAATTTTAAAATATGTACATTCATATTAATAAGATTACACTACCGTAAATGGTTTTCGAGCACGCAAAAAAGGTTCCGTATCTTTAACATGAATTCATAACATTTACGGTATCCGACATAATTACATTTTACCGCTGCGAAGCTATTGCAGCTGACGTAAAAAATGCAACATGTAATACATTTTAACGCGAAATTATCTGCGTTTATAATTCAAGCAGTTTGAAACAAAATGAAATAACATATTCTACATCTACCATTCGATTTATACAGTTTCATATTAATGCTTATTTACCGAAAATTTCGAACCATATCAAAAAAGTTGATGTTACCAACCTTCCACCACAAATTATACGATACAATTTTATTCTTGCGATATTTTTTATGTGAGTTAACAGAGCTTGGCTCGTTAATGTAAGAAAAAATAAAGCGTCACTCACACTAGTGGCGATGACAGATTATAGTAACGCTTAAATTTTTTTAGTTTGTTTTTCACGAATCAAATTTCGATTACAGAGATGGGAACAATACATTGAGTGCATTTTTATACGTAAAAAAATATAAATGTAATTATAATTTTTTTGACATTAAAAATGTCCCTTGGTCCTGGAGGTGACAAAAAGCGTTGCAAAAAAGTGTAATAAAAAAAAGGTAGAAACGGACGATTTTGCAAGGCCTTTTTTAATAATATGGTTCGCATTTAGTTGCAAGCCCAAGTCCGAGTGACATTTTTTTTCTACCTGCGAAACTCTTAGAAGAAAACAGACAGATTGTTGCTGATAATGGTACAACAAACGGACCGTGTTATTATTAATGAATTTCAGTCCGGTCATTGAAAAACCCAACATATCAAGAAAAAGTAAATCGTAAATAAAAGGCGGCAAAATTTATTTGATCGAAAAAATATTAATTACGTGACACAGATAGCCTCTACCCGCGTTAACTGAGTGGAGTAATTTGTCCGGTGTTCGGCGAGTAATTCCAAAAGCTGTAGACTTTCGATCAGTTCAATAAATATTTCTTTTCTGCATCCGTTAACATTCCTGAGATATTTTCTGCGACAAATCATCCGTTAAAAATGTTTTTATTAAACCGCTGAAAATTATTTTCACCGCTGTTACATTAAACAAAAAATGATTTTTGATGAAGGTCATTTCTAATACACTCCCATCACCATTTTCGAAATCAAATACATTTTTTCGTAGTATCTCTAAATCTGTTCGAACTTATCGGAAACGAAAAAAAAAAAAAAAATCGCAAGTGTAAAAGAAGAAAAAGAAAAACGAAAAAATATTTTACGAATGGGTTTTATGGAAAGAATTTTTTTCCCGTTTGAAAGGAGCTCGTAATAAACTATGATAATTCAATCACAACGCGTGAGAATAAAAAACAACGTCCCATTTTTCAATAAGGAAATAATAATGCTAGATAGTCTTATTATCAGAAGATTCACTTTCATTTATTTGAGATTTTTAATATTTACAAATTTTCAGATAAATCGATTACTTTGTTTTCTCGCTTTTTTTTTTTTTTTTTTTTTTTTTTTTTAGTACCTATTAATTAATAGTCTGGGTGAATTTGTAAAACGTAAAAAATTATTATCCCTACCGCAGTCAGTAAAAGTATACACAAAACACATTTAGTTTTGTGAAATTATTATAATTTAATTATTTATAAAAATACTTTTAATTATTGGTTTCAATACTTGAAAGCGAAATATAATCAACTACCTTTGTTTTTTCCATTTCTGACCGCCTGGCTATTTAGTTTTTTTTTTTTTTTTTTTTTTTTTGTCGGGTACCATGTACTGCTGCTATGGCCAGGAGCACCCGTAAGTAGTCATTGGATGTTATATGGAGTTAATCATATTTATATTTCGGAGAAAGTGAAGGACTGCTTCTATTGCAACTGGATCATTGGATAAAACTTGTTTTAATGAATTGCAACTAAATTTTTGAGGTCGATATATGGAGTATTGTGGGCATTCAAAGAATAGGTATCGGAGTGTTAAGGGTGTCTGGTCGCAGCGGGAACACAATGGTGGCTCTGTTTTATTTATAATATAACTATGTGTCAGTGCAGTATGACCAATACGAAGACGAGACAGGACTACCTGTTCTTTTCTACTGAACGTAAAAGATCTCCAAGGAATAGGATAAGAGCGGATAGCTCTAAGGTGATTAGTCGTAGGGATTGCATTCCACAGGTCGCAAAAGGATTCATTTGTTTTGTATTTGATGATAGTGATTGCATCAGATTCAGATATAGGTATCAAGGGATAGGGTTGGATAAGGGCTGTCTCTTTAGCTGTTTTGTCTGCCAGTTCATTTGGTGAAAAACCTGTGTGACTTGGGATCCATAATAAAATTATATTAAGATTAGGGTTACGGTATAAGAGATTTAAAATTTCTATAACAATAGGATGTAATTTAGTAGAGTTACGGTTGAAGCAAACATAATAGCAGAAAGAGAGTCGGAGCATATCAATAGATCTTTGTAGTTTTCAGTGATAGCAGTGGATATAGCGAGGTATATTGCGTACAGTTCAGCAGAAAATACCGAATATTGTGGTGGTAAGCTGTAGCGCAGAAGATCTCCCTCTGAAACTACCGCACTACCACATAGTTTGTTGAATTTAGATGCATCGGTGTAAATTTTTCTATATTCTCTATATTTGCTTATAGTTTGTTCGATGTGGTTATTTATTTGATTTGTAGGAACTGGATGAGTTGTGGAAGGTGTTAGGGATATGTCGAGTTGAATCGGGAAGAAGTGCCAGGGGGGATACTGTGTATAATTTTTATAAATTAAATAGGAAATTTCTGGAATAGGAAAATTATCAGGAAGTTGAGATAGTGTTTGAAGATGTACATGATATTTTTCAACGAGGTATTTTCTTCTTAGAAACGGAGGCCATTCTTCAGCTTCACAATAAAGGCTGTCGACTGGGCTCGTACGGAAAGCACCAATGGCTATTCTAATAGCTGTATTGCATATGATATCGAGCTTCTTCAGCGTAGTATTTTTAACAGTTGCACCGTACATCATGTTTCCGTAATCCAACTTTGCTCTTACAAGACATCGAAATAAATGTAATAAGGATTTTTTGTCCGCTCCAAATGATGTATGGGCCAATCTTCTCAGCATGTTCATGTTCGTAGAGGTCGTAACTAATAAACTGTTTATGTGTTCTTTCCATTTTAACTCGTTATCCCAGAGTAAACCTAGATATTTCACAACTGATTTCGTTTTTATAGGTTGATTTTTAATTGTGATCCGCAGTTTCTTTGAACATTTGTTACTTCGGCAGAAATGAACGGCGACAGTTTTTGATTGAGAGAATATTAGACCATTTTCTGCTGCCCATTTTGTCATACTTATTACAGTGTCTTGCAAAATTTTTTCACCCGCTGAAATATTCTGACATGGTAAAAAAATTGCTATATCATCCGCAAATATGCTAAAGAAAACAGGTTTTTGTATCGATGATGAAATATTATTTATCATAATGTTGAATAGGGTAGGGCTAAGCACCGAACCTTGTGGTACGCCATTTTCAAGTAAATGTTGTGTTGAATATACATTCCCGATACGAACCTGAAATTTTCGGTCGTCTAGAAAGTTTTTTATGAAGTAAAGCATATTCCCAGTGATTGACCAGTCACATAGTGTATCTAGGATTTTCCGTTTCCATGTCGTATCGAACGCTTTTTGGAGGTCGAGGAAAGCCGATAAAACGTGAGCTTTGTTTTGTATATAAAATTGTATTTTATTACTAATATAATATAGTGCATCGATTGTTGATCTTTTTTGGCGGAAACCGAACTGATGGGGTGTTAATAATCCTTGCTGCTCAATGATTCACAGCAGTCTTCGGTTGACCATTTTTTCCATTAATTTACATAATGCAGATGTTAGGGATATTGGTCTAAAATTTTCCAATTCATTACTTTTATGACCGTGCTTCGGTATAGGGATTACAATTGCCCGTTTCCATTCCGTTGGGAATTGATGCGATCTCCATATATGGTTATAGATGCGAAGTAATTGTTCAAGCCCAGCTGATGAAAGATTTTTTAAGAATTCGGTATAAATTCTATCTGGTTCTGCAGATGTGTTTATTTTTGTGGATTTTAGAGCTTCCTCAAGTTCTTTATAAACAAAAGGGATATTGTATAATTTTTCATTGTCAGTAGGTTCCTTCAGGGGTTTTGTTTCATGTTCTAGCCGGTACTGTATCTCTTCATTTGATAGATGACAATTACTTGATATCTGTGCTAGATAATTTGCAAAAGCTTCTGCCAAAGTGAGAGGGTTATTATATATTTTATTTTTAGTTAGAATACTATAAAATCTATTTTGATGTGAGCCGTTCATCGTGCGGATTTTGTTCCATATTGTTGTAGCCGATGTTGTAGAGTTTATAGATGACGTAAATTCATTCCATGACTTTCGTTTTGTCTGTTTAAAAATAAACTTAGCTTTTGCTCTTAGTTTTTGATAATTAATATGATTTTCAGGTGTTGGATCGTTTTTTAGTTTTCTTAGGGCTTTTCGTCGTCGGTTTTGCAGAGCCATTTTGCAATCACGATTCCACCAAGGGTTAATTTTGTTTCTAAAGAAATAAGTTTTCTTTGGTATTGAATTTTCTGCTGCTTCTAATATACATATCTGCTGTAAATGTTGAGGTAACTGAATTAATATCTCCCGTTACGAGGTCGACTGTTATTTTGTTTGTGTCATTTTGGTATTTTTTCCAGTTGGCTTTCTTAAAGTTCCATCTTGATGGAGGTTGTATTACTGGGACATTTTTGAGAATATTTACTATAAGCGGTCGATGATCGCTACCTGCTAAATCATTATGTTCTGTAATATGAATTATTTCAGAGAGTGAGACACTGAATATGATTAAGTCTATGTTTGACCATGTTCTATACGAGAAACTATAATGACTGAGGCTATTATTATTATGTATTATCAGACTGTAGTTGTCAACTATATTTTGGATTATCCTTCCTTTTTTATTCCATTTTTTGCAATTCCAATTAGGGCTGTGTGCATTTGTGTCCCCACAAATTATGAATGGTTTTGGAAGTTGATTGACCAGAATGTTCATTTCATCCTGGTTTATTTGCTGCAAAGGTGGTATATATATGTTGCATATAGTGAATTTTTGTTTTTCTGTTTCAATAGTGACCGTTATATTTGGAATTGTGCTAACAGTATTTATTTTAGAGTAGTATATTCCATCCTTTATAGCTGTAAGCATACCGCCGTGTGTTCTGTATTGAGAATTTGAGTTTTCTTGTAGTGAATTGAATGATTTTAGTTTTGCTGTGTGTGTTTGCTTTAGATTTGTTTCTTGTAGGCATATTATTGTAGGATTATGTTCATATAGTAATATTTTAAAATCTTCATAGTGTTGGTAATATCCGTTACAGTTCCAGTTTAAAATACGTATATTCATAATAATTTTAATTGAATTTTTGAAATTTTTTAGTTTTTGTTTACCTGATTTAGTTTATTCAGTAATGGGAAGTTGATCTGATAATTTTTTTATTATTTTTGTAAACTGTATTTTTACTGCTCTATTCTTCAGAAGAGGTTTATTTTCTAAGAGCATATTACGTAATGCGTGTATATCATGTGTAAAGTCTTTTGCTATGTTTATGATATCTTTTTTGCCTTTGCACATGCCGACAAATATTGTTAAATTAGATAAAGAAAGGGGATATTTGTTTTCATTTTTCTTAATGTTTTCTTCAAGATGGTTGAGCATTTGTTTTAGTTCGCTTTCAGTTATATCTACTTTTGTAGGTTGGTCGTTATCTGAAAAATCTGTATCTTGATCTGTATTTATTTGGTTTGAATTTTGTTCACGTTTTTTGTCAGATGATGACTTGTTTTTTGCTTTTTTTGTATTTGTTTTATTTTTAGGTTGCTTGTTTGTAATTGATTGATCAGAGGTGTGAGTGGTACTTGTTGACAAAGGCCTCTTGAGAAGGTTGTTGGGATTTGTACTTGATTGTAGTATATCGGAGTTTTCTGTGAGCACTTTTCCATCCGATAAGATCGCATCGGAAAGTTTGTCAATGTCTGTAGTCGGTTGTTGTTGGTTTGTTTCTTCTTCTTCCTCGGCAATGTTCATACAGCTCCTACTAGTGTGCCCTTTTTCACCACACAAGAAGCATGTAACTGTATCTGGTGAGAAAAATATTCGATACGTCACATCTTGGTAGCGTAGGAGAAGAGTTTCTGGTGTTTTGTTTGCTTCTTCCGGGTTAATGAAAAATTGACGTTTTGCGTTTAGCAAATGCTCGTATCCCTTTGTTTCACCCATACCATATCTTATAAAGGAAATCTGTGAATTAACATTTATATTATAGTTCGTTTTTAAGGTCTGTTCAACTGTTGAATGAGGTATAGAAGGGCATATATTTGATATAATTATACGTTTTTTCGGATTAATTAATCTTCTTATTTGTGTGATGTTATTATTAATTTTGATAGTGCTGTGATTTTCAATTATATAGTCAACTAATTTTTTGTTCGATAAAAATATTGCAAATCTATCACGAGACACACGCGATACATATTTTAAATTTACTGGTTGAACAATTTCTCCTATTTTCATGATAAAATCTTTTTGGCTTTCGCCTTTTGGAATATTGAAAACTATAGCTTGTTCTTTTGAAGGAAAATTCATTTGAGCAGCCGCTTTAGCATAATTAATCGTATTTATTGAAGTATTATTACAGTGCTGATTTTGTTCTGAAATCGGTTGATTAGAATAAGAGATAAAAGCATTACCTGCGATTTGTTGATTGTTACCTTCATTTATTGGTATTGGCATCGTTGCTGATAACGAATTTACGAACGGTTGCTTTGTTGTGTTGTTTTCTGCAGTAGTTGTTACAGTTGTTGGGGGAGCATGAGGTAATCGGCGAGAGGACAAGTCCATCCTGTGCTAATCAAACGGCTCGTCAGCCGTTCGATTATTTATACACGGCGATGTTAATTGTCACTCAGAACAGAAAACCGAAAATTATAATCGAGTTTTATTCTTTTTATATCACGTTTACGATTTAGAATTTTACGGCATACACCGAAAACACATGAATGCACGACCGAACATTATCACAGAAATTAAATAGTTCTATCTCTTAATTTTTCATGTTGTTCGGTCAAGGCCGCAAGCGCGCCCAGGGCAGGAAAAAAAACCAAAAAAAAAAAAAAAACTACCTTTTAAATTTATTAATGGATTTCGTGTCTATCGGCGAAATATATATATATATATCTTTTTTTTTTTTCTTTTTCTATAGGTTAAATTATAAAGCTAGAATAAATTCAGATACAATGACATTAAGAAATATGGAGGAAATTCTGAAAAGTATTAAACTATACAGGGGTAAAATAATCATTAAAATAAATAATCTTCGCGTGACTGACACACATAAAATAGCTGTTAGTTTTATAGAAGATTTACCAGCATTCTACCTAGAAACAGTTTTGTTCGAGCACGTGCAATATATTATGGGATGGAGGAAAAATAAAATAAAATAAAAAAAAAAAAAAAAAAAAAGGTACATAAAATGAAAAAATTTATTACCGTTTAGAAAATCTACTTTTTTCTATATTTCAATTAGTCTAGACAACTATAAAAATGGAACAACTTCTCGACTAGACAATATTTCGATTGAATTTATATATATATGTATGTATATATATGTGTGTGTGTGTGTGTGTGTGTGTGTGTGTGTGTGTGTGTGTTTATTTATAAACAGTTGCAGAAAAGAACGCAAAAAGAATTACTGAAAATATACAATAAAAGACAAGAACAAGTAAATTATTACATCACATACTATTTAGTGTACTATAGCCATCGTTTTATAGCCGTACTAAAACTTCTAATAAAAGCAAATGTGAGACACTCTTCTATCGCCCCGATCTGAATTGGCCCCTCAAGATTCTAGAAAAAATTATATCTATCATTACACGTTGCTAAATGTCATGAACGGCTACAGAATTTTCGTCCAAACGGAACAAGATTCAGACAGTTTTTCCTAATTTCTTTATTTTGCGTGTCGCAGTGAGTTTTTACATTAATGTTCCATTTCGGTTTATTTCACTTTAATTTTCTTCATAGCCAACCGTATTAATTTCCTTTATAATAAATACTAACCTCCATTTTTTTATTCAGAAGAGAAGTCTTTACATTACAGTAGTACCGTAATATACTATTAATAGAGCCTAGAACAATACGAGGAAAATGCGAATTTTAGTTAGCGTATAATAATTTTCGAATTATTTCAAAAAAGGAAACAAGCATATTCGTGTTCGAGGATTATGAAACTGCCCCAGTGTGATAACTGAATGGCAATTATTTTCAAATCATTGGCATGAGTAATGATATTAGTATTTAAAAATCCGCTGAAAATAGCGTTTGCCGACTACGTCTGGCCTCGTGATTAAAATTGACTTTTCGAATTTTTTTACATATAC
Source organism: Icerya purchasi (assembly GCA_039619475.1). NCBI lineage: Eukaryota > Metazoa > Arthropoda > Insecta > Hemiptera > Monophlebidae > Icerya > Icerya purchasi. Next base: position 367,297,917 of record CM077116.1, read on the forward strand.
ATTTTTGTTATTTTACTAATAACGCGATAATTTGTTTAGAATTACTCTGAGGCGAACGGCGCACAAGGACAGACCGAAATCCTTTACCACAGGTATCCATCAGTTATCCGAAAATGACATCCTCGACAACTCGATTATTCTTAAATTGTCGAACGGGTACTCTTCACCTAACTGACCTCTGGCAGTATGAATAAACTTATCGTTTTAATATTCAACAAGTCCCCCGTGATCATGATACTTTGTCTTCGAAACGCGCAGGGTAATTAAATATTAAATAATTGTTCGCAGTAGTGTGTTTTAATTTTACTTATTATATGAAAAAGCAACTTCACTTCGTTCATCCGCAACTCTAGCCAAAAATGAACGTTAAAATGTTTCGAAAAGAAAAGTGTCACTCTAGAGTTCCTAGGTCAACTTGTTCATACTCCGATGCCTGAACAGAACCCATATCAAAGCATATATCGCAGCCTGCGTTACCTTGCGAATCAAAAAGAGGCAATTGTAAATCAGTTATGAAAATAGTATCAGTCCTTAGAATTTCAAATCGAGCAAAGGACACTACAGCTACAAGGTGCACATGTTGCTGTCAATTTCATGATCAAATTCGACTGGAGATCTTTTTATTGGCTTGATGATTTTTTTATTTTTTTATTTTTTTTTTTTTTTTTAATGGGTTCGTCGACATGGACATTGGCCCAGGAACAGTGGAATAGAAAGAAAAGAGAGGCTCAGATCCTTACACGATCAGAGATAGCTGACAGAAAGGAATCAAGAGCTAGAATAACCGAAGAAGAAGGAAGGGAGAGAATGAATGAAGCACAGAATGGAGCGGGAATACCGTTTTGTAAGAGGAAGGAATAAAAAGAAGCTTGTTCAGTTGAAAGCGACGAACAACTGAACATTATATGATCGGGATCAGAAATACATTGATCGCCGGGAGGGTGCAATGGACAATAAGGAGAAGGCACGAGAGAATAACGGAACAATGAGGAAGGGAGCAAACTATGCCCAAAACGCAAGCGGCAAATCGCAGAGAGATTAGAACGGCGCATAGAAAGAAAGTTAATAAACCATGGAAAACGTGGAAGGGAAGGTTGAATAGACAAGAAAAGAGAGTTCGGGTTGGAGAATGAGGAGACGTAGGAGTCAGACCACAGTTTTGAATGAGCAGCTGCAGACAGAAGGGTAATATTATAAGGGAGAGGAGATGTGATAGTCTGCAGCACGCTTTGAGCATCCGACAGGATAAAGAGATTACGAGAAGCCGGAGAAGTTTTGATCTTGATGATAGATGGACTATTGTGCTCTACACAAAATGCACGTTTAGAGAAATAAACTTTAGATATATGTAATATATTCAAAATGAAAAATGTCAATTATGATACCCAAAACGTATCTACTCTGAAAAGATCGAAATGTTTCAATAAAAGGAACAGAGCAAAAAGGTTTCTCATCAATATTTGTAAATAAACAAAATAGTAACTGCCAGGAAGCTGTTCTTTCGTTCTTTTTGTTTCTTTTGTTGTTTTTTTTAAATTTTAATCGTTCGTATTTTTCATCGTTTACTTTATTACTTCATTATATTACGTTCGTTTTTTTTTTTTTAATTTTATTTTGCCAGATGTAAAATAAAAAGGGAAAAATCGGGCGAACATGAACGTGCGTGCATCAGAGATTAAATATTACACTTAGAAAGAACCGAAGATCCGGAATACATTAATAATATTTGAAATCCTTGATAGAGAAAGAAAGAAAAATTAAAATTCAGATTTTTGATCTTTTTTAGTAAATACAGATATTTCAAAAGATGAAACAACTGCTGTGTAATAGGGAAATTACATTAGAGACAAAATGGCACGCCGCGAAAAATGTTATATCTAGTCAGTTTTGCTTTATGGTTTCTGGATAGCTGGACGCTCAAAGCAAAATCAGTCAACAAAATAGAGGTTTTCGAAATGTGGCTATACCGTCGACTCATGAAAGTATCTTGGCTAGATCCGAATGAACACCCTTTTAAAAACGAATAAATAAAACCCGCGGAGTCACGGAGTTGGTAAGAAAACGGAAAGCAGCATACACTCAACATTGCGGAACATAACGGAAAGTAAAATTGAAGGGAACAGAGGAGTCAAGGACGCAGGAGAACGTCGTGGGCCAGAAATTTTAGAGACTGGTTAGATATGCCTGATACGGCCACACTTGTACCACGAAATAAAGGAAAATATTGCCAAAAAATGGTTACCAACCTCCGATAGGGGACGCTCACTTAAAGAAGAAAAAGTAAGTACAGCGTATTTTCTATACATTAAATTAAATGAAAATATTTAAAATTAAGAAATAATAATACACCCAAACATACACATAAGTGCACAAACACTCACACTTATATATATATATATATATATATATATATATATATATATATATATATATATATATGTATGTATAAAATATAGGGAGGAAATTTAAATAAAAGTATATACTTAAAAAAAATAAGAAAAACGATAACTGATAAATTCGTTCTTTTAATTACAAATTTAAAATGACGGGTCTTCGTTACTCTGTTTGGTAAACATTTTTAGCTGATGGAATTATTCTGATTAAAGCGATGACGACCAGAAAAACTTCCCGGTCGTTCATTAGTCGGTTGAAAAAGTATTAATTATAAACGTACAGCCGCGATACGAAGCAAATTCGACTAGGAACTTTTTCGCAATGAAACTTTTTAAAATGATTAAAATGGATGAACTTTCGGACTGATTTAATTTTAAAATTCAATAAAAATCCGACAACACGCAGTTCATTAATAAATAACCGACAATTTTTTTTATCGGCATCTCCATAAACCGGAACTGTTCAAACGCGTCTAATTTAACTGCTGTTAACCCCGACCTGCCCATGTTTGCTACTCGTTCAAGCCGAAATGTTTGCTCCCTTTATCGATACTATAGCCGGTATATCGTCCCCCGCGCATACCTTTTCTTCCGACATAATATCAGTCTCCTCTTATCAGCCTTTCTTTTTTTCCCGTTATTAATCTCCTTTTTTCTTTTCCCTTACTTTAATTATCATTCTCTTCCTTCAGGTTTCTTCTTCGCTAATCCGTTAACGCTAATTGTTCACCCATTTTCGGAGCAGTCTATCTAAAAAAACGAGCTTGAAGAACGAGAACGGTGGTTGTACGGAGACATTACTCCCGACTTGAACTTTGCATTGTGCTGCCCAAAAAACTCTGCAACAGATTAATGAAATTACCTTCCCGGCCGATAACTGTAACAATTCTTGGATACATTAGAACCCGTTTGTTTATCGTTGTTTGTTTTGTTTTGTTTTTTTGTTTTTTTTTTTTTGCTTTAAACTAATATTAATAAAGAGCAAAGTTCATTTCTGTATTGAAACTGAGTATCCCCTGGTACGTCTCAAATTATACCCTCCATAATGACTTAAATGTCATGTCTGTGGAGGATGAAATCAAAAAAAACAAGCAAATAAACGCTAACAATTTGCTGGATAACTCCGGTGAAATACGTAGACTGTGGCGAAATTTTGGACCTTGTCCAACCATTATAAAGTTCAGAGCGAGTACTACTGAGTAGTACCCCTCCATAAAACATTCTTTATCGCAATAAATTAATCGCTAAATGACCACTAAAGTTGGTCAAATGGGGAAAAAATAAATAAATAAATATGAAAAACAGAAATATATTTGGTTTTTTTTTAATTCTCCTCCTCACCTTTTTTATATGCGCCGTTTGTGACTACTACGGTCATTACAGCACATATACGGAGGTAACTTATATATGTTTGGTCAAAAGAACCCTTCTGACGTTAGTTGTAATATTTGCCAGACAATCCTGTATGTTACTAGGTAAGCCATGTTGCGCCCGGAACGCGGCGAACTTTGGACACGTGAGAAGTATGTACGTGGAACTGTCGGCATACCAGCCTGGCCGCAGAAGAAGCACATAGTTGGAGGCGAAGATTTATTAATCTTAAACTCGTGCCGGGTTAATGTTTTTTAAGAACGTTGTAGTAGCTGCCCATTCCACAGAAATGTATTAATTCGCAAATAAACGGATAAAAATCAATCTACGCCATAGTCACATAGTGCTAGTCGTAAATGTTTAAAACTATAGACGGACAAAAGCAAACATCGATTACGATAATGATTGAGTAGATGTCAATATGTTTAAGTAATAAAAATAGATTTTATTAAATAACGATTATTGTCTACAACGAAATTTTGAATCAACAAAAATGCTTAGATAGATACAACGATTAAAAACAACTATTAAATTAATGAATTGAACAATATTATAAATAATTTACATTTTATTCTAAACGGTAATATCGTTAATTGCTACATTTATTGTAGACCAGATTGGTTCAGCTCGCCGTGATAGCCTGGTTGCTTGAGCGCTTGACTTCTAGCGGATCCTAGGTGACGACATAGATTACTAAAAATTAAATTTAAATAATCGCTAATTCACGTGAAAGGCAATGGAACACCGTCGCGTATACATATGCGCGCTAGTTAATATGCAGCAGACAGACATGGATATGCATTTGTATATTGATAAATCGAACATTCACAATATCAGTTGCAAGTGCAGTCTTGAGTATTCGCACTACATATAACCAATTTCCATTAGCGCTACCTACTCTCTGTCGGTGTCACGAAGCTCGGAATCGAGTAATACGACTGAGAAAGAAGCAGATTTGTTAAAATTAAAATTAACAAAAAATGATACAATAACGTAATAAAATTACGCTTTTGAAATTTACAACTTTATGATCACGGTATAAAAATACAATACTGAATAAAATCGATAATATATATATATATATAAACACGCTTAATATCGATATTAATTTTTACTGATTGCATAAGTAGAGAGGTTTTACGTAAAAAATAACATATCCTGTTGAAAAACACTGAGCGACCTTAGAAATCACGTACTACATATATAATAATGTTCAAAATAGGCAATTAACGATGAAAAATTCACAGTATTCGTTAATAATACAAAAATCTTAAACTTTCGTGAACAATTTCGGCGCCACATTGAAGTATAAATTAAGAAAGTGGAATGACACTTCATGGGAATATAATAAAAGACGTTGGATTTTTTCAAATCTATCGCTCAATAAAGAAACGCTATAAAAAAAGAAAAAAAAGCCAAGTACACAAAATTAAGTGATTTTTCTGCAAAACCGGTAGAGAACACCACCGGCGTAAAAAGAATAAAACAACAACTGAAAAGCTAAGTAAAAATATTAAATCCGAACCGTTTTCCAAACTCAGTTGACAATATGTCGTTTAGTCTGTCAAAAAAAAAAAAAAAAAAGAAAAAAAGAAAAATTTATCGAGAACGCGATAATGCTTTTTAGATTATAGGCAATTTTTTTTTCCGACAATGTATTTTTCGAATATTTTATTCCATATTCTAAATGTATAACTATATATATATATATTTAAAAAAAAGAAGAAAAAAACCCCAAAAAAAAAAATCAATGGCTTAGTTCATCGACATTTTTAATTAAATTTCAAAAATGCAGCGAAAGACAAACTTTAAAAAGGTGTGCCGAAAATGCGTATTCTTTCTCGCTACGAAAAAATACTTTTAACGTTTATTTCAACAATAAAACCCTATTCTGCGATCGCTACAGGAAAGCTTGTTAATTACAGCGTTCGAACGGTTTCTAACATTTACGAGATAAGACCGTTTGAACGGAGCGATTAATTCACTTATTTTATAAACCTGTCTACATTTTAAGGAATCGAATTTCTTTTTTAATTTGCCGTCGTTTCGCTTTCACCGTTAGAAGAAGGGTATAATCCGAACGAATGGCAAAACAATAAACTCGTCCTGATTGGTTACCGATATATCTTCTGTAACCAATCGCGCCGCAGCGTATTTCATATTGCAGCAATTCAAGAGTAGCCGATAAATTGAAACAACGATGGAGTTTCACGTTGATTCATCGGATTCCTGTGATCGATGGTCATCACACAGCGTGTTTATAAAGTGACGTTTCTTCACTCCCTACCCAATGATACGCCTTACGTCAAAAAATAAGCCATTTCACGGGTATCCTTCAATGTCTTAAATGCACGAGTACTCGACGCTTTACCATAAAAAGGAAAGATCCGCAGCAAAATGAATAATCTACGGCGAAACGTACTGCAAACTACGATCTACCCTCACTAATGGTTCATTATTACAACCAAACGACACTAAAAAATCTCATTCTTTTATTGAGAAAATTGTCCAGCAACTAACTAAAGACGTCCTTACCAAGCCAGAGTTCTTAAAGATCATTTATATTGTAACAAATTTCAGAGATTCCCCTGTTTCGCGACATCACTTAATATAAATTTCGGATTTGGTTTTTTTTCAAGCCTACTAAGACCAACGGATATGAGTTTCAATTCTGTAATATGGATTTAGGCAAAATCGCAAACTACGGGCGCCATTGACACCTCTTTTCGGTTATTAGTTCTTTGTGTTAGTTTCTTTCGTTAGAGGCCACATTTAAGAAAAAAACTCGTTGTTATCAGATCATTAGGCTTTCCCTTTCGGCAATTTTTTTTTTCCGATAAAAAATATAAGTTCTGTAGAATTCGACTAGATTATGATAATGATGATGATTTCTTAAAAGGGGGAAAAAAACGCCAATCTAATTTTGTGCAGCAGAAACGCCTCTCCCACGCACGGGAGACCCCACCCCGATCGCATACCGCCTGTTCAATAAAAAGACTCAAAACTCAAGTAACGTGTATATTTTCCAAAGTACCACTAATTCTCTATAAACTAACAAAGAATATAGAAATCTTTTTTTTTCTTTTTCTTTTTTTTTTTCGGAGGGGGTGTTAACAAGGAACTTCAGAAGAACTACAGAGAAAAAAGCCTCAGTCAAATAGCAATACGATCAGGTATTGCGGAAATGAAATAACTAAGGAAAGGGATAATAGGTAAAGAAGGAAACGACAGGATTTAAGAAGCACAATAAGAAGCAAGAAAACCAAGAGCTAACATTTGAGCATAAAAAGCAGACGGCTCCATTGCGAGCGAAGGACTTTCAAACATAATGTGGTAAAAATTACTGAGAGCTTCGTCATTCCGATGAAGAGGACAACATGAGAAGATGCAAAGACAAAAAAAACAAAAGCAAGACAAAGACAGTTATGATTGAAACGCAAACGACTAGTCGAAGCGATAACAGGAAAATCATGAAACCACGGGTAAAAGGGACTAGATTGTACAGAGAGGTAGAAGGATCATGTATTGGAAAAGCGTAGAACATAAAAGTCAGACCAGACTCTAAAATAGTATTTACCGCAAAGAAAAGAGAGATTAGACCTGGATCCGTCAAACGGAATACTAGTAAATCTGAGTCAAGCAGTCTCCATCACGAGCATAAAGGTCCCGGTTCCTAATCTACCGCCATCCTTTAGTTCCTTCAGTCAAAAGACTACGAACTCGCCAACTGCGCTCGAAAGAAGTAATTTACGTCGCAAACCACACTAACTGCAGACCTCTAGCTGGAGACCGCGAGCGCGGGTTAGTCTCTCAATTCCTTCTCCCATTTAGAATACAAAGACTCTCGCATTCGATTAAGACAGAACTGCCTACGAACTATGCTGCACTCAGACAGCGCCGGAGACAAATAAGCAGCCACTGCGCTCATCCAGCTCAGTCGGTCTAGTTTCTCTCTTGTACAAATGTTCGAGACATTTTCTCATTTTAGAACTTTACGACCGACACTTTGATAACCGGTTCCATCGCACAGTTCGTCATGGATCATTAGTTGTTCTTTGAGCAATGCGCGATACACAAATATTACTGCTAATCGATAGTAATAGAAAAACTCAATCAACGTGCTGTGCGTTAATTACTGCTCTGTTTACGAAAGATTATCGTTATAACAATTTACAGAACAACGCGTATTTCTCTATTCATTTTTATTCGATAAAGTTAAATTATTTAAACGTGACTCTGGTCGGCGATTGACACAAAGACCCTTAAAAAAAGTTTTATCGTAAAATGTTTTTGCTTTTACAGAGGGACGGAAAAGACACACTGACAATTCCGAGTTTCTCAATGTAATATAACGCGTTTTGTTTATAGGTGAAGTATTTAATTCTTCGTGTTTTGTGTGCAATCAATTCTCCGCGGTCTGACAAAGAGCTAAAAGATAACGGCCACCTCTTTCTTCCAAACGGTCGGGAACTGTGGCTGAACGCGAGAACAGGCACTCGCTAACCAACGCAGTCTGGAAGAAATTAATAGAAAGAACAATGCAGACAGCTTCGCGTTCGGTCAAATAATAAACTGGCCTTATTATTTCGGCGTCAAATCGTTAAGGCGTGTACACAGTTGTTGAAAATAATACAAGACGAAGATGTTCGATCGATTGGAATGAATGTCGCGGAACACAGTTCTTACCGTCTGAAGTGGAGGCGGCATTTGCGGACTGTCGATGACCAACGCACAAACGGACAGGCAATGTCTCAACTGAAGATTATTTATTACAGCTGATGATTGCGAAAATCTGATTCTGCCGGAGTCGTGATCAAAGTGTGTTAATTCTATCCGGTGGTAACGGTTCGACCGAATGTCGATACGGGCGTGCGCCTTTAAGCTGACCCACTACACCCCGATGATTGGCCAGCAGACTGAGTGAACGCGGTTGGACCCGGCAAACAGAAATATCTGATATTACACGAAGCGAAGAAAACAATTCGATTCGCCCTTGACCCCCCGCCCCCACCCACCACCAATACGGCTCAAAAACATCTTTCTCTCACTCGCAACGGCTCACATCATACCTTCTCCGCCTAAGAAGGCACTCGGCGAACCGATTTTAATTCGCTCGCCGTCATCGTCTCTTCGAATCGCTATTCTTCGCGCATTATTAATTACACCGGTAAACGTCGCCGACTTGTTCATTAATATTCTAAAAATAGTTTCCGGGGCTGCAAATCTGCTTTAATCCGATCGTCATCAAACGCGTACACGGGGTGCACTTTAAAACGGACCGATAAACAGCTTCAGCGGGCCGCGGAAGCGGACGATTAATATAAATTTCTCGTTCGCGTAAAGAGCGAGCAGTCTCGACCGTCCAAGTCCATTATTGGCGGCTGATTTTCGTGTTCTTTGTAATTCGTCCGTCCGTTGCTCGGTCTCTCGCCTGAAATTCAATCGTCTTCAGGGCCCTGCGTGCTGTGCTGGAACACTTCGTCATTTTGACGGACGGAGCAGAAGAGGAGGAAGAACGAGAATTACCGGCGATACCCTATCAGAGTGCGGTTCTCGCGATGTCAGGCAAAGCTGTCGAGCGGCTCCGGGAAATTTGCATTACAAAGGTGCTTTCGTTGCACCCTTCGGTTTTACAGTGGCTACAATCGGACCGCGCGAACGGCAAGCCGGCACTCGACTTGAAGCCGCGGTAGTTCCTCCGATATCCAGAGCAGCATCAGCAGCAGCGAAATAGTAGCCAATCTTATCGTGCAGCTTTAATGATTACCATTATAATGCAGAGTCGTTGCTCGCCCGAATTACACTGTAATCTATTCGAAGCCGAAAATAACAACGACAAACAACCGAAATTTCCTTATCACCTGTAATCATCGGCAACTAGTTAATCCCTCTAGCTGGCAATCAGCGAATACTCCTAAGAACAGGTTTAACGCATACTAATAGCAGCTCCTCTGTCTCGCTAAAAACCGCAACAGGTCCCCCCTTCTTACACTAGTCTGCTGTCTACCTGACATTGTTTTTTGTTTTCGTCCTAATATCCCCTCAGCGCTAAAACATTCTACTTTTAATTTTATCCATTTTTCTTTCTTCTGCGTCTTCTTCTTATTCTTCTTCTTCTTATTATTATTATTACTATTTCACAAAACAACGAACAGTATGTTTTACTGTAGGAATTTATTTATTTCAAAAAAAAACAAAAAAAAACAGCATCGCAAATATAAATTAGGACAAGGCAAACTGGTTCATTAGGAAACAATTTACAATGGACACACCGCGTTTAAAAGTTTTTATTTATATACATTTAGACTTCGTCAGTAATAAAATTGTTTTAACCAGAGTAGAAGAAGGAAAACCTGTAATAGTCGAGAGCATCCAGAAAAGGAAAGCAAAATATATGGCTCATGAGATACGAAAAAACGGAATCTACATGTTGGCAGCACAGGGAAAAATACAAGGAAAACCCTACAGAGGGAGAAGAAGACTGGAAATGGTAACATCAAATCTGATTAGCAAAACATTTCAGAAAACAGTGACGGATGCCAGAAATAGGATCATATGAGTTGCACGCGATCTCTTGTTCCAAGAGCTGCGACGACGACGACGACGAACGTTTCGGAAAGCTCATCATCAGAAATTTAAAAATTTCTGACGATGTGTATTCCGAAACGTTAAATCTATATACTGTATAAGTATTAATAGCCGAAATGTATGTACGCGCGTAACTTCCGAACGACTGCACCAAATTTGATAATTTTTTTTTTTTTTTATTATGTTCGTTATTGTCCTGGCAAGGTTTGTATAAAAGAAATTTTTTTGAAAAATCGTACGGAAAAGTTTTTAAAGTCTCATAATATGAAAAGTGAGATAGAAGACAATCGGAGGGAGATCTTCACAACTAATTGACATTAGATTGACATTGACAGATTGTTTTTAGAGGTTTCATATACTTTAGAAGAGGGCTTGGGGTTTTTTCATTACAAGTTTTTCCGTAACATAAAAAAGTAAATAAAACTACGCATACTTTTGTTTCGAATGCGACATCGGAAATAAATTTGTTGTCGAGGAGGACGAGTGAAACAAATCGGAATAAATTGCAGTAGGCTGGAACGGAATTGTGCGATAACAAATGTGACCGATAAGTAACTGGAACAGGTACTATCTGGTGTTAAGTGATTTGTATCGACGTCTAAAACGTGTCCCTCATTGTTTCCAAACTGAACATTACTCCAACTGGGCCGAAGAATCGTTATAATAGTAACGGAGAAAAGATTTGGTCCCGGAAAAATATTCTTCCGAGCGGATAGAACTCGAGACGATAGTACGTATATTATTAAAAGATCAATCGTACAGGTCCGTAGGGCAGCCATGGAATTATTAGGCGAACGGTAGATGACCGAAAAATGCGCAAAATAAAAAGAAAAAGTGAATTTCGACTAAGCTCGATGTAATATTTTAAAGGATAAATTATTAAATCTGAAAATTTTAATATTTTTTGAGAATTTGGTTTGTTCAATTATTTTATTCGACCGAAAAGAGAAAAAGTAAATTAAAAACATCGAAAATTCAACAGTTTCTTACGACATTTAATATTCTATAACAATGTTGGATAGTTGGAAAACAGTTGCTATTACAAGTATGTTCGGAAATAATTAATTATTTCTTCATTTTTATAATTTAATATTTATTAATTTTCACATTTATATTTAATTTAGTTTATTAATTTTAACTAGTTTCCTTTTAAAACGTCATTGATCGATTAAATAAATTATTAATTGATTTGGAAAAAAACTGTTTCTTTAAATAAACCGACTTTAAAAGGTTTATTTTAAAAATTTCGATACAAATGTCGCTAAATAGTAAAAAATTCGATTTCGATAAAAAAAAACAATATATTCCACAGTAAAATATACCTCCAAACTGGGATATTATGATCATTTTTAACAACATTAATACTTATATGTGTATAGTTTTAATAATAAATATATAAAAACACAATTAATTAATCAATATATATCTATATAACTTAGGAAAACAGTCTACGGTAAACACCGTGTTTAAAAAATTAATCTTAAAACCTTAACGTTCCGGAGAGCTTACTCATATCACAGGGGCAGATCCAGAAGGACATTTTGGGAGGGGGAGAAATTGTATAATTACGTAAAATATTCTACGGTAGGCAGTAGGTTTAAGAAATACCCCTTATTTCATAAAAAAAAAAATCAAATAACGTGACCTTTATAGAAATTCATAAAAATGTTTTAAAAATACATAATTATTACAATTTTTAATTTAACTTTTGTCTTATTTTTAGTTATGAAAAAAATAAAACAAAATTATAAAATTATACCTTAAATATGGTAGTTTAGAAATAGTAAGAAAGATAGTATTGTTTAATATTAGACACTTTACTTTTTATATATATAAAGTTCTCATTAAACTATTTTTAATTAAAATTGCAAAATAAAAATTAAAAATAAATAAAAAAGACAAAATATTCGTGACAAATGCGTTTAAAATAGAATAAAAACGTTAACATTAATAGTTTTACTAGAAAACAGTATTAAATATTAATTATTAAATCCATGGGTAAAATTCATACAAATCTTTTATAGCATAAATGAAGTTTCTCTATTGTAACAATTTTTTTCACGGAGGCTTTGGTTCTTTGGGGAGGAAATAAGGATCCGCCACTACTTACCATCATTAGAACAAACTGAACCAAAGTTTCTGACGATGGTAAGTATAAGTTTTCCGAAACGTTAAGGTTTTAAGATTAATGTTTTAAACATAATGTCTACCGCAAATTGTTTTCCTAATTATATCCACCGTGTAAGTTTTAAATGTTTAAATATATATATAACTCGCTAACTATTTCAGTTAGATGCCACGATTACACATTGTTAACCGAAACTATGTTGAGTTATATATTAATTAATTAATCGTGTTTTGTGATTTTACATATTTATTATTAAAACTATATATATAGTGAAAATTACACAATTTGTTTTTAAATATGAAACAACCTACAACATTAATATTCAGTAGAGTAAACCAAACATTGCGGCAATGATTAAAAACCGCATCTTGCAGTATCCAATACTTGCCTTGTAGAAAACACTAGTGACTGTGTTGTTATACATTCATTTAATATGTGTTTTAATTGTTGCGATTTGAATTTAGTGTATATTAATATTTTTTTTTTTTCAGTAATCATAATATTCCAAGTATATACTATAAACTGTGTATAAAGTAAAATTATTTGTTAATTTTTTCAGTGAATTTCCATTAAATTTTTAAAGCAAATCTTAAATTCGATACTTTCTTTTTTTAAGCAATTTTATTTCATAATTCGGAGTGTCGTGAATACTGAAAAAGAAGAAGAAAAAAACGACACAACAAAGGAAAAAATTAAAACTGTACTGGAAAAGGATATTAGGGTAAAAAACAACCAAAAGAGGTTAAATGACTGGTGATTTGTTCACTTAAAAGACGATTACAGTGTTGTTGTTTTAAAGACCGTGTTATCCGAATTTTTAATATTTGTTGTTCAATGATGAAAAAATAACTAAACACTGGCACTTACAATAATTCACTTGCATCTTTTCCGTATAACTCCACAAACCCTTTAATTACTTTTTTGATTACACTTTTGTTGGGAAAAATTGACGCTGCGCGAACGTAAAAATTACACTTCCTCTGAAATCTGAGAAACCGAAATTTTGACAAATTTTTCTATTTACATTCATAACGTTAAGACGTTTTGGAGACATTACAAAACCCGTACGCCGTGAATATTGAATCGCTAGACTTAACGTACGGACCAAATCAAGAATAAGCCCCGTCGAACTGTGTAGCCCATCAAGAATTTACAGCGAGCCTATGTTGTGCTGCGATCATTTGTACAAAATTGGCCGAATTATAAGCAACATTCTGTCGACGCTTAAAGGATGAAAAATGCGTGGATTAGTAACAGTTAACGAGCAAGAGGTAGAGTGACCTAGTTTTAAATGAAACTCCCGTTCTCCTCTGACGTCAAATATTTTTTATGTCAAAAGCTGAGACGACCAGAAACAAATTATTATTATAACAAGCGTGAAATTATCAAGTTATATTTCTCACCTACCATCCGAAAATTCACTCGTAATCGAATCAACACCGTTTCTATCAAAATAAAAAGACCTCTATATGCCTGTACTATCTAATAATAATCGTAATAGTAAGAACAATAACTGCAATTATCGTAATAAAATAAGTCAAAGATTTTAACTGGATTTCGGGCTAGGATAGAAGAGTTAAACCGAATCGAAAGAAATAAATTATAAGCGACGATTTTTGAAAACGAAGCCGGAAGGCGGTATCTCAGTGGTGCTACCGCGTAAATCGGCTTAAGTTCACCGGAGCCTCGAACCCGAAGAATTATACCTGTAAGTCTAAAGCCAAACAGCTAGATTTGTAACTACAGCAACGGAAATGTGGCCTCGTTATTTGCACCTCTTCACGCTCGGTCGATCTATGTTTCTACTATTATTCTTCCACGATAAAGCGTCTCCAGTTCAACTTAGAAAAAAGCTAGGCCCGGAAAAGGTGCACGCTATTTACCCAATAAGGTCTAAAGAAAAAAAAAAAAGAAAAAAAAAGAAAAAAAAATAGAAAATAGAAAATAAATAAAAACAAACCCTTCAGAAATGTTTACAATTGTTGGAAATTCTTTCTTTGCTTTTTTTTTTTTTTCGAATTACTTTTTTATCATTTTCTTTTTTCGTTTCTTTGGCCGCTGTTATCGTTGTTAGTAATTCCGCGTCATCCTCTGCGACCAGAATTAAATTCTAACGCAACCCCGTATAGCCGGTCTCTTTCCTGGAATAATCGGACTTCGACCTTTTAGCGAAAAGGACCTTCCAGTTTTTTCGACTAACCAATCCAGCGGATCCTCTTAAATCTCTTTTACGCCGCAGTCGTTGACTGTGATAACGGCCACTCGAACAACAAGCAAAAAATGCACGTACGCATATTGTTGCAACAACGGTTTTTATCCGTCCACTTCGTATCATCTGTTTTTCTCTATACCCCAGCCAATTGTTCCGCGCTCGGTCTCGGCGCACCCTTATTGTCATTCGTTTTTACCCGCTTTTCTCGCCAATTTGCATATTCTCTAACTTTACGCTAAACCCATCCTTGTTCTTGCAGAATTTCATCTAATTAAAACAAGTTTAACGTTATTATTATTTTCTTATGCCGGGCGACACACGCCCATTAGCTTATCTGGAAATTCTCGCGGAGGGCTATTTAAGAGACTAATTCCAACTTTCCGTCCGATCAAAAGAATCCCACCCCCCACCCGTCCCGTTCCAGATTTTCAACAAAAACATACCTCAGAATAAACGTAAATATCCGTTTCCCCCGGCTACTTCTAATGTTTCATTATTAATCGCTATTACTATCACTATATTATCCGTAACTGCACGGGACATTTAAGCTACAGCTAAAGTAAAAGAAACAGCGAAC
Source organism: Icerya purchasi (assembly GCA_039619475.1). Classification (NCBI taxonomy): domain Eukaryota; kingdom Metazoa; phylum Arthropoda; class Insecta; order Hemiptera; family Monophlebidae; genus Icerya; species Icerya purchasi. The sequence goes on from CM077116.1 coordinate 367,313,186, forward strand.
GACGTGTTATTCACCTTGCGGTCGATTTGATGTGAAAACACTTTTGACAAATACTTTTCACTTACAATTTGATAAATTAACGGTGTCGAATAGTCACCGATAAAATCGAAATACGAAAATTAAAATTATAAACGAAAAGTAAAACCGGATGAACGGCAAAGGCGGGGCTGAAAAAAAGTTGAAAAATGTGCTACGTACATTATTTTGAACTTTTACAGGCGCTTGCGTCCGGATCCGGTAGTTTTTCGCCTATTACTTTTCAGCGAATAGGATATTGATTTCGAGCGATAACAATAATTTACAAATCAAGCAGCGGTTTAGACAAAGCACTGCCTATTCCGAAAATGTCCCTCTTTTCGGACAGGTACGTATTTTTAGGTTACTCGTCGTCCTCTCCATTATACATAGCGAATAAATAATAATAATAATAATCAATTTAATCAGTTTCAGTCTGATCAGTTTAATCATACTAATCAATTCGTACAAAGAAATATTAAAGCAAATTATTATATAAACAGTACGTCACAAATGTGCGTAACTGCACGAGCAGTGGGGATTATCATTATCCGTATATAGATGTGTCTACACTCGAGTAGATTTAAACAATTCATCGAGGCGTGATAAATCGTTCGATGTTGAAACATCAGCGTCAAGCTGTAATCACCATATATTTCGTTAGAATGTTTTTAAGTTGTTTGGTATTCCTTTTTCAAAAATAGCATGTTAAAAAACAATTTCGCTACTATTTATAAATGCTACCTTATGCCCTTCCTCCATATTATCACAAAGTTTCTGTACCTTCATAATCTCTTATCCTTCATTTTGTTGTTTTACACCGATTTGCATGGGATTTTATTGCAATTATCTGTTTCATTAACACCGTTGTGTTACAAATTTAATCAACTACTTTTTTTTTCCTTTTTAAACAAATTTCTTAAAAATTTAGCAAAAACAATACATATATTTTTTTTATTTTTTTCCTCCTTGTTTTAGTTTTCCCCTGGGCTTGCCAATAATAGACGATTGCCCATCAACACGTGTAAATAGTAGCAATTAGGAGCCACAAGTAATGGAATCTGACTAAGAACCCTATACCAAGGATGGGGATACAATAACAATCAACGTCGATAAATTCAAAACATATGCATCCTAAAAGGAGAGGGAATGACATTGCCGAAGGTAAGAGCGAAAGAAGTTAGCCGTCCCATAACATGGCCACATCTGCAATTACAGAGCCCACAGTATTGACGAACAAAGGAATCAGCCTACAAATAATTAAGGAAGAAGAAACACGGAATGTCCGAAAAGGCTATATAGAACGCAGCGCTTAGCAGTTAACGTGCCGCAAAGAGTTATCCGAAAGTTCAATGACTTTCTCCACTGCTACGAGTATAAGGCAAAGTTTATAACTCTTAATTATTAAAAATAATTATGGTAAAGTCTGCAAAAACAGCGACCACCATCTTGTCGAAAAGAAACGAATAGAATTTACGCCCAACACTATGGCCACACTGTCTAACATTACGGCCACAGACGCGACGGCGGGCCCACAATATTAACTGCGAGCTGTGCATGTTTATAATTGGAACTGCAACATTAGTGCGCGCTCTTCGTTTATGGAGGAGTTCATTAGAAGTATGGACACGATAACATAAGAATGCTAAAGTAAAAGAGAACTACTGAAGGGATTAGAACTTAATATGATGAAATATAGAAGATAGGAATTTTGCTACAATTGGAATGATCAACGTTGACTGTAGAGAGAGAATAAAGGACACACAATATGGACTTTGAACATCATGTGAGTAAAGAGGAGCACTCAAAGAAAACATGATCAGAGTCACATACGACTGTGTTATCGATACACAGCAGACAAATAGGAGAGGACACTATGGAGAAACGATACAATGAAACAGGAAGTTGATTGTTACCAGATCGAAGAAGGCAGATAGCAGACATGGAGGAACAGGGAAGATGCGGGAAATATAAGTACCGTGTTTGAGCAGGTGGATTGGGCTAAATGGAAAAATATTGTGAATTAGGTTTGGAGAAGGATGATCTATAAAAAGATTTCCAATTGGAATTTTGGATACTTTTTGCAATATTTATTAATTCGTGAGAAGGAAATCGTCCGACCGGTCGTCCAGAAGAAATAGCCAAACGAGCAAGATAATTCGACTATTCGTTGCTCACAATACCGGCATGACCGGGGATCCGAAGAAAGTCGATGATTAATGAGTATATATATATTAATGACAAAGTTATTCTTAACCCAACCGCTATCACATTTTTTGTCCCATAACGTTTCAGTGTAAAAAAATAAATGTAGCCGAATGGCGACACTTTTTTTTCATCGAAGTCTGAAAAAATGAATTACCAATTTCCATCATTCTATAAAAAATATAGAAGAGATAGAACTTATGATTAGAAGGCACCTCCCAGCGGGACCAAAGGGTGGAACCACTTGCGAGGCACGAAGGGCCGAGTTTATATATATATATATATATATATATATATATATTAATTACTCCCCATTCATTCGGGCATCTTCGGTAATGAAGCGGCGGACTCCTTGGCTCGGGTTGCTTCTTTTTCTCACTTCTTCTTTAAAAAAGTCCGATCGGCCAATCTCCTTCCGCTGCGCAAAGGTTTTCATCTTAGGTATTAGTCGGTAATGCACGTTTCCTCTTTCTCTAACAATTGTTATTTTTATCTGTCTGTTCAATCTCCTGCTAATCCGTGGTTCCCTTTGTTTCCTTCACTTCGTCGTTCAGTTGTTGTCCCGTTATTCGTTTCTATTATCTTCCTCCCGTTTTCATTTTTCGTTGGTTGCCTCTCCATATTGTCCTCTCCACTCAAACAAAGAGCAGATTTGCGACGCAGACCATGTGTTCTTTGAGTGTTCATCTCCTTCTGCTGAGTGCTCTGCTTTCTATTCCATTTTATTGATACTCGATCTTGCTACTCCATATTGCGTCTCTTATATCCTATCTTTTCCCTCTCCACACATTGTTCCTATTATTTGTTCCTCTCTCCTAACAATATCTGACCGTATCAAGATATAATTGACTCCTTTCTATTCTAATTGTTTCTGGGTAAAGGTTCCCGGTTGACGAGCCCAAAAAAAAAAATTAATTACAATGTAATTCTTAGGCCACTCCCCTTAGAAAAAATGTCCCAGTCTTATGTAACGTATGTTATATTTTATAGGACTTTCGTGATTGTTATTTAAAAAATATCACAATTTGATGTAACGATATACGTAACAAAACATTGTCTTAATTTTATGTAATGAAAGTTAAATGTTAGGGTAGGATTTTTGTGATTATGTTATTTTTTTTGTGGTGATCCCAGTAAGAATTGCGTTGTAAATTTTGATCATTTTATACAAAGTATAGAAGAGAAAGAGACAGAAGTGTAAGCAAGAGGGGTCAAATGGCACATTCCCTTGCGAAGCCAAAATGGCCGAGTTTATATATATATATACTCTTATTAGTGCCGTTGAGCTTATTACACTGTGAACCTTAACTTCACAATCCCCGACAACCTACTAAAAGAGTATGGGACTTATATATATGTATATATATATATATATATATAAACCTCGCAAGGGGCTGTGCCATTTGACCCCTCTTGCTTACACTTCTGTCTCTTTCTCATCTATACTTTGTATAAAATGATCAAAATTTACAACGCAAGAAATATACTTAATATAAAATGATCAAAATTTACAACGTAATTTATACTGGCATCAACACAAAAAAAAATAACATAATTACAAAAATCCTATCCTAACATTTAACTTTCATTATATAAAATTAAGACATTGTTTCGTTATATATTTCGTTACATCAAATTGTGAAATTTTTTAAATAACAATAACAAAAATCCTATAAAATATAACAAACGTTACATAAAATTGGGACATTCTACGTTACATAAAATTGGGACATTTTTTTGGGACATTTTTTCTAATGGGGGGTAGCCTAAGAATTATGTTGTAATTAATATATATATATATATATATACATAGAAAGGGTAGCAAAGTTTTGAAAATAAATAACAAAAAATACTCAAAAATAAAAATCGGAGCGCAACATAATTACTCAAATACAAAATCCAAATTTTGCCAAAAATATATTCGCGACGTTTAAAAAATAACTAACGATACAAAACTAGACATAATCAACGCAAAATATTATGTAAAAGGTTCAATTACGAATTTTTTTTTTCTTACCCGCGCCTTTGGGCATGTCTACAAAGGGTGTTCGACCAGAAACGGCATGAGGGAGAAGAATCAGTTAAATGTAGATTCGGTCAGCTATTGATAAGATAAAAGAACTGAAGATAGGAACAACGGACATCGACGGAAACGATAAGATATACGAAGCACAATAAGGAGTATAGAGTTTGAGTGATAACAGATTGGGGTACAAAGAAGTGCCTTTCATTCAAAGAAGATATGGTCAGGATCACAGACGGCTTCGTCGTCGGGATGGAGAGGATAATTAAGGGAAAGTGCGAGATGAAAACGAAAACGTGAAGAAGGAAGAAGAGTATGATTGAGACGTAAACAGATAATAGGGACAATAACGGAGCGGCGAAGCGAAGGAAAATCGTAAAACCAAAGCCGCGTAGGAAGATTAGATTGGATGGAAAAATAAAGGGAATCTGCGGATGAAAAAGGGAGGCGAGTTTGACTCAGCGAGAACTGCTAGTATTCGAGAAAGCACCAAGGCAAAGACGAATACAAGAATTTTGGATTATATCCAGCTTGGAAAGAAGTGATTTTGAGGCAGAGCTGTAGATAAAGGAACAGTAATCGAATTTGGAATGGATAATCGACTTGTACGAGGAAATGAGGAGAAAAGGATCGCCTCCCCATTTTGTTGGGGAAAGAGCTTTCAGTAGGTTCAGTCTTTTAAGGGGACAGAAGAGGAAAGAAAATGAATATGTTCATAAAAGGACAGACGACTATTAAGGAATACACCGAGATAACAAAAACAATCCCTACGAGGGATAAGTTTGGAGTTTAAGGATACAGAGACTAAAGCGGGATTAAAAGGACAAAGAGAAAAGACGATACAGGAAGATTTTAAAGGGGAAATAGAAAGGTTCAAAGAGGAAAAACATGGTTCCAAAGTAGCTAGAGATGAATTGACTTTTTCGTTAGTATCTAAAATATCGCAGGATAAGGAAAAGAGAAGAATGTCATCGGCAAAAAAATAAGGAAGAGGAAAGAGAAGCAACAGAAATAGTATAAATATTAAAAAGAATAGGACTAAGGCAGGATCCTTGTGGAAGACCGCGTGAAACAACTCTTGTAACCTCGAACGAGGAGGAAGATAGGAGAATAGTACGATTTAACACATCAAGTTAACAGTGAGGGAAGAAAAATACGTCGGGATGTTAATTGCTATCATTCTATCTCGAAGAGTAGGGAGATGAACATTATCAAAAGCACTGGAAACATCAATAAAAGTAGCTAATGTATACTGTTTATTATCGATGAAAGATATATAGATATAGGAAACAAAAAGACTGACGTAGTCAGCAGGACCTAAGCCAGGGAAACCAAACATATTAGAAGGAAAAACGTTATTGTGTTCGAGCCGCCAGACCAGGCGTTTGTTAAGCATGCCCTCAAACAGTTTTCCGAGACACGATTCAATTACGAATGATTTTACCGATTATTAAACTTGTAATGTAAATGACTGTAATTATACAAGAAAGTCTGTTCGGCGATTGGAGATGTTAACTCATCTTCCAAGTCCGTTTATTTTAGCCGGAAAAAAGATTTATCATTTTTTACGCTTATCGGTATAACCGGAAATCATAATATCTTGTTATGCATCTTTCCGCGAATGATGAGTTCTTTTTTCTGTACTCGACCAATTTTTACACAGCTCATGATAATCTGTCTTACAATTAAAATAAAAAAATCACCGACAAAAAAGGCTTATAAAGAGATTTTAGCACTTTTTATTACTAAACTCAAAGAGTATCTCGACGGAAGCTGGTTGTTTCACTTTGTAACGGTACTTTCGAAGAACCGTTGTTTAACGGTAAAAGTTGGCATTTTAACTTTAAGTATAAGCCGTACTAAAACACGAGGGCAACATAGCTTTTTATAGTGCACCGGCAAAGAGCAATCAGCGGATAGCAAGCAGGAAAGAAGAAGGGGAATTTAATGAATATGTTCTCTCGATGAACTTTTTTATTGAAAGAAAACGCCGTCCATTAAGTAGATACTTGAAAATAATTGAACGATAAAGTTCCGATAGAAGCGGTCGAATAAGGCTCGAAAACGTGTAAAAGATTGCACCGAGCAATTCGATTCTCTCTTCTAACAACGTGGTTTAACGGATTACTGATAAACCTATGTGCTAATGACGGATAATTTTCCCCGATTGCTACCAATAAGCTTTTATTATTTAACTGGAAATTCAATTTTAACGAAATCACCAGAAATAAAGTAGCTACTCTTCCGCGAGTTTTCCGCGAGAGCTTCATATATTTTCACTGCTCCCTCCGGTACGACGGGGTTAAAAAGTTTTACACGTTCAGAGGTAGGGGAAGAAAAGCTTTTTCCTTAAACGGTCGTAGCGAAACCGAAAAGAAATTAAAAAATATAGGAAAGGTTAGAAAAATGATAGTTTAACAACAGAGAGAGAAAATTGAAGGAACAAGCGAAATGGCACATTCAACGGTTCACAAAAGAATATAGGAAGAGAATGAGCAAAGACCGAACAGACAGAAAAGATACAAGCGAGGGACGAAAAAATGAACTGAAAGAAACAGACGGCAGTTAAAGCGAGAATGATAACTATTGGGAATTAAGGATGGGGAAGATGGTTGTTCAATTTGGTAGGAGGAATTGTATAAACGGTAGAAAACTGGAAGTTGGAATGAGCAGTTGAATAAACTCGCGAGACAAACTTCCAAAATTGAAAGTATCGCAGTTCGCCGCGACAATTTTATATGTGGTAATTAATTCGGTTTGAACTATTCTTTCGGGTTTTTAACGGTTTCGTATACGTTGGATTTAATTACGTTCTATTTTACACCAGAAATACGATTCGGAAGAATATTCAAAAGACGGATGAAAAATTGAACGATGTTAAAGAGAACTGATGAAATTGGTACCACAGCTAGCGAACAATCAGGAGAAGATGAGCCGATGACAAGAATTACAAAAGGAGCTTTCTGTGCCGAAATAAAGAGGAGTGTTAAAGGCAATCATAGCGATCCGATCAATGTGCTAAATGAATGTGACTAGTAATTGTATCCAAAGGATGATGTTACAAAGTGGCAACACGATAGTTTAGTAGATGACTTCAAAAAGAACCTCAACAAACGCTGTAAATGCTGAAAACCCCAAAAACTTAATACACGTCTTAAAGTGTGTGTTTGCGTGAGAGGAAAAGGGGGGATATGCAGCGAGAGTAAACTATATTTCAGAATATTCATTGTACCTGTGTAGATACTCCAGTCAGAGAACTATAACAAGCGATTTCACCAATTATTGATATGAACATGGCAATTATTTAGCAGGCCAATTACTACATTGGAAAAGAAATTTACCGAAGACTCGGAAGGAAAACTGTACAAAGATGTTAAAGCTGAAAGTGCCTAATCTAAATAATATGATATTGTACCGTGAACTATCCTCTAAGAAACGATCCTCTTGTTAAAGCTAAACTTGATACTACCTTGAGTGCAATATTATACCCAGAAATGGGTTCTGCGAGGAAACTTTCGAACGAAAATGGTGTGTGATGTAGGATATATAATATTGTTTTTGCCGAAACTGTGCTTCTGCGTCGATTATGAAAAATGAAAAGATTCAAGTGAAGAAGTATTTGATCATTGGAAAAAGACAGAATTGGACTTCTGAAAGAAACAAATGTGTGAAATACTGCAGACTGGGAATGGACGTATGAAAGTAAACGCCAATCAATGTTATTAAACAAAAGGAGAAGTATGGTACAATGTACCAACATTGACTTTGACGACCTACTCTTCATGTGCGATAATACACTGATCATCATGTAGTGATACATGTGACTGTGCAGAAAGATACGAGAAAATGGTGATGTAGAAGGCAGCGGTATAATGTGTGGAGTGTAGCGATAGTGTGTGGTTCTGAATGCAGAAGAGGCTGCATGGTATGTTAGTGGAGGGGGAGTTACTTAGCAGCAGGCATGCATATGATGTTACATAGCATAAGTGTATGGTAATGAGTATACGCTTAGACTGTTCATTAGGCTAGTGTTTAGGCTGGTGAGGTGACAGCAGTGTCAGTACCTCTAAGACTATTCTGCCCAGTGGCCTAGAATTAGTATAATCACACTACTGGAAAATTAGATAGATGAGATGACTAAAAAAAACTACACCTCCTATAGCTCACCTATATTCCTTTCACTTTTCCATCTATCTTAGAATATAAAAAATTGAAACTACCACGAAGAAGAAACAGATTGAATCTAAAACAAGCCAGGATTTACTACAGGCTTTAATCCATTGTTGCAACTGTAATAATACATTTTGATTTTATAAAATTTCAGTTACTGTACCCTCACATCTATTTTGTAGGTTTGTTACTGCTATTTATAGATTGTATGGACATACATGCACTTCTCTTAATTTCATTGAGAGAAATTACTCTCATTCAATTTGTGTACCTAATTTTTTTCAATGGAATTAATTGAAGATATGTCATTCTAACTAAATAGAGCACAATTTTAGAGTAAAGTCACGTTTTACTACCGTACCAATGAACCATTGCTTCTTATTGAGTGAGGCGTATATTGATTTTCGTTTTTGTATTAATAAACTTCATGTTTTTTCTTCTTTCTTTGTCTTCTGTTTTGTTACAGCAGTTTAACACTCAAAGTGTGTTGACTGTAGAAATGCTTTTAAGATCAGAAAAAAATAAATAAATAAATAAAAAATAGTACGAACAATTATGTAACTTAGCTGAGCGGCGATCTACTAAATATTTCAACAGAAAAAAACTGTTTGACTCAGTTGATATAAATTAGCTAGCGTATTTTTAGGGTCTCTGATCTTCTGCATTATTTATAAATAGCCAACAGTTAGGTTGGAAAATAAAATAAAAAAAAAAAAAACTGCACACAAGTTTCGTAAAAGTTGTTTTTGATTTTTTTTATTTTTTTTTAATCTCTAAAATGCGTATCATGAAGGTGATTGCGGATACAACAGAGAGACGAACTAAGTTCCAAAAACAATCCACCAACCAACATAGCCGTTACGGAAAATGTAACAGAATCAGTCCTGTTGGCGTTACTCTTAATTAGTGAAAAGTGAAAATCCGTTATTTCACGTTTCGTTCATATTATTGCAGGCTTTGTCCGTGTAAATTGCGTCTGATTCTAGTTGCTTCCATCCAATACTACTTGGCTGACAAGAGGATTTTATAAAGTACAATGCGAACGAATGATGTTTTCCCTGTTTTGCCCCCCCCCCCTCCATCCCCACTCTCTTCTGCTTCGAAATTTCTCTGCAAATTTTGAAAAAAGAAGAAGTCACTCTAATTTATACTTTGATGAAAAGCATTCGCTGGAAAAAGAATTAACGGACGAAAATGTCAATTAGCGAAGACTGAGTCTCTTATTTTTTTTCGGGATAATAAAAATGCTGTAAAAATATAATAAATCGAAAAGCCCAAACAAGAACACAATGGAACGATTTAAAAATAAGAACTGCGAAGCTAACGATTGTGTTGGTCGGGCGCGCAAAATGCAAAAAACTTAATTGCCATTTTAGTTGCTTCGTCTCGAAGGCACTTCAGCTGAAAAATCTGGAAATCAGGCCTGCTCGCCGCTCGACATGGAACATAATAGAAGTGAAATAAAATTTTAAGTAACTGGAACTCTTGACACTCTGATTCTTCCGTCCCCTCGTAGCCCGTCCTACACACTATTTAGTAAAAATTCTCCCTTTTGCCTATTTCTTTTCGTTAAAAATGAAAAAGACCGCGAACCGAACCGCTAACGAAGACTAAACGAGGACGGAGAATGACGAATTAAGTTGTAAAACGTTCCCCGGTTTTTTGTGCTCGGAAAATATTCAGTTCTTTTATAAAAAAAAAAACAAAAAAACGGGAAATGTATCGGTCGTCTTTGTTGCACAGTTCGCTCAACGGTGGCTCTTTGTTTATTCGATAAGAGGCGAGGAGTCGTTCTTTACAATTTGCCACTCTGAAATGTCAGCGAAATGCTCGCCTGAAGAATTTAATTCGACGCAAAATCGACTCTAACATATATCTCCCTGTTTTCGATAGCGCGTGAACAAGTTCAGAATTTTAAGAAATTCACGCTAGCTTTCGTTAAACTTTCCTTCATTCTCGATCCGAATGCCACTTTCTATCCTTTTCCGTTTCACATTTGCCTGCTCTAGACTTCGAAACAGCCGACAAATCTCTTGACTATACCAAATGGGAACGGGAAATCAATATCAAAATCTAACGAGATAATTTCGTAACCATATTGCGTCACAAAAAGCGTTTCGCACGTATTATGTTATGCGCGAAAAACCATTCATAACGTCCGACAAATACATTTATTTCATTACACTTCCTGTAAACAACTGGTGCACTATAATTACAATATATATCAAAAAAGCTAGTTAGATCAGAAAGATCACATAGGTTTTCGAGTTCTGTCTTGTTCCAAAGTCAAGTCACTGTCCTGGTAATTTATGCGCATCTAATATCTGAAATTCAATATTGGTTATACCGGAAAAATCATATTTGGTTAATAGAAAATCGGCCAAGAGAAGGGAACTAGCTCCCTACTTCCAAAAATGCCGTTGGGCTCGGCGCATTATAACAAGCTTAATTTTTCAAAATTCCCAAACTTGGTTTACCTTTTCACTTACCTGCACATTAAAGTAGTTATTCTATTAATTTGATGCGCTTTCAGTACAGTTAACAAAGAGGGGGGTCAAATGCAACTTATTTTGTGTTAAGAAAAATAAAAGACAGCTTCGCTAATATACTTTTTTTTTTTTTCTTTTACTTTTTACAGCAGGGGATCACATCAATGTATAAATTATAATAGACTCGAGCTTAAAAATATTTACAATTTGATGCGTCGTGTGCTTATTGATGATATAAAGGAAGTAAAAATAAGAGTAATATGAGCTATTAGGAAAGGAAAATGCATGGGAACCACAATAACGAGTAGGTAAGTTGATTTTATGAACACTGGAATGTATAGTGTTCTGTTCAGTACTTAAGGAGGGTACTCAAAGATTGCGCATCTAACTGCAGTTAGCAAAGTAAAGTCTGCAGAAAAGGGAGGATATAGCTACTTTGAGAGAAGGCAGGAAGAAAGCTCCAAATCTAAGCCGCCGCAAATAGATTATAGCAGAGTAATGTAAATAAGAAGAGACGGAAAATCGCGGAGGAGTGAGAGATTAGGTAAAATAAGCAAACAGAATAAAGTTTGGTTAATAAATAAAGAAGGATAATTGTTACTAACAGTATACACTGGCAAAAATTTTCAGGAAAACCAAGTATTTTGCCACTGAACGAATACACTCCACAATTTTCACTGCAAAACTGTGACTACATTACCATTATTGACTGTAAAAAGTGGTAATGTAGCAAACCAGTGTTTATTATAATACATCAGCAATTTAGAAATTTACAGATTTCACTTTTAAATAGATGTTTTACTGTGTTTGTCATTTTCCTTTAAATAATACATGTACGAGTATATTTCGGTTTTTTTTATTATAAGACTAAGCTGCGTTTATTCCACTATATAGTACTAAAGTTACATGACTTAATAATCCTGTTTACTTATTTACTGATTTTTTCAATTCGTTATTCCTTTTTGTTGTTCACATAAATTATTTCCTTTATTAAAATTTTAATATCAATTTTCTTTTACATAAATTTAATTTTTTATTTTTTGAAATTTAAAAAAAAAATGGTTACTTGATTTTGTGTTTTGTTTGTGCAGTCGTACTTGTGATAGAATACAGAGTTAATTCAAATTCAACATTTTTCTGCCTTAAAAAAGTACTAGAGAAATAATCAGAATTTTCCACTGACATACATATATATTAATGGCTATGCCATTTTTATGCCAGGGATCATCAGGAAAACTGTCCTGTTAGAAATTTGTCCCATATATAAGTCTTTAATACGATATTAGCGCTCCTACATCCCCTGATGGTGAAAATTGGAACTCGTCAGGAAAAGTGCCCTGTCACGAAAACTGATAAAATGGTTTTAATGCGATATTAGCGCTCCTACATACCTTAGTGGTGAAAATTGGAACTGAAAGATTTTTTTCTGTCGAACAGCGTAGCCAATGAAAAAGTTTACTCTTCTATAAAAATTATAGAAGAACTAGACCTGGTGGCGAAGGGGGCTTATCCCATTTCGAGGCCCGAAGGACGAGTTATATATATATATATATATATACATATGAATTTATGTGTGTTTACAAAATGTTGGGACTACATTGAAGCACTTGATTTTGTTTATTAATTAATTTATTTATTTATTTAGACTCGTCAACTATGGACATTAACACGGGACAGTAATCATTTTCTGTCCTTTTCATGATGCGACAACAGGGAAATCAGCTCCCATAGCATATTATGTAGCAGTGTTCTGTTTGAGTGGAAATCATTTAACCTTTAACTAAACTTTTAATTAGCTTCTCTATTCTTTCAATTTAATTAATGTCTGTTTCATCCGATTTATATTGATATAATTTATTCTTAATATAGGTTACTGTTTTTTTTTTTTTTTTTTTTTTTTTTTATAATACTAAATTTACAAATATAAATCTAGGCGCCGTGTGTAACTACCTGGGCTATTACGGCACCTAGACTCACTTAAAATTACAGAAGGCGGTGCAGTCTGTTCGTTGCTGCAAAATTCAACACTGCCCGAACACAATCCGGGTAGTTCGACAACAGACGGTGGGGTGAGGTATGACTAGAAGTACGGGAAGTATGCCGGCACCATTTCAGCAGATGCTCTACAGTTGGTGAGGCCATGAACCCGCACAGAGGGCAAGTGACCGGAGGGGGAGCTCCTTCAAAGACGTGATTGTGTGATAGTGCAGTATGCCCCAGACGCAGTCTCGATATGATCGAGAAATCCCTACGTGTGACGGGGAACGGCGGCCACCATGGGTCGGTGTCCGACTTTATGGATCTGAGCCAGGTTGTTTGTTCTGACCATAGTTTGCTCCACTCCTCAGCAAAGTGCATCAGAAAGACTGATGCGCCAAAACGAGGCAGTAAGGCGTTAAACGGCATCGGGCTAGATAGAGTTGCCTTAGAAGCCAAGTCAACCCGCTCATTGCCGGGAACCCCAACATGACCAGGAACCCATAAGAATGTGACATACACCTCAGATCGTGAAAGTTGGAATAGGAGGTTTTTTATTTTAATTATTAGAGAGTTGCAACTGTCTGGACTCTGGATGGCTTTTATAGATTGAAGTGAATCTGTAATCAGAAGGGCATTTTGAGACGCTGGGTTAGAAGAATATGTCTCAAGGCAAAGAAGGATCCCAAACATTTGTGCCTCTAAAGTAGAGCAGTAGTCGTTTAGGCGCTCGGTGTACATTACACCTCCAATTTCATAAGCTCATGCGGTTGGTGAAGGAGAATTAGTAGGACTCGCTTTAGCTGCGTCTGTGTACATGTGAATGTAGTTAGGGAAGGAGGCGAGTTTATTTGATACTACTTGAGCCATGGGTATAGAAAGGTTAGATGCTCCTAAGGGATCTGCTAAAGATATGTTCATAGATGTTGAGACATAAATCCAGGGCGCTAAAGCGGTCGGATTAACATGGTGATCGCTCCAATTTATGCCTACCTTAAAAAGAAAAGTTAAAGCCTTGACCAATGGATCGCCAGGAAAGGATGGGAATGGGATTTGGGAGTTACTGGTGGAAAAATGATCTGGTAAGGAATAACGAAAAGAATCTCGAAAGGTGAGATAATCGCGAATAATAGATAAAGGAGGAAGGCCCACCAAATCACAAACGCCCAACGAAGGAGAAGTTCAGTGCGCCCCAAGTATGATACGTAAAGAAGTATTATGGATAGGATCGATAGATTTTAGAAGAGTTTTATTAGCCGAAGAATACACAGTTTACTCAGGATAAGAGCTTTGTATACTGATAACAGCAATTTTGGATCTATATTGTACTTGTGGTTGGATAAACATTTCAAGATGGACAAGGATTTCATGCAACTACGCTTAAGGATAGACATGTGTGGAGCCCACGATAATCTCTCATCGAACGTTAGACCCAGAAACTTTATTGAAGGAAGGAATGGGATAGGTACATGTTTTAGGTAGAGGATGATATCAGGATTGGAAATAGGACGACGCTTCTTTAGGAATTCGACACATGCAGTTTTTGAGGATGAGAAATCCAAGCCATTCTTTTCCGCCCAGTTTTGTAATCTATTGATCGTTGACTGTAGGATAGACATCGCATTAGCAGGGAAGTTTGAAGGAAGAGATATGTTAAGGTCATCAATGAACAAACGGGCTGTTACCGGCGGCCTTACTCGTTGATCTCAGTCCTTTCTAAGGTAATGGAGAAAATGGTGAACCGACGCCTCTATTTCTATCTTGAATCCAAGAAAATCCTTTCTCCAATCCAAGCAGGCGGCCGAAAATATAAATCTGCACTCGTTCATCTTCTTAGCCTACAAAGGCAAATCCTAACAGCCCACAGTAGATCACAGCATCTCTACTCAGTCTTTTTTGACATAGAGAAAGCTTACGACCGCATATGGCGATATGGAGTGCTTAAAAATCTGAAGAACGCCGGAATTAGCGGTAATATGGGCAATTTTATCCAGAGCTTCCTCACTGATAGAACTATTCAAGTAAGAATAGGCTCTTCAGTATCTTCATCCTTCACGACTGAAAATGGAATTCCACAGGGTTCGCCTTTAAGCGTAACCTTGTTTATCCTTTATATAAACGATATAGGTTACTGTTAATTTTCAGATATTCCAAATTTATTAAATGTACTCATCTTGTTCATCACCGGTTTACTGTAATTTTCCATTATTACTGTATTTAATACGTTACAACCGTTCGAAGTGTGCTGTACATTATTCTAATCATTACATCTAACAGAATTTTCCATTCTTATAATATAAAATCTTTGGAGGTAAATTTTAAAATTTACATGTCCTAATAATTATAGAGTTCTGGTGTATAAGATGTGTTACTGAAATTTTTAATTGATGGAAAGAAACTTTTGGTCATTCCAATTCGGTTTACCCAAACATTTTCAAATTTTTCCGCATACTGATCATTAAATTTTTTATATAACATTGCTGTTACACTTTTATTCATTATTCTGAATTTCTGGTATATATATATATATATACATATATAATATTGTCACATGTTTGTTCTGCTTTTAGTTTCTTTTTAATCGAAAATATTGCGACGCATTTTTCTATTTTTAAGTTTATTGGTACTATTCCAGTTACCATCTTGTGTGTTTTTTTATAGGATTTTATTAGTTTTCCATGTTTCTGTGTTCACTCGCTAAAAATTTTTTAATTTCTTTAAACTTAACATTCCACCACAAAAAATTGTACTCCCATACAACAGCCTCAATAATATCGCCAATTTGTATAATATCATTCCTTTGTTATATTTTACATGACTGTAATTGTCAAACAGCTTTGTATAAATATTTATAAATTTCGTTAATTCTATTATTTATATACTTAATTAAGATTTCGAATTTTCATTTATTAATTTATCCAGATATTTCATCTATTCTTTTTCCATTAAATTTACAATTTATTCTTCCACGACTGAAAGTCACTCAAATTTGTTTTGGTCGTTCATTTAAATTATATATTTTGAAAAAAATGTATATCATTATACATTATCGCAATTTTTTTTTTTTTTCAATTTTCCAAATATTCATCCACTATTATTATTACTACTCTACGGTTGGCGAAGCCATGAACCCGCAAAGAGAACAAATAGACGGAGGGAGAGCCTCTTCAAAGACGTAGTTGTGTGACAGTGCAGTGTGCCTCAGGCGCAGTCTCGTCAGGATCGAGAAATCCCTACGTGAGATAGGGAACAGCGGACACCATAGATCGGCGTTCGGCTTTATAGTCAAGTCGTTTGTTCGGATAAAGTTTAATTTGTATGTTATTAGAATATCCTGAAGGTGTTATAGTTTAAAAATTAAATATGCAAACCTCTTGAAAACGTTTTTTAAATGTATCTATAAGACTTCATAAAGACGTCATTAAACACCATCATGAGACGTCAGTTTTTGGTCAGAAAAAGACGTCTTAAAGAGACCTCTTACTTTGTAACATCCGGCCTTTAAATGACCCCTTTGTGCTATCAGGGTATATTTATGAACACGTAAAAAGATTGTTTTTTATTTTTGTAGGAAACAGGTTCGACTAGTTTGTGAGTAGTAGATGAGGTGGTATAAAAAAAAAAAAAAAAAAAAAAAAAAAAAGCGAAAAAGAAAAGAAAAAAGAGGTTGTTTTTTATGTTGCAATTCTATATTTAATTATATAACGTGAAATGGCATCCAAAACTAAGCGGTATTTATTATATTTCATAAATTTCTAAATAAATTCCTATATATTTTAATGTTTTTATTCCGATTTTATATCGCAACGGATCGATAAAATGAAACTACCAATCACATATTTAGCGTCAAACATGTCTAGAAAATATTTTAGAATCGGCTTGTATTTGTCGCATTTGCAGTAGAGCTAGAATAAATTTCGAGACAATGTTAGCTGTGTAAAAATGAAAAGGTATCACACACGAAATCGGCCGACTAATCTAAAAAGATTGCCAATTTATGTAAAGTTGCTAATAAATATTACAAATAACTTTAATGGATCATTATTAAGATTTGTTTTCGTCCTCTATTGCCGGGCATATCGAATTTAAATATTTGATTCTCTTTTTTGGGGGCTTTATTCTTCCACAGCTCGTAAAACACACACGTGAGTAATAGTTGTAGTTTCAATGTGAGACTATCTCTGCATATCTAGTATTTTGTGCCGATTACGAGTTTTATATTCCCTTGTTATACAGCAAAGTGCGGATTAAGTGTGGTTGTGTGTGTGTACGTGTGTGTGCACGTTTAACCACGCTAGTAAAACGCCGTTGCCTTCTGTGCAACTTTTTAAAATTATTTCTAATTAAATTTTCGCTATGGCTGAATTAAGGCTTTTACCACCCTGTCGACCTGGATAGAAATTGAAGCAACTCTTGATGCATGTATATATTTTCAGTCGACACTAAGACTACGCCCATGTTCACAATAGGAGATGTGTGTAAGTTGCACTGGATTAACTTGTTCCGCAATGAAAATAGAAGCGAGCCATTATTTTTAATATCATGTAAATTTCGATGAAAGACTATAAAATCCGAGTACTTTTCGATTCCCCCGGCAATGAAAGTGGCACGGGGGCTGCGAATGGAGCCGCCGCATCTATTGCAAATTACAATTTAAAATGTCACATCGACAAATGAAATGAAAGAAAAGAAAAAGAAATGTTGTAGAACAACGCGCAAAATACGATGCGTATTTCTTCAGGAATCGGTTCGATTTTTGCGTTTTTATTCCTTTCTTTTTCGCTTCAAAATCATCATTTTAAACAACAGCGAAGGAATGGAAGAGAAAAAAGCGAAAAAAGACGAAACTAGTTCGAAAAGAAACGTGGGAGAGAGACGGAAGCAGGAGAAGTTCTTTGATGTAGCGTTTTATTATTGTCGCACCATATCGAAATGAATAGCGACGACCAACCACTTTCTCCATAGACTTTTCATTTGTTGCCATCTTCTCCGTAAAACGTACATCAACGCTGCAAGAACAAACCAACAACAAATTTGTGTATGCCGTTTCGCGGTGTATTTATTACCGAAGCAACATCATATGGGTGCACCAGCTCCCTATACAGGCGGCCGTCCATCTTTTTCCTCCATCTATATATATATACGGCGCTGCAGTACATAAATGCGCTTTCTTTATGGGGAGAGCGTTAAAAATTTTCCCTCGAAAACAACATTCGTCAGAATTTATTTACCGAAACTTTTCTCTAGAACGCTTTTTTATCCGTTCTCATTCGAAAGTTGGTATTTAAAAGTGTTTCTTGATTTTTTTTTATTATTTTTTCCTAGAATTTTTCTATCGGATTTTACATTGTTGTTGCTGGGTTGTTATTTTTTTTTTTTTGTTTTCTTTTTTCGACCCCCGGGAGAGAAGGAGTATTTTTAAAAATCAACTGCGGCGTACGATATTCTTTAAATCAATACAAACTGCCCGGCTATTATATACTTTTGGAGCAATTGATATGGTGCTTTTTTTTTTGTTTTTCCCTCTAACGATTACATTGCGCTAAATAAAAGTTCTGCTGGGGTAACACACAAGCAGAGTATGAGGAACCGATTCTAATAAACCAAGGCAGGTTATTCAAAATGTTTCACAAATAATCGTTTTATTTTCGCGCTACAATTAAAATAACTATATTGCGCAGTTTTGGCCAACGCGAAACACACGGATCGTTAAATGTCACGTTCCTTACCCCCCGGTTCGTTCTAAATCCGCTGCCGACATATCACCCCCAATGAATGAATTTCCCCAAAACAATATTTCAACCTCTCTTCTTTTTCATACTGATGATCACTGATGGTTTCAAAGAGTGTCAAGTGAAGTTCGCTCTGTGCTTTTTCCCCAGTCTTTCCCCGAATTACATTGCGAGTCTCTTAATCTTCGATTTTCCATATATCGTACGCGCAGCAGTTCTCTTTGTTTCCCCCTCTTCAGAGTTTTTCACGCAAAAAATTTCTTCATCACACGATTTCAAAAGTACATTCTGCAAACTTTTTTTCCTTCTCCCCCTTCCGATTTTCTAGTACTTCGCATATAGTCATGACCTTTTTTCTTCTTCACTCGAACGAGATCAATTTCATGTGGATTCCTAGCTGTCCCGCCGGGGCATTGCGAGCAAAGAGCTGATTTTAAATGGCTCTCTCATTGGTTCAACTCCTATTCTTCTTTATTTTCCAGTTTCAGCTTTATTTTTAATCTCTCTATTCAACCAGTCAGTGACTTTCTAGAAACTCGCCCCCTCTTTAACACATTCCGCACTCTCGGCTACTTTCGATTTTTAATCATTCTAGCTTCTCATCCGTAAATATCTACTTTAAAACTCACTTTCTCTTTGTGACGCTTATCATTAGCCTTTTCGAATAAACTAGTGTTGTCCTAGCATGTTACTTCTCTTCCTTTCATTTCCTTCTAGTTCATTCCTACCCTCGAATTATTTTTTATTCTCTGTCCTTAAACGTTTGCGAATAAAAAAACTTTTTTCTTCTCTCTTTTCCAGAGTTCTCTCTCTTCTCTTCTATATCAGAGTCCGATTTCGTACGTCGAGACCTGATTGTGCAACAATTGCTCGCCACGGCCATCGATCCTCAATTTTTCCTCATCAGTTCCTGCATCTGTAAACCAGTCCATTTTTTTTTCACTTGACTTATATATCGATTTGCCGGTCTGCCTTTGTTTCCTTCTGCCCTGTATGATGAATTTTTCCGTTTTACCGGCTCATACCGCATGTCCGAAAAATTTCAATTGTCGGTAGCAGTCGCTCATTATTATCAATTCCTCTAAGATCGGCCTATTTGTCCTATATTCCTGTAGAACTTAATTTCGAAGGCCTCCAATTTCCTTCCGGACACTGTGTTGATAGTTTACACTTCAGATCCGTGTGTCACACTGCGGCAACGCCTCGGATAGGATTTATCGAAAGGCTACGGTAGATAACCCTGACAGAAAACAAAATCCAGCAGCGCCTGTCTCCTTCGGAACGGCCATCTGGTCAGCGTCATGTTAGGAGCGGCTATTTTGGAAAGGAGAGAGACCCTACTACAGCTCTACACAACCCTCATGAAAACCTGATGAAAAACAATATTTCCCCGGAGTTACTATACTAGAATTGCAAATTTTTAATTTTAAAAATTGCGTAGCAGGTTTTCGTGACTGTGTTTCTAGGGGGAACTTTTCGGTTAATTTCGCGCCCTTATACTATAAAATTTAGCGAGACAAACTTTAAAGCTACTGCGGATCAATTCAAGGCGTGCTCTTAAAATTACAGCAATGCTCTGGTACAGTTACGATCTCGGACGCTACAGAGCTGTCTGATAATGTAGAAAGAAGAAATTACTGAACAGTTTTTGATGCAACCCGATTACGGCGTATTCTTAAAATGTTACGAATACCGTTAAGGAAGGATGCTTTCGTGTAAATGTATCCTTCGGGCTTCGAAACCGTTTACAGCTAGTTCATGATTAACTCCCAACAAGTATTATCACCATCACGGTACCATTTAAAACAGAAATGTAGTCATCGAAAATTATTAAATGTTTTCGATTATTTTAACTTTTTTTCAAGACGATCCGGGTCACAAATTTTAGATGCATGTTTTAAAAATGTTCTTGAACACTTCTTAATGATGGTGTTGATGCGGTAGATAAAAGCACTTACAGATCGGTTCCCATTTATCCCATCTTCCGACTTAATGGAGAAAATTAAAAGAGATAATAGAGCAGACTGGCGATCTTTTATAGATTCTTGCCTCAATAGAGGTAAAACATATAGGGTTATTCGACCATCTTTGCCCTCTTTGTCCACATCTCGTATCTAATTCCATCTGGTACAGTTCGTAGATTTGTTACAGTTATTTGCAGGCTGCGCTCGGGTTATTCTAGAATGTCGCGAAACTTTTCTGTAGTAGGCCTTCCATACTGAAATTGTGGCAATTGTACGAGTACCAGTTTTAAAGAGGACATTAATCATTTGTGTTTTTTATTTGTGGTTCATTTGAACATAGCACAATCGTCCTAACTATGATGAATTAAAGGCTATTAGAATATATCATACTGTATATATTCATTACCATGTACTGATGACCGTATCTTAGTAATTTTTACTTAAATTTGTAAATATGATCCGTATACTTATTTAGTTGATACGTACGTATTGTGCTAGCCGAAAATAGATTTGTTCGTCCGACTCGGTTGGAACAGTTGAACTGTTTCCTTTTAATTTCTTTCTTTTTTTTTGTTTTGGCTTTACTCACTTTCTTAACTTTTGCTATTCAGTCGCACTCCAGTGTCTGCTGCACTTGGGATATAGTCAGTTTTTAATTTTCTACTCATTCTCTTTCGGCATTCGTGGACTATGTTAAAGCATTGCGGTTATGTTTATTAGAACTAGATTTTAAATATATAAAATTGCTTGACAGATCCCATTTTCTTAATATATATATATATATATATATATATATATATATATATATATATATATATATATTGTAACGGATTCGATACCTACAGCGCTATCTTTTAGCGATGTTCGAATTATAAAAATATATTTCGTTGATTAAAATCATTCATTTCGTGATTTATCGAACACCGCGTTTCATTCGACGTAATCGCGGATCGTAGTGGGTATCGGAGATGCTTATCGGCTAAATTCGAAATTCCCGGGCACGGTCGAATGGACGACTGCGTCAGGTGAGACTGTGTGGTGCGTGTGTATTGTTGGTAGCGGCCGATAGTGGAGAGTACTCTACGAGTCCGAGGCGAGTGCGCGTCGGGTAGCAGCTTAGCCGAGAACATTGAGCTGAAGGAAGTTTGTGATATTCGTAGTCGCTTTAAAATACGTGTTAGATAGAAATATTCTAGAAAATTCGACGGCGTTCGAATTAATTGATAAGGTACGGGGTAATTTCAGCGATTCAACTATGTATGTCGCTTGGAATAGCCCATCGTGTACCGAAATCTTCGTGTGTGCATTGCACTATATTACAAGAGAGAATTAATTCGTTAATCAGTCAATAATGGTCGTTCGTTTAATTTGGTTGCAAGATCACGTCGTCACGTGTATCTGTTTTTTATACTAGTCTATACCGCATTTCCTTTTCTCTAACGTATGTATTACGTGGTCTCGTCGATTTATTTGTAATTTTCTTTTTTTTTTGAATACATATGTATGTGTTAAAAAAAAGTTTCATTTGGACACGTGGTGGGCCCGTGACATCTCCACCGGGGAGACTATACGCCTTCAAACGGCGGATCTCGCGAATTTTTATATCATTTTTTTTTCTTTTTTTTTTATCTTGTAAAAAAAGCCTAGAGCTCTGCTCGGCAGAGTGTCTATCCGGTGGTGGCAAGCCGCTCTTGCCACTGGTGCCCGATATTTTGTTTTAAATTTGCATAAGGATCGAATGAATTTGTAATAAATTGGCGCTCCGAAAGAGGGAGAAGACTCGATTTGTATCATAAAGCGGAATTTGTAACAAAAGGTGTCCGGAACAGTGACCAATAGTTAGATTTGTATCAATATATATATATATTATCCAGCTTCTACTTATTTATAGAATTAGGCCAAATTGTTTCTTGCCAGGCTAAAAAAAAAAAAAAACACGTACCTTCTGCAATACTTTCATGTTTGTAGAGCGAGGATACAGTTCATTTTTACGCCACACGGAAAAACACAAAATCACGCTTTAATCGCTATACACGAAAAAATCGTAAATAAGCTTCTACCTCGTGAAATTGTCAATATGCTCACATGGAATACACCGTAACCGAAAAATCCAGCCGTTTTAAAAAAGCCGAAAGAGAATTAAAAAATTCCGAAATCCAACCGAAAAATTTTTCACCTAATTCGTAACCGAACCATCATGATCTTCTTTATACGTACTTGTAAAAATACGCGCATGCGATCATGCTTTCGATCCTTGAATTATCCGTTGCAATAAATTGCAGCTTTGCGCATACTTCATCGTGCAACTTTAGGAAAAAATACATGAAAAACTGATTTTTAAACTAAAACTGAAACAAGTTGGAAACAAATTTTAGTTGACAAAGACGACAACGATCTCTCTTATCCGTTTAACAAGCGTAGCTAACTCTACCAGGCAGCGTTATCCGAAACTAATCAGGTTTTACCAAAAAAACGTATATCTATAAACTTTGCGAACATCTATTAATTACGTGAGCTGTTTTTCTTTTACTTTGGACCCCCCCCCCCCTTTTTGGTAGGATTTAGTAAGATTTTGTGGGACCTTTTCCTCTCACGTAAGATTTACGTTATAAGGACTGAATTTATTTTCATAAAGAAGTGTACTATAACAAATTTATTTAAATTTAGTCAAATTAAAAGTGAAACAGGCAACATCCATAATTTTCCCTAATTTTTCACTCACTTCATAGTCATCTATACCAGTTTTGTTTTTTTTTTCTTTTAAGAACTGTGAAGATTTTTTTTACTTTTTTCCATTCTCGAAATAAAAGTTTTTAATTTTTCAGTGGGCAAAATGGAACACTCCAAAAAAAGTAAAAAAAAAAATTTAATAAGAAATTTAATAATTTTTTTTTTTATTACCTATATAATAATACAGATTCTTTAAAAGTTGCCGTGAGATTTTCAGTTATGAGATTTGATGTGATTTTGCTGGATCCCTCCATCTTGAGCTCGCGTAATTAATGGATGTTCTGTTTCGCTTCCATTATGTAATGAAAAAAAAAAAGTTTAAACGCTATAAAACCACGATGAAATTGTATGCAACGACATTGCTATAAGTTGCAAAATGAATTATTAACTCCGGTTAAACGGTGGTGTGGCGATATAAACGATTTCCGGTCGAACGAGGAATTCTAAAAAGTGGTCTTCTGTTGCTTCTTTTATTTCTCGAGGAAAGAGTTTTAGAACTAACGGGGAAAAATAAATAACAGACTATGGTTTAACTCCTACGTCTCCTCATTCTTCGAACTCTTTTTTCTTGTCTATTCAGTCTTCTCTTTCACGCTTATCCTACTTTTTTAACTTTCCTTCTATGCGCCGTTCCAATCCCTCTGCGATTTGCCGCCTGCGTTTTGGGCATAGTCTGCTCCCTTCCTAGCTGTTCCTTTATTCTTGCCTTCATTCTTATTGTCCATTGCACCCCCTCCAGCAATCAATTTATTTGTGATCCCGATCAAATAATGTTCGGTTGTTCGTTGCTTTCAACTGAACAAGCTTTTTTTTATTCCTTTCTTTTACATATCGGTATTCCCACTCCATTCTGTTCTTCATTCATTCTCTCCCTTCCTTCTCCTTCTGTTATCCTAGCTCTTGATTCCTTTCTGTCGGCTATCTCCGATCGTGTAAGTATCTCAGTCTCTCTTACCTCTCTGTTCCATTGTTCTTGGGCCAATGTCCATGTTGACGAACCCGTAAAAAAAAAACAAAAAAAAAACAGTCACATTCACAACTGCTCGTAGTCACTGAACATCTATAGAATTTTGTGGATAAAGACCCTCGGATTTATGTAGCGGAACCTTTTATCAACTATCCGCGTGTGTAAGAAAGTGTTCGATCGAATAAATTTAAACAGTTTTTTGAATAACAAGGGCATAATCCTTGAATATAGAGTTAACTGATAAAAAAAAAACAAAAAAAAACGTAATAATCCAAACAACAGAGTATAAAGTTTTTTTTTGGTTTTTAATTTTTTGTTGTTTTTTTTTCTGGCCTGGACACGCGTGATCACACAAATACATTTTTATTTATGGATCAGTGAATTCCGCTTGTTTCAGCTCAATAATATTTTGTGATTGAAAAACGTACAAAAGGATTAAATAAAAATATGCGCCCATAAACTCGGCACTGTATTGCCGGTAACTTTTCCTATTAAGAACCACTGACCACACTGTTTACTAAATAAATATCTCAATAGCAATCAGTGGCGGATCCAGCAGGGAGGTAGGGACCCCCCCCCCAAAAAAAATCAAACCAGTGATGAAAACAGAAACTTAATTAATGCTAATAAAAGTTTTGTATAAATGTTATGTACCTGTGGATTTAATTATAACTAATATTTAATACTGTTTTAACTATTTTTATTCTATTTTAAACGCAACTGTCGTCGATCTTTTGTCATTTTCGTTTATTTTTTATTTCTATTTTTTATTTTTATTTTTCAATTTTAATTAAAAATAGTTCAATGAGAAATATTTAAACTTGCTCACGGACAATTCGGATTGGATTACTAAGAAAAATAAAATTAGAAGTAAAATCGAATAAAAATGCTATCGTTCAGGCTTTTCTATAGTAATTTGCTATTTAAATTCTAAACCACCATTTTTTAGGTACAATTTTATAATTTCGTTATATTTTTCACCCCCCAAAAAATAAAACAAAAGTTAAATTAAAAATTGTAATAGTAATTATGTATTTTTAAAACATTTTTAAATTTCTAAAGAGCTGGTCGCTATTTGATTTTCTTTATGAAACAAAAGGGGAGTATTTCCTAAATCTACTGCCTACCGTACAAGATATTGCGTCCTAATTATATACTCTCTGGATCCGCCCCTGACAGTGTAACTTTTTCACGTATAATTCTATTAAGGTTTCGCACCACTGTAACCTTTTATTATTAGTCATTATCACGGAAGAGGTCGAAGGAAAATGTAAAATATATACCTAAATAGGAGGTAAAATTTTAAAATAAATTTTTTCCAGCATTTTTTTCGAAAGATTTTATAGGAAAAGGAAAAAAGTATACGCACTGGTAATACGCGATATACATAAATATATTTTTATTCGAAATTTCCAGTTTCTAAAGGTTATTTCGAAAACAATATCTCGTTCGAGTCTTCGAAAACGTATAAAATTATGAAGGAAAACAAAAATGACATCACAACGAAGATTACATCGCGTTAAACTTAAATTACACACGCTAATTAAAATTCAAAGTTTTACTAATGATAATACCGTAATGGTTTATTTTCCTTACTAATAATAGTATGACGTTGTTAATCGAACAATTAGCGATTAACAAGGAAAAAACTGTTATCGCCCATTTCCTTGATTTAACCTGGTGGAAAAGGGAAATGAACAACACACGATGATTATTGTTCTCTGGAAAAAACCATCATTATCTCTGTATATAATATCCTTTAAAATGATAAATTTTGTTTAACCGATGTTCTCATCTTATTGGTTACAATGATTTTAGTCACCTGTGAGAACTGCTCATAATGTTGACACAACTATCCCTATATCATCATAGTGGATCAATAGAAATTACATTAATTTCATAGTTTTTTCTTGTACCACCGAAAGTAGAAACCTGGTCTCACCAATAATATGCCATCGAAAAAAAAAAAAATATATACATACATATATATGTATACATAAAAAACCTATTGATTGCGCAGTTGTTACGTTAGCGAAATTTAAGTTTGGATTTCTTTTGAAAGTGAAAAAATTCATTGTGTGATATAGTTTTGTAATTAGCAACAAGGTGCTTTCGTGGCAGTGAGATGGTGTTTATCGCAAAATCGTTTACAAGATGGAATAGACAGTTTTGTGTTTGCCTCTTTCGTGCGATATCGATTGGAATAGACACTATTTGTTTTTTCTCATCATTTGCGTGTGATATCAATAATACGGGGAAGGGGGCAAGGGGGAACGCCGCAAAATTCAACACGGAAACATTAAGACGATTGCGAAATTTTTCGGGTCATGGAAGCAGAAAATTCTGTAAGCCGTCTAACGTTCTTTTTCCAGTTGTCTAAAACGAGTCCCGCACTAATACATCATCTTTGCCACAATAATGATAGCGAACAATCAATTTTCAGGTATGTAATCCGCATTAAAAATTTCACGGTGCGCCGGTAACTCTGTTTAGGCGGCATCAACGATCACATTCGCAGCGGCCAGCTCCATCGGACGATTGGAAAGAGGCGAGAAATAAAACTCGACATTTCGAATTAGGATAAAAGTTTCGAAAATAAAAGACCAATCGATCAAAATATTTCCGACGTCTCCATAGAGAGCGTTAATAAGAGTAATTCTCTTTCGGAAGACTAGCAGAGGTTGCAGAGGTGAATCGCCTTCTCTTCATCGCGGACACGCTCTTTATTGAATCAACTTTTTGTCTTCTATAAACTCGGGCCCGACCGAATGAAAAATCGAATATGTTGCAAACTCCATCTTTTTCGAAAAGTGCTGCCACCGTACCAGCTGCAACCGTTCGCACCACACATTGTCCTTCCACGATAAAACCTGCGTATGCGCTAAGAAAAATAAAAAGCAAATCAAATTACTTTAGCGTGGTGGTCAAAAACTTTTTTGTTTTTTCTTGTTTGTCTTTCTCTTCTTCTTAACTATTTTTATAACGTACACATACATACATATATATATATATATATATATATATATATACATATGTATGTATCGGAAAATCTTTCCAGTTAGTGGCTGTTTTGCCGCGGTTCTAATGTTTCTTTAAACAGCACCGAAAATGGGCAACCAATAACACAATATTTCCGTTTCCAAGGAGGGAAAAAGGATTCCGGTAAGAAATTTCCGCTTTCGTGGAAAATTTCGGAAAGGTAAGTTTCTAATAAGAAAGTCGAAATTTTTCTTCTATCCGCAGTTTCTTCCGACAACTAATCTAAATGTCGAAAAAATAACACACGCGTGCGCAGACCCCGCGGCCAAAAATTTAAATTTCCTCGATGAAAATGTAATTTACCAGAGTACTACTCTCTCTATTAACATCGGTCCCGTGCTCTCGGTAAATTCGCGCCGCGTCGAACTTTAAGCAAGTACCACAGAAAAGTAGCCACTCTGGCTTCGTTAAAACATTACATTTCATTACCCACCGCGGACCTTCTTTTCGGGAAAGCCCTCTCTCCCTAAAAAAAAAAATAACAAGTCCCGCACAATTTTAATTTCGGCTCCTCTAGAAGGATTCAATGTTTTTTAATTATAGCGACTATTTATTATTTAAGGATAGCAACATTATCGACGCAAAGGCGCTAAATTACAAAAAAAAAAAGAAAAATTACTAATTAGTCGAGTACCGTATTTCTTGTGTTTCTGCAAATCTCTAGATACGCCCAAAATATGTATAATTGCACCTCTAAAATGGCCCAAAAAATACAAAAGAGTTGAGTTGAAAAAAAAATTTAAAAAACGAAAAAATCTAATTAGCCAGTAGTGCGTGCGCTATAATTTGGAATTGACAAAAAAAATAACAAATTTGGAAAAAAACAAAAATATATATATATATATATATATATATATATATATATATATATATATATAACACGAAACAAAAGAAAGGGACGAAGTTTAAACGTCGGAAAAAAGTGTCCCCCGATCGACTCTACTAGGCTGAATACCGTGATAAAATCACGCAATGTGCAAAACTTTATAGGGGAAAAAAAAAAACAATTAAAAACAGAGAAACGTACCACCCCGTTCGTATTATTACACAGCCCAAATTGCCTTTGAAATATATAACGTACTACTACCACCCCTTATAGGCGCTTTTTTTAACGGATACTGAGGAAATCTCGTTTCTTCGACCATTTAACAAGATTTCACCACACTTTCTGGTCGTAAAAAAGGACTCTGATAATTACGACGCTACAGCCATAGTGAATATTGATGTTTCTGAAAGCGTAGAAATTGCGAATAAATTTCAATTTTTTTTTTAATTTCACAATAAAATTAAGTAATCATCGCCGGTTTCGATTGCAGGCTTAAAATAACTGGCGTAACGCCTGCAATATCTGACAGTATTCACGTGAGCTTATACATATAGAAGTTTCCAAATTATTGTTTTTCTGTCTTTTTGTTCGTGTAATCAATATAAAAGTAGGATAAAATTAAATCTGCCATCCTTTCAAGATATCGTTGTTTGCATCGTATTTAAGCATATTTCCTAGAGAAAAGATACGACATTCTTCGACAAGTCCCAAATCGTTTGGCGAAATTTTCCGCAACAGGTGCACGCAGGCGATTCAACATACATCCAGTATCCGCACCTGCCATGTCCCATCTACACTTATCCTAATATTTTAACGTTGATCCGCACACTCTTCCGTTCATTGGCCGAATTCAACTTTGATTTTTCTCCCCCATCAAAGAGCGCTCCGTACAGCTGACCGTGCGAAAATATTGTATCATCGTTCTTCGCAGTGGTACCAGTCTCCATTGTTTTTAGCATCCACGTTTTGTCCGCAATGTGAGAAAGTAAATGCAAATAGATTATTGTAAATTCTATTATTTCGCCCAAAACAGTTATTACCTGTTCTTAAGACGTCTTTTTAAATTCGAGTGGTGGCCCATTTCGTTTACGAAAAATGCCACGGTATTCGGGATCGCAGTATTTTACATTTGAGACTTGGTTGTTTTTTATTTATTTATTTTTTTTTTTTTTTGGTAATAAATTTTGGCACGTTTGCGTTTTGTGGTAATTTTTTTTTTTTCGATTTAATTTCCTATCTTTCTTTTGCGATTAATTATACGTTTTTAATTGCCATTTAACAATTTCTTTCTGCTTGTAAATCAAACTAACACAGAAATTATAATTATTTAATAAATAATATTATTTATAAAAACAGCACCGATACGTTCCGTAGTACAAATTATACAAAATCGTGAACGATTTCTGCTTGTTCCTCGTCGGACGAGCGCTTGTGTCTCATTTCTTATAAAAAATGTCTAAAACGGTAAGCGAATAGACCTTACCGTACAGATTCCTTTTTTTTTTTTTTTTGTGTATAATAGAAAAAAAATTACAATAAGTTAATAAACCCTCCTGGGGGTAGCTGCTGCTCCAGTGTTGGTCGAGCCAAAAAAATAAAAAAGACAGGTTCGTATTAGAGTTCCGATTTCGGGTGGGCGCTCAACCCGTACACTGGCTGTTCCGTTTGCGAACACTCAGCAGTGTTTATGCTCACCTCTACGTTCTTTATTCATACCGTATAATAACTTGGAGAAAAATTATCGCGATCTAGACATTTTTAATCGTCACGAGGTCGTGAGTTCTTAAAAGCTGTTCGGAATTTAACGATGTGAGGCTTTGTTGTAATGAGTTCCTTAAGTGTTTCTTAGAGTGAGCATGGAGTGTGTATGTGTGAGCGTGTATGTACGCGTGCATGTTACAGGTGTGAGCTGTGTTGTGAATAGAATAGAAGTAAAATAAGTAATATTAAATAACATCGTCGTGTACGTACGGGTATAATTTGTATATTGCGTTATTTCGTAATTCTTCTTTTCTTTCGTTTGAATTGTACACTTGTATATTTTACCGAATTGTCTTATTATATTGTGCTGTGCAGTAACTGGCGTAAGCTGTTGCACTGACGGATTGTACAAATAAATAAATAAATAAATAATAATTAAAAATTCGAGAAAATTCAACGCATCGGGAAAAATTTGTATTAAGATTTTACTATATTTTAAATTCTTAATGAAAATCAAAATCTAATTTTATTTCCATCTATTCGATTATGTTTGAAATATTTTCCATCGCCGTTAATACGAATCAGGTATAACGAAGTGAGCAGGAGAAATTTTTAAACCAATCACGCGACACGAAAGAAAACGGGGTTAACATACGTAAAACTTTTTTATATTAGATGGATAGATAGACTGATATTAGTGCTAAAACTCACGATCTCGTCCCTCTTACTCATTTCTCTAATAGTACTATTCTATCAATTCGTTCCCTTATCTCCAACTTGCTATCATCTCCCGTTATGTTTGACACGGCAGAATTTCTAGCTCGGTCGGCCGCCCTCAATGGCCCTTTCTCTGATCATTTTCCAGCTTCCGACTTAGTCCTTTCCTCAATCAATCATTCCATATTTTGGCTGGATAGATTATTCTCTAATCCCGCTTCACACGATCTTCCGGTCCTCAGCTTTGGTTCCTTTCCACTCCGTTCAGTCGTCGTTCTACTATTGTCCCCTTAATCAGACTAAGTTCAACGCTGATTTATTAGAATTCAGTTTTTAAACTACTATAAAATAGTGTTCATAGTGACACGGAAATATTTTTTTTTTCTTTTTTTATTTAAACCATGTACGAAACCTTAGTCCTCACCAAGTCAGTTGACTTGTCGGCAGGTTCCCAAAATAAATATACATGAGTATATTTATTTAATAAATAAATCCTAAGTTTCTATAACTTATCATTATTCATCTAAAACTATTTAAGCATAAACCATTTAATATCTATTTCTCACATATCATCAGGAACAAATAAGCCTTAAGTAGTGACGTACCCAATATAAACTTTAACCGAATTAACTTATATATACATATATATATACAGACATATACACATATTTGTTGTTAACTAAATTCTAGCAGCAATTCCTTTTATTTCAGTTCTACTTATTTTATTGTTGTTTTGCTGTAATATATTATTTATCGGTATATTATTAAGTGTAACTTTATTAAAACCATTTGTTGTAGTTTGTCTTCATGTTTATTAGCGTGTCCTCTGTGTTGAAATTCATATTGTCTAACGTTACGCAAACTGTAATTACATTTATTTCTTGGTGTTACATTCTTTTTCCAGATATTTAATTAGTAAATTGTATTTACGTATCATTTTCGGGGTAAGTAATAAATGTCTTTTTCTAATATTCGAAGAATTTACATTTGTCAGAGTTTCATGTATTTTTTCCCACACAGACAATTCCATTTCTCGGCAGTGGAGAAAGTTTGCCATTTAAACCCGTAGAAAATCATTACTTCTAGTCACTTTTTTTCTATATGCGAGCCACCTCGATCGATTACTGAGTTTTTATTCATAATTCAAATACAAAAAATATTAATTTTAAGATAAATAGCCCTTAACTCGAACCATTCAAGTCTGTATTGAGCTGGTCTTTTACATTTTCTTATTTCATAAATCGTCCATCCGTTCTAAGATGGACCATGTTTAATTTTTTCTAACTATGATGCTGCCCACTGTGGCCTTTACAATACACGGCGGGTTAACTGTTAGATATATTTCAATTAGTTCTTCACATTATATCTCTAGTTAATCTTAATTTTTAATCTTGATTTTTAATTTTAAATCATCTAGGGCACCAACTTTTTCGTTCTGCGTTATTATAATTCTCATTTATCGGCCTATGTAAAAATGGACAGTACGCAGCTATTTCATTTATTGTCGCATTTCTTTTTAGGGCTCTTTTAGTTATTTCTCCGTTTCCTTTCCTTTTTCTTTCCTGCGCGTTAATGTTTGCGACGTCATCCAATATGTTAGCGGCCCTTATGTTACTGCGCTTTTTATATTTATACTTTCACTTTGATTGATAAATTTTTGGTTTAGTATGTTCGATTTATGTAGTAAGAATGGTTAATTGTTGTTTATTTAGAATAAACGATAAAAAGAGTGTTGGGCATTCACGCAACGGGCATACTTGCCCAGTGAGACCTACAGCTTATTTATTTTTTAAAAAAAACTTACATCTTTTAATCTATGAGCGACGGAAAAATATGCAACCTTTTTTTATTTTGGCAAATGGTTAACCTCCCACTGAGCAATATCGAAATGTTTTAGACGTAAAAATGTCACCACGAGTTATACTTTGAAATTTTCATTCGATACGTTAGTGGCGCATACGAAAAATTACCCGGCGCAGATATTTTAAATCAATAAACTCGAATTAGGTCGCATATCGTAACTGTAACTTATAGCCGAATAAAAATTTTTGGAATTAAAAATGCTGCTGCTTCGAACTTAAAAGAGGAACTCCGGAATTTTTCATCATTTTCCCTACAACAATTCGAACAAGCCTAATTTCAGCAGAACTCAGAAAGCCTAATTGTGCGGTTTAGTGTCGTAGAGGTCTCATATTTTCCGACAAAAACACTATTTCGCTGCCAGTAACGTAGCCAGAATTTTTTTCCAGAAGAGGCTCTACCTATGTGCATATAAATCATAGATAAGTAAAGATACGATTATAATTTTAAAGATAGAGATCTGTTGCATCGTATATTATTATTATATTTCGTCCGTAAATTATGCAACCTTTCTGAACCGCGTTAATAATGAAACCAAGCAAGTCAGTTTTTGCTCATTAGAGGAGAATTCTTATAAGGTAAAAGGCTTCGAAAAATGCGAATGGTTTATTTTATTTTAATTGATTCTTACGGCTCCTTAACGAATAAAAGTATGTTAAAACATATTTAACGTTACTGCGCAAATTTCTTTCTAACGAATACGGCGAGGTTTCCGATTACTATTAAGCTAATTGTTAAAAACAATAAGAGACGGAAAAAAATGGCGAATTTTCAACATGTATGAATACATAATCATAAAATATGTTGCCAACTACTCGACTGGAACGAAGGAGTTCGCTGCTACATTATTCTTTCCAACGTAGGATGTGACGGAAATTACCACGCTATAAATTTCTAAAAAGCGCCAAATTCATAAGTCACATAAAAAGTAGACGATACGCGCCGACACATACTGTAATGTAGAATGGAATTCTGCGATGAGAAGTTAAAGTAGTTACAATATCAAATTGTCTGTAACGCTTACTAGTCTTTATATATTTTGGTGGAGGGGCAGGAATATTAGCCGATTGTTCGGTTATAATAATAACGTGTGTACTGATAATACTTTCGTAATTCAAAAAAGACGTTTTATTTTATATTCCGAGGGCGTCCAGACCCGCGTCGCTCCCCTTGACTACTGCGCACTGTACGATAAATGAAAATTGATAGTTGACGAATTTATCTATACTAGCCTAATAATTTTAAGAGCCAAATTTAAAAACAATTCAAACTTCATATATATATATATATAAAACTCGGCCATTTTGGCCTCGCAAGGGGCTGTGCCCCTTGACCCCTCTTACTTTTATTTATGTCTTTTTCTCTTCTATACTTTGTATAAAATGATCAAAATTTACAACGTAATTCTTACTGGCATCAACACAAAAAGAAAAACAAATCATAATCCCAAAAATCCTATCCTAACATTTAACTTTCATTACATAAAATTAAGATATTGTTTCATTACATTTTTCGTTATATATTTCGTTACATAAAATTGTGACATTTTTTAAATAACAATAACAAAAATCCTATAAAATATAACAAACGTTACATAAAATTGGGACATTTTTCGTTACATAAAATTGGGACATTTAGCGTTACATAAAATTGGGACATTTTTTCGAATGGGGGGTAGCCGTTGTAATTAATATATTGATTAATAATAAAAACACTGTTTTTAGGAAATATTTTTAATTATATTTTAAATAAATTTCGACATGTTTCGGCAACAAAATACCATAATCATTTACCATGATTAATTAGCACTTCGCTGCCGAAACATGTCGCAATTCATTTAAAATTTAATTAAAATATTTCCTAAAAACAGCGTATTTATTATTAATCACCACATATAAAAAACACGGAAATGGATGGCTTAAATATTATCACTAATTCAAACTTTCGTCATTATTAATTAGGCAAAAACTTCTGTAATTGTTAAAGTGATTTACCGGCGGCGCGATGCGGTAATTACTAGAAAACTCAATCACCAATATTGTTGTTTTTTTTTTTAATGCTGCAAAAACTTTGGCTCGAAACAATTGTATGTTTTAAAACAAAGTTCCTAGCCACCTCACAAAAAAAAAAAAAAAAAATTAATCATTTTTCCATCGTCAGTAACACATTTCTTACGTAACCGTGATCAGTTCAAACTACAATTACGAGCGACGCTTAACAAGTGGCCTACGTATTTTTTGACCCTCCATCGACAAGTTATAAACTGAAATACGGAAAGTACGACACCTGTATTCTATTTTTCCTCACATTTTAAGAGGTTAATTTTTGAAAACGATCCGCGCATTTATCTATTAACTCATTGTCAGTGAACGCAATTTAGACAGATTTTTTTTTTAATTTATTTATTTTATTGTTTTGCAGAAAACCCTTGCTCAGAACGTTTTTTTATATTTTATAAAAATTCGCGACATCGATCAATTGGAAAAGACTACGGAATAAAAAAAAAAAATCCAAAGACAAAAGTCAAATAAAAAAAATTCAAACAAGATTATCCAAGACAAAATTATTTAATTAGTCCGATTACAAATAAAAAAAAAAAAAAAATATCATAGCAACTCAACCACCAATTGCCGATGAAAGAAACATGTCGATTGGGACTCTTTGTTCTATCTTCACAATATATCAAAACTATAATCGACATCAAAGGTGTTAAAACTACCTTCAATAGAAAATTGTATTTTTTTTTATGATTTCGATGATTTAAACGAAATGTATCTTTCGGCAAATATGTACCGAACGTAAACATTTTTCAAAAAAAAAAAAAAAAATTATAATAGGCAAAAAGTTAAAAATGCGTCGATTCAACTAATTCGACGAGAAAAGTATAGCAGGCTTCCAGTTTGTATTTTCTCGGTTCATTTAAATAAAGAAATTAAGCACACACTTACCCTGCACCGGGACGTAAATATTCAAATATAAACAGTCTTCGCTTTGATTCTGCAAATAGGGCAACAGTCTTTTCAGGTACTC
Organism: Icerya purchasi; assembly: GCA_039619475.1. Classification (NCBI taxonomy): domain Eukaryota; kingdom Metazoa; phylum Arthropoda; class Insecta; order Hemiptera; family Monophlebidae; genus Icerya; species Icerya purchasi. The sequence goes on from CM077116.1 coordinate 367,348,631, forward strand.
TAATCGGCCTTTCGGCATTCGCTTCAGAGCGGACGTTTCGTTCGTCACGTCCGGCAGCCTTTGCGGACATACCGGACTGAACTTGTCGGCCAGTTTAACTCCGGTCCACAGCGAACCGGTTACCGGTGGCATAAACCGTAAATTGTCGACCGGTGGAGACGCGTACGGTATACCGCGAAAGATTTCGACCGCGTCCAGGTACCTGGAATCGGGCGTGACGATAACTCCAGTCAGATCGCCGTACTTGGTTCGAACTATTCGACTAGAAGTCAATGTAGCCGTGACGTCGCTTAAAATCATGATCAGCAGCAGGTAAGAAACCATCAGGAATTCTTGCCGAACGATTCTACAACATCAGCTGCTATCGTTGCGCGATGAAAAGGCTAAAGAATCGGCCAGGCACAGTCCCGAGGAACGCGTAACTCATCGCTGCTCGCTCGCCGCCGCACAAAAGTATCGCGATTTCGCTTAATTTTTGATTTCGCTCGGTGCCGAAATCGTCGAAGCGTTCTTATTATTAATGTCGTAAAATCGGATCGATCGCGACAGCTATTCGAAAAACCGAAAAAAACCAAAAAAAAAAAAAAAAAAAAAAAAAAAAAACCCGGAAAAAAAAGAGACACACCGGACGCTGCTATACGTAAAACCGCATTTTGCCGCGAACTTTACCGGGCGGAGGGGGCGACCGTCGAGGCAAACTTAAATTATATTTCCGGCGACTCGAAATCGAAATATTCCGACGCAAGTCGTAAAATCGAATTCGAAAAAACCATAACAGCACACGCATCACCAACCGGCACAGGACGCACGCTACCTGAAGCTGTCGTCGCTTCTTAAATACTAAAAGCCGCAAAAGACGACCGCGCTCAGAAATCGCATAATGCGCTTAACGCGCATGCTCCATTATACTTTCAGCTTAAAGCCGCTGAGTTTTGCCGCCCAACGTTTACGACTCCGCTATCGATATCAACAATCGATATTTTAAAACGATTACGCTATAATCGTTTACAACTTTACCCGTCATTTTCTGCACTATCGTGCAGTCCGCTGAAATATTTTAATTATCGTCACATCGAATGTGTTATTTCGTTTCGACACTGCAAACGGTTTTCGGTCGAAAGCGGGAACGCTTTCTCTCGAAAAACTGTTCGCGTTTTTAACCCGATCAGCCGCTTCACAGACGCTAAAGTTTCAACTCGCTTCGTGTCGTTCATCTATAATGAGCGTCTTCGAGCGTCACCTCGCGCGCATTATTGCCACTCTCCGTTTAATCGATTTCAAACTATGGAAAACTAATCGCTATTAATGTCATCAAGCGACTCGGCCGCTCCGTCCTTTTCCTTCACACGTCAACGTTCTATTTAACAATAGAATTTCCGATTTTTTTTTTTTTCGTTTGTTTTTTCGTTTTCTCTTTTCTGATATTCTCTATTTCTTCTATTTTTTGTTTGCGTTGTTTTCTTTCCTTTGTTTCTCTCCTTTCCTTCTTAATCTAATCCGGATGATGTCGTTGGTCGAGTTGCTAAGGAACCATCGGACATTGTGTCGATTGATTGCAGCGACGACGACAAGTAAAAATTATTAAAACGAATTATAAATGCGACTCAAAATTTAAAAACACCTTTAGGTCCGTACTATACTGTTTAGTAATTTCAGCCGAAGAAAAAAAAACTAGTACGGTATTTAAAAGTTGTCGAAAGTAGGCTATTTGCAGACGATTTCGAAGCCCTTTGAAAGGTAGAAACCGTCCTTTGGATGAAAAAAAAAAGTTCTGGAAAACGATTGGTCTTATAAAAACCCGCCAGACAAACTTAACAATTAAAAAGCCAAGGAATACACTTAAGGTGCCGGAGTAGCCGGCTTTAGTGAACTGGTTGAAATGTTCACAAAAATTACTAGGCAATCTTTATGACGAAAAAAATATAACATCGGATCGGGTATATAACTGCGATGAAATCCGAAAATAAAACCGGTCGTCGAAAAGAAGATTACTGTTAAAATAAGTCGTTTTATGACCCTCACAATTTTGTATTTTCTCTGAGCAGACGAATTAAGAAATGCTTCGCGAGTACTTGGAGAACCTGCAGTGAATCTTGATGGCTGTTGAATTGTTTCATTAGAAAATTCGTAAGTTTCAGCGGAATGCTAGAGATCGACCACTACTATTATATTATTAGGCACGGCTGTTCAGAAAAAAAGTCTGCAACAACTCATTGTAGACTAGTGGTTTATTTCCACTTTCGCACTACACATCGTCTTCAACCGCTTGATGTTGCATTTAATAAGACCTTTAAGAACGTATCACACAACCGGATAATATCATCATGGTTTCGCTTAGATCCAGGACATGTGATTACCACTTTTTTCGTATACCATCTAGCGTTCTTAAAATCATTAAGGACAATTGACAGCTTGTACAAAACCTTCTTTTGTACAGCCTGTAGTCAATTGTCATTAATGCTTTTTAGAAGTTTGCTATCTGGAGCCTTTTAATAACACGGAGTTTTTTCATAGGCATAGCTGCAGCAAAAAGATTCCCCCTCAAAGAGGACAGAAAATAGTATTGTGCACAACAGAGTTGTTTGTTTTGGTTAGTTACATCACAACAAACGCTGGCAGAGAAGATTCTTCTGTTATAAATGTAAACAATTTTAAAAAATGACCCCGTTAACATTCGGTTACTGATGTTCTATTTTCTGTTCTTCATGATCGGCATCTTTAACGTCAGCACGAGAGCTATGAGATCATGGTATTTTACTCTACTGACCATTCGCCACGTAGTTGACAACAGAGTTCATGAATAGGTCGAACAATTGACGAAACCGGTTGGACTAATTTATTATATTGTTTTATATGGTTCATTTTTTAATGTTTTTACAATCTAGATTATGCTATAAAATTTTTGTGAATTGTTGAATGTCATATGATGTTCGTGTAACAGAAAATAGAACATCAGTAACCGAATGTTAACGGGGTCATTTTTTAAAATTGTTTACATTTATAATGTAATGCGGTTTAAGGAAGGAAAATACTTATAGTTCTTCTTTTAATCGGCCGAAAAAGAGCTATGACACATACTAGTAATGAAGCAAACAAACGAGCATATCGAGGAAATACGCAATTATAAACATCTTTATCGTAAAGGGAAAGAAAAAAATTAATTAAAAGAGGTTCTAAATAAGTGTGAAAAAAGAAAAATTACAAAGGAGTAATAAATTGAAAGAAAAAGAAAAGAAAAATTAATCAAAAAAGAGGATGCACCGTGTATTATATTACACCAAAAAACTATATTTTGATTCCACAAAATATTATCGGATAAATTGCCAACTACGTGGCGAATGGTCAGTAGAGTGAAATACCATGATCTCATAGCTCTCGTGCTGACGTCAAAGATGACGATCATGAGGACGTATATTCTCAATTTCAGGAAAATTGTTACTTTGCAATTTTTCCGCCTCGGGCATTCTTTTTCTTTCCTCAGTCAACCATTCTCTACTGTGGTCAGACATTTATCCTTCTTTATTTTTTAATCCTGCCTCTCATTGTCTTCAAATACAACCGGTCGTCTTCAGCCGTGGTTTCAATCCTCTGTTTATCAGCGCTGCGCGATCGTTTCTTTAAGCAGACTGCGATTTAATCACTCTCTTCTCCCCTCTTCACGATTTCGTTTTTCCCTGCCCCCCTTTCCTGATTATCCCTTTCGTAATTCTATCTCTACTCCACTATATATTGGAAACCACAACTTCTTGGAATGCCCCGGTCCTTGGTTCTATAAGCTCTACTTTGTACTCCGAAATCGTAGCACTGGGTCTTCCTGCTCTTCCTTATAATTCTTCTTTTATCCCTTCCCATCTACAGCTATAATACCTGTACTTCAATCTTTCATAAGCTCTATCTCGAATCGATTTAATCCCTTATTTTAACTTTTCCAGTTGTTGGATCAAAACCTCTGGCGCGTCCAAAAAAGTATAAAATAATACTATTATTATTTTATAATAAAAAAAAAGAAGAAAAAAAAACTAAAAATTTGTTTTATACTTACGAATAATTAGTGATGCTATCAGTGGGTACCCACCCGGGCCACGCCGCGATAATGGGAAAAAGTCGACTTTTTTTTATATTTTCTGTCTTCTTGATTACGAAACTTAAATATTTATTCCACGTTCAGGCGGTAATGAAAAATTAATTAATAACGCTCGAATGTTAGCTAGGACAATTTATTTTTCATTTAATGTTAAACCCCTGAAGTGCACCATCTTACGCGCCACCTTGCCACACTTATCCGAGATAATAACTTTATTTTTTACATTCCTACCTAGATTCATTTTTGCAGTAAATGTTTCGGCGATCAGAAACGGTTACATTTAAATCACACAGAAAGACTCCTAAACCCAAGTATGCTTCCATATTTCTACTAGACCTTTAAAATAGAAAATGAAATGCGACAAAAAACTGAAACCTCCTTACCTTTCGGATGAATAAATATTTTAATGTGTTTTGCACAATAGCCGAAAAAAACGTAAATTTTTCATCGGTTTTATCGTGATAAAAAGAATATAATAGTTCTACATTTTAATTAATCCGAATAAAGCGATCGACAGCACGCATTACTTATAATTAAAGCAAGCGTTCAAAGTAAATTATCGATTAATAGATTTTCCAAAAAAAAAAATAAATAAAAAAAATAGTAAGATAATTAATAAAGGAAGTATAACGAAATTTTTAAATTCAGTTAATAAAAAGAAAATAGAAATGAAATAGAAAAAAAAAGAACGAGTTCATAAAAAATTGTTTCTTTTGTTTTGTTGTTTTTTTTTGAACGCGTCAACTATGGACATTAACCAAATGAGCACCTAACCGAACCGCCGATGATACCTGGTCAAAAATTCGCATCGAACAAAATAGCGTATAACAATGGAACGGTAAAATAAAATAAATTTTCGTTTTCACTATTCTTTTTCAATCTTTTTTTTTTTTCCTACCCTGGGCGCGCCAGCGGCCTTGACCCAACAACATGAAAAATTAAGAGGTAGAACTAAATAGCCAGGCGGTCAGAAATGGAAAAAACAAAGGACAGCAGCAATGGAATAACTGAAGGCAATGGGAAGGAAAAGATATAGGTAGCGTTAAAGGGAGTAGGAAGACCCAAAGCTAAAAGTTGGACGTAAAGAAAGGAGCGTTCGTTAGAGAGTGCAGAACATTCGAAAAGGATACAATTTGAATCACAAATATATAAGACGGTTGAGAAACGTGAAGGGAGCAGAAAGGAGAAAGATCTAAAGAAAAACGAAAGCGAGAAAAAGGGAGTAGAGAATGATTGATTCTGAGTCTAATTAAGGAAACAACCGTGGAACGACGACAGATAGGAATAGAATGAAACCAAGGCAGGAAACGAGAAACCGGTTGAGTAAGACGGTAGTGCGAATAGCGATTAGAGGATAAAGATGGATAGATGTCTAGCTAAAGTCTGGAATGATTAGAGAGTGATAGGGAAAGAATGTCTAAAGAAGGGAAAGAATCAAGGAAAGGACCATTGCGAGCGGCTGAGCGAGCTAAAGAGTCAGCTGAGTCATTGCCCTTTAGGAACCCATAGAAAGTCTATGAGGATGAAACGGGACGAGAGCAAAGTGTAGACGAGAGATCGAACTGAGAGAATGATACCGTTAGAGGAATGAAAAGGAGGAGAGGAGATGGCTTGAAGAACGCCTTTGGAATCGGAAACGATCGGGAATTTGTGAACCCCACTTGTAGAGGATATAAAATGAATGGCACGAAGAATTGAGATCGATTCGGCCGAGAAGATAGAGCAGAAAGAAGGAAGTTTAAAAGACTCAGAGTGCAGGAACTTAGGAAACGTATACGCACCACCCACGTTCCCATCACTCTTGGAGCCATCCGAGAAGATTAAGATATGGGAAGGAAAAGAAGAGTCCAGCAACTGAACGAATTCGAAGTTGATTACATTGTGAGAGGAAAAATTAGCTCGGATTGGGAAGGAGGAGAAATTGATGGGGAGCCATATGCTATTAAAATCGAAAAAAAAAGTGAAGAAGACTGTTATAAAAGGAAACGTAGGGAGAAAAATTGGAAACACGAGCAGCTATATGCGATAAAATCGTAATTCTCTGGGACGCCAAGCGCCAGTGATTTTTGATATGAAGATAGAAAGGAATAAGATTGGATGAGGAAATGGGGAGGCGTTTTATTAAAAAATGATACCCAAGAAGTGAACGACGAATGGATAGAGGTTGAATGGCAGATTCAGATAGAATCGCAGGAATAGATTTTAAAGAGCCAATGCATAGACGAAGGCAGGAATTTTGAATTGAGTCAGATTTCAAAAGGAGAGATTTGGAGGCATTGCTATAAATGAAGGAGCAGTAGTCGAATTTGGACCGAATAATTGATTTGTATAGAATTAAGAGAATGCACGGGTCACCGCCCCATCTGAGCGGAGATAAAGATTTGAGGAGACGTAGTCTTTTGATCGAGGAATTATAGATATAATTAATATGTTCATGAAACGTAAAGAGACTATTTAAGAAAAGACCTAGGTAACATATGGAATTAGCAGTGGGAATAGGAATATCAGATACACTGATGTTTATAAAAGCACGGTTAAAGGGGCGGAGAGCAAAAAAATAAATAATGAAAAATACATTTATATGAAAAATCAAAAACTTACCTGTTCTGTACAGCGATGAAGTTAACAGTGACGATTATATTTATACTACGGTAAATTATTCGATGATGAAATTAATAATACTAATAAGTAGTATTGCTGATATCAATGATTTTCTACGCTATCAATGGAATCCGATTAAAAAATTTATTGCAATGAAAAATACGTTGACTTAAATATAATTAAAATACAAAAAAACAGTAAACAAACCATTTTTTATGCACAAAAAAGGATAATAGCAGTTGACGGTTTTAATTTTAAAAATAATAATCTATACATTAAAGGACGGTTTTAAGTTTACAGCTTCCATTAAAGCACTTTTATCGATTTCACAAAAATTAATGCTTAAAAACACGATTATTTTAAAAATTAATTTAAAAAAAAAAGTGATTTGTCACTACTATGCGAGAGAGGTAAGGCATAATTCGAAAATATGGTCTATTTCGTCTATCGTTGCATAAGCTGTCTTAGAAAATAACCTTTCGGTGGATAGAGATGTTGCTAGAATCATTAATTATTTTCTTTTGGATTATACACCCTGTCAAGAAAGTATCGGGAATTGTTAAATAAAACGAACAATTTTTAATTTTCATCCAAATTTATTTTGTCACCTTCAAAATAACATCCATTCGAAGCGATGCACATATGCCAACGCTTTTTCCACTCGGCAAAGCACTTCTGATAGGCGGTTTCCGGGATGGCCTTTAGCTCTCGCGTCGCATTCGTCTTGATGTCATCAGTCGATTCGAAGCGCATTCCCCGTAGCGGAAATTTGAGTTTTGAGAATAGGAAGAAGTCGCAGGGTGCTAAATCTGGTGAATACGGCGGTTGTTCGATGATATTTACCGAGTGTTTGGCCAAAAACTCATTCACAATTATGGCTTTGTGAGACGGCGCATTATCGTGATGGAGAATCCAAGAATTGTCGACCCACAAATCGTTACGTTTACGACGGATAGCCTCTCTCAAACGTCTCAAAACACTTAAGTAAAACTCTTTGGTGACTGTCTGTCCGGCTGGCACATATTCATAGTGTACCACGCCTCGAATATCGAAGAAAACAATCAACATGATCTTCACTTTCGATCGGCTTTGGCGAGGTTTTTTCGGCTTTGGCGCGCCAATTGGCCGCCATTCGGACGATTGCTGGTTCGTAAGCGTGTCGTACTCGTACACCCATGTCTCGTCACCAGTAATTATCTTTTCCAAGAAGGTAGGATCCAAATTGGCTCGATCCAGCATGTCTGCAGCTACCTGTTCTCGGTACTTTTTTTGAAAGAAATTCAGGTCTTTCGGAACAAGCCGAGCCGCAACGCGTTGCATACCCAATTTTTCGTGCACAATCGTACGTACGCTCTCGTGTGACATGCCCAATCCATGAGCCATCTCTCTCAAGCTCACATGACAATTTTCAGCAACGATTTCCTTGATTTTATTGACGTTATCATCGGTCACACTCGTTGAAGGCCGTCCAGAGCGAGGCATGTCTTCGACCGTCTCCCGACCATCCTTGAACGCTCTGTACCACTCGTAAACCCGCGTTTTTGATAAAGCAGATTCACCAAAAGCCTTCTGTAACATTTTCAGTGTATCGGCACAAGAAATTTCGTTCGAAACACAGAATTTAACACAAGTACGTTGTTCAATATTTTCACTCATTGTAAAACTTCGACAAAACACTTCAAGGTCGACTGATTTTAACAGCTGCTGTAAACACACTGGTTGACAGATCGCGCTAAAAATAGGCATCATAATACAAAACAGTTGTACCAACCTGGAAAAAAAAATGATCTGCCTAGCTATTACTCGGGAGATTTAAATTGACAATTCCCGATACTTTCTTGACAGGGTGTACAAAAAGTTCGGGAAATATTTTCATGTGATTTTTCCAGTATTTCTCAATGGGTCTTCTTGTCTTGGTGGTAACTTCAGTACATTACCATTGCAGATATAGTAGATGAATCTGAAGTTTCTTGAGATGCCTTATTATCAAAAAGAAATCAATTTTGGTTCCAGCACACAATATTAAGTCCTGCCATCTTAGACTTTGGCACTCGTTTCTCTTTTCGCTAATCCTAATTCCTTTTATCTCTTGATTAATAATCCTGTTCCTCCTTCTCGTCTTTGGTTCTATGATTTTCCCAGTTTGCGTCGGTCATAATTACTAAATTATCTCGCCTCCGTTTCTCGCATCTCCTTTCTCTCTAAATCGCTTTTCCTTGGCTGCATCTCCTAATTATCCATTGTATCCCGAAGGTGGCCAGTATGTTTGTTAAGGCGAATCACGTGCTCTTCCAGTGTTCTTGTTTATCTCGCGAGCGTGAGTTACTTTATTGATCATCTTTTAAAGTTTAGACATTCTTTCTCTATCACGCTCTAATCATTCCAGACTTTGGTCTGACATGTATCCATCTATATTCTCAAATCGCTTTTCTCAGTACCGTCTTATTCAACCGGTTCCTAGTTTCCTGCCTTGGTTTCAATCTATTCCTATCTGTCGTCGTTCCACTGTTGTTTCCTTAATTAGGCTTAGAATCAATCATTCTCTTCTCCCCTCTTCTCGCTTTCGATTCGCTTTGTCCCCTTCTCCTTTCTGCTCTCTTCACGCTTCTGAGCCTTCTTGTATTTGTGATTCAAATCACATCCTATTCGAATGTTCAGTACTCTCTAACGAACGCTCTATTCTTTACACCCAACTTCTAGTTTTGGGTCTTCCTACTCCCTTTAACGCTACCTATATTCTTTCCTTCCCATTGCCTTCAGTTATCCCATTGCTACTGTCCTTTGTCCTCTCCATTTCTGACCGCCTGGTTATTTAGTTATAACTGTTAATTTTTCATGTTGTTGGGTCAAGGCCGCTGGCGCGCCCAAAGTAGGAAAAAAAAAAAAAAAAAAAAGGTCTTCCTGCTCCTTTCAACGCCTCTTACGTCTTTCTCTACTTATTCTCTCAGTTGTTCCTGTTCTTGAGGTGTTCCTTGATTCCGCTTTCGATAAAATAAAAATATAATTTCTATTCTGTTCCATGCACCTATTCCACTTTGCTGGGCTAATGCTCTCTGGTAGCAAACCCAACGGGGGTATAAAAATAAATAAATAAATAAAAAAAAGAGATCAATTTTCATCGATATTTTTTTGATATACTACTTTAATTACTGCTGCTATTTAATTATAAGCTACTAATTTCTTTATTTCTATTATGTGCCTTATCATTTTAAGTATCTGACGTATCACAAATTAGATTTATATAAAAAGAAGCTAAAAAAATATTGTATCGCGTAAGTGGACAACAAAAAAATTCAAAAAAAGATGCTAAAACAAAACCTTTAACTAGGGAACTTACGCATTCCAATTTTTTGCATAGTAATTGAGAGTACACACAGTGGCGGTCCTAGCAAAATTTTTAGGTGGTGCGAAATCTCAAAATGGCGCCCCTCCAAATATAAAACTTAACGTTCTTTCTATACAATTGCTTATCCGTGATTGTGCTCTACATAATTTACGTTCAGATAAAAGGGAATATAATTTTTTATATATAAGCAATAACAGACCAAATATCTATAGGCATATCTGAATTTCAACTTGTCAAAAATGAGAAATAATAACAACTAATATTTTAAAATCAGGAAGGATGAAAGAAGCACCAACACCACCAGGCCCCCTCGAACCATCCGTGTATATGGTAACATGAGAGGGAAATAGGGAATTGATAGTGCTGTTAAACAGGTATTTTACAGCACTATCAATTCCCTATTTCCCTCTCATGTTACCATATACACGGATGGTTCGAGGGGGCCTGGTGGTGTTGGTGCTTCTTTCATCCTTCCTGATTTTAACCTCTCAGAATCTTTTCGACTTCCTTATTTCCGTTCCATATTCACAGCCGAGTTGTTGGCTATCCTTCGCTCTATTATTTTCATTTCCTCGAATCAATTTTCCTCTAAGTTTTTAATTATTTCTGACTCTTTGAGCGCCCTTCAGGCCATATCCTCTCCCCTTCCTGATCATTCGTGTGACTTTGTTATCCTCCGTATACGTTCACTCATTCACAATCTTTCCTATCTCCATTCAGTCAATATTGATCTGCTGTGGGTACCTGGCCACTCGGGCATATTTGGCAATGAAGCGGCTGATTCCTTGGCTCGGGCTGCTGCTGCTTCGTCTCGTCTTTTTTTTAAAAAAATTCCATCCGTTAACCTGCTATCAGTTTGTAAAAGCTTTCATATCCGATTTTGGTCGGATACCTATGTTTCTTCTTTTTCCAACAGTTGTTCCTTTTACTTGTCAGTCCAGCCTACTCTTCCTTCATATTCATGGTTTCTTTTGCATCCCTCCCCTCGTCGTTCTGAAGTTGTTTCCATTGTTCGTATGCGCTTTGGCCATTCTTTGCTGCCTTCCTCCAGATTTCGTTTCTCCTTGATTTCTTCTCCACACTGTCCTCTCCATCCGGATGAAGCAATTATTTGCGACGCCGATCATGTGTTCTTCCAGTGTTCATCGCTCTCGGTGGAGCGTTCTGCCTTATATTCTTATTTGCTTAAGCTTGGACTTCCTACCCCTTATTGTGCATCCTATATCCTGTCCTTTCCTTCCCCACTAATTATTCCTGCTATTTGTTCCTTTTTAGTTAAAATCTCTGATCGAATCAAAATATAACCGACTTCTTTCCTTACCTTTTGTTTCTGGGTAAAGGTCCTTGGTTGACGAGCCCAAAAAAAAAAAAAAAATATTTTGTTTGACAATTTTTATTTAAACTGTTATCCTGCTGACAATAATCAATTTTAAAGTAAAAACCTAAATGGCCGCCTGTCTAGCTTTTGCGCTTTCAAATTTTTTTATTAAGTCGGAATAATTTAACTTCTTGGCGATAGCATTTTCTATAAACAAAATTCCAAGATCTGACAGTCTTTCCTGACACATAGTAAATCGTAAGTTATTATAAGTTTTAATTTACTGAAACTTTGTTCGCCTTTAGCGATACGAAGCGGTGTCCGCACATTCGGGAAAATATCCTGCCAATCATTTTATTTTATAAGTTGAAGAGCTTTTAATGGCTCTTCTGATTGAAAATCTTTTAATAATGTGTTCGGGCGCATAAGTTCCTTAACTAATTCGCAACCAGACACATCATATTTCTCCCCATCGGTTAATTTTTACACATCAGCACAGGCATTTTTCAATACGGATTTTTCAGGAATTATTTTAATGTTGTATAAAACTGACCGTGTACCGTTGAATTTTGACAGTTGTCTAAATCGACTGACCAATGCATTCTCAATTGTATCAATCATCGAGTAAAAAACGTTCATTTTAAATAATTCTTCGGGATCTTGTCTTGTCTACGGCTTCGTATTGAAATAACGATTTCTTTTTTCGGCATCGGACTGGCTTAAAAATCGGATCTATCTCAGCCTGGGATGCTATTTCCCTAGCTGGTTTTAGGGTAGAAGAAAAAGTCCGGTACTGTTTCACAAATTCCATGCAGTTTTTCAGTAATTGCGATCGTTAGGTAAATCCACAGTTTCAGACTACACAGCCTTACTTACAATGTTTACTTGAAACAGTATATCATATTTACCGAGCCACCACAGTAATTATGAACTCAAATTGCTCCATGTTCTGTACCAGCGACAAGGCTTCTGATGCTACAACTAAATCATTTGTTTATTCGTGAAAATTTAAACGGCCATCGCGAACTGAGGAATAGTGAAAGCGAACAACAGCAAGGCTAGAAAATCCGACTCTCCCAGCGAGTTTCGCAAACTTCCTTCCGGGATAATCTTTCTATTTGCTTCGATATTACTACTTCCCATCGCTCTGTTGATCCAGAAAATAAAACAAACAGTCTTTGGAAAAATCTAAATAAGAAAAATTATTTTACAGATGTTTTGACTGCATCCGCTATCACCAAATTCAGGAGTAGCCGCATGGATTAAAAATTTCTCGAAGATATTAGTTAAGATTTCTGGTTTGGACACCTTTGTTTACTCCTACTACGTTCGCACCCCATTATCGTATCCTTGACCTCAACAATCGTTCATGTCGAAATCAAACTCTTGTACAATTGTATCAAGAAAGAAGCCAGTGAGTCTTGCTCCGGAACAATCACTTACCGGCTTACCACTTTCGTACTTTGACTGTTACTTCATCAGTATCGACAAAACAGAATGCTAGTGATAACTGTTCAACGTGGCTTACATCAGAAGTGCAGTCAAGTATGATGCAAATTTCCTAGTAGTCTCACTGAAGTTTCTTCTATAGGATTAAAGTGCCGTGTAGAGCATTAATCTAAAAATTAAAGACGCCATTAGTAATTACGGTCGGAATAGATTATTTTGTGAATTGCTATTAGTCAGATACAAATACTGAAGCATCGAGACCAGCTGAGATGGTATAATAAGGAAAATTACTTAGATCGTATAATAATGAGAAGAGACAAATGTTAAACAGACTGATACTGTAGGGAAAAGTTACGGGGTGAAGAGTAATGTTGATCGAATGATATATAGAAAATGCAAACATATTTTTACGCAGTACTGATGATTATCTCGGGACCATAAAGAAATTGGTCTTCAGCATCCGATAATCGAACATAGAAACAGAAAAGCAGATTTCATGTACCTAATCGGACAACTTAAAGGAGGACCGCCGTAAGTGTATTTTATCACTGAACGACAGACGGAAGATTACGAACTTTTAAATTAAAATTCAACTAAAAGTAAATATAAAAATTAGTCTCCGAATGGAGAAAAAAACCAAAAAGAAATAATAAATAAATAAATAAATAAATAAATACGTGTGTTTTTATATGTATAAAACTATAATTTACGAATACGGTAATTATATTTATGTGCATAGCTCTTTTTTATTATCGTCATTTTTAAAGATTTACTTTTTTCCTCCTAATTTCGTCTCGATTTTTATTTTTCATTTTATATGAATTCTAATTTCGATTCGGTCAATAGTTAAATACAATTACGGCCACTGCATAAAAGAAATATATGAAAAAGATATTCCGGATTGATTTGGACTTTAACTTTCGTGCGAAAGTGTTATTGTTTTGCGATCTTTTTCGATCGAAAATAAAATTCGAAAAAAAAAAAGACCAAATTAAACCGAAATGAGAAATTTTAATTAATTATGGCGAAGTATTTGTTTGCGAATTTAAACCTGCCGAGGGGATAGACGAATTAAAAAGAAATCAGAGAAATTCCGGAACATTTACTAAATTCCGCGAATGGCTACTACTATATATATAATAACATAGCGCTTGCAATAACGGTTATAATTTAGCCGAACATAATAATAACAGAAAATGCAAATTCGAACGTGAAGGAGAAAACGCGAATATTTCCAGAATAATCGTGTAACAACGCGTAACGATGAATTTATCAGGCGTGCTCTTCAAATGAAATATTTTGATCGGATTTCTGTCGGTAATTTCTGATAAGGTAAAAGCTGTCCTGCCATTTCAGTTACGAACGTCTAACGTCTAAGAAAATGATTAATTACATTTCGACTACAAATGTAATTGCCGACCTGCTAACAAAGACGCGCTCAGCAATGTTCCGGTAAGGATCGTCAAAGTAACATAGACACTAAATAACGCGTAACGTGCCAGTGAAACGTAATCCGCCACGATTACGAATAGAATCATATTACAATTAGTTACCTGAATAAGAGAACTGCGTTCTCCGTTAAACTTCCGCATCGACACAGCGCCGAAGATAAATCATTTTAGTAAACCCGAACTACAGATTCACCCGAACAGTTGGAATGTTCGTGCCGATTTTCCTTATTCAATTTTTGGTATCGAATTTTTTAATTTAAAATTTCATTAAGCGAAAAATTTTATTTCGAATATTGAAATTATTCTTTCTCCGGATATCCGTAAAAATAAAGAGTAATTCTTTACATACTAAATGCCATCGAACCGATGACATTTTATTTTTAAAAGGAAACAAATTCAGTCAAGCTAGATGTTTCATGCGCTGAGGATTCCGTATAAGTTAACAGATAACTGTGTAATTTACGTTTACATAATACTCGTACTAAATTCAAAACAAATCTGATTTTTCGCGAAGCAAACAGAGAGTACGCGTCATTTTTTGCGCTTTTTTTGAACTTTTCGCCAACTTTGAAAGTTTCGTTAAAGAAACGAAATACACGTTCGTTCCCGACAAATAGCGCGATCTATCCATCGATATATTACATGCTCGAAAAAAAAAATTTCGAACTTTCGGCGCCTTACAAGGCTAATTTTAAAGTTGGAAACCCGGATGATCCAAATCAAAGAAATATTATACGCGATTAGGCATATTATTAATCTTGTTCAAAATTTTTAACTATCAATACTCGCGCGTCACATAGGGGTGTGGAGGACACGTCATTTTCCGCGCTTTTTTGAACCTTTCGCCAATTTCGAAAGTTTCGTTAAGAAAATTAATTACGAGTTTTGCTCTACATGACCGGAAAAAAAAATAATTTTTTCAAAAATTTCCAGTTTTCCATGCCCTGAGGGCTTAAATATAAACTTGTAAGCTCGATTATTGTTTTCCTATAAATCAGTCCTTTACGCGTATATCTTTGAGATACGTTTTGGTTTCATTAGTTTTTTTATTCGAGCAGTTGTTTTCGTAAACATCCCTTTTTTTTTTTTCTTTTTTTTTTGCGGTTTTTGGTCCGATCAGTCTGTATAATTTTTCAACAACTGTATTTATTTGATTTTATGAAAGAACTTCTGCGATTTAATATTTTGAATTTCACTTTTAAAGGGTCATCTGGTGACGAATTATGAATTTTTTAAGGCTGATTTTTGAGGTCGTTTTAAATTCCGTATTATATATTCTTGACACGGTTTTTTTCGGGAGTTTTGCTGCCCAGGGTAAACGGTTAGCTTGAAGTTATATATATATATATATATATTGTCGTAGACAGAATTTTAATAATCCAATTTTGAAGTTTATAAGTCAAATTCGTGAGTTATTGCACGTTTTTTAAATATTGAATATTTTTCTATCGCTTCTGAACCATTTCATTAGGATTACATTATATGTGTACGGAATCCTAAAAATCGATTTATCTTCGCGATGTTTTTGCTAAAAATTCTCACTATAACTTCTTTTATTAAATATTTCGGCAACAAAAATTCGGGAAAATTCTAAACAGCATTTTCGATGTTTGCAGCGGTACAGCAATTGAAGATATAAATTTTCCTCCTCTTTTCGAGCCTTCTGAAAGTAGTGAAGGTATAAAAATCAACTTAACTTTCGGGTAAAATCTTGACATCGAAATTTGATTTCGATCAGTTTCTGTATATTCCTCGTTTGGTAAAGATAAACTAAAAAATATTTTAAAATGGAGATACAAAAGAGCAATACAGAGAGACGCTGCTACAATTTTACTTGCATTTATATTATTTTTAGAAATTTAATTTCTCATTGAACAAAAAAAGCATTTTATTCCAAGTTTTCTTAATAATCTCATTAAGAATATAAATTTATTTATTTATTTATTTTTTGCGATCTTGTTTTTTATTCTACTAAAAAGAGAAAAAACCAAAAAACAACAACAACAACAATCGTTGTATAAATTAACGAGCAGGTCGGGATAAAACCGAATTCCATGATTTATTCTCCTAACCTGTTCAGTTGATCAATTTTTAAAATTACATGAGATGGCTTAATATCAATTATGAATTTGTTTTCGATGACCGATTTTATTGAAAATGAAAAATACGATATATTAATTTAGAAACTTTCAAAATAATTCATCTATTCCAAATTATGTATTGTGCGTTACAAAGATTCGCCCAAATGAATTTTTAAATAAACCTTACGGCGAAGAAATATACATAAATAATACCTAATGGTTTGCTATTTAAACAAGCCATCTTCATATCATTCCGCCTATATACGTTAAATTGATTTACTTATTTGCAGAAATCAAATTCGCTGAAATTTCGTATTAATCATGCATTGCAACATTTCGGTTTCTTAACACAGAAAAAACAGCTTCATAACGTGGGCTCTTGAGAACGCCTTTATAGCCACTACGTTAAATGTTTAACGAAAAATTAGGCTTTAAGATAAACAGCTGTAGGCACCCTATGTGCATACAACGAAAACAGAAAAACAAATGAAATACAAACACGAAAACCGGAAAAATAAATTAATAAAGAAAAACAATACTGCAACGAATGAATTAATAGAAGAAGACGAAAAAGGAAAAAGAATAAACGATTATATTATTTATTAATATGAAAACTAAAATAATAAGTATCCTCTTTGAAACCAAAAACTGGAAAAATTACACTGTAAAGTTCGAGTTCACTGCGAAATTATGCTTTATTTTCGGCACAGTTAAAACGATGGCGGTTTATACATTCAGTGAATTCCGTTGAAAAATGAAGTCTGCAAATCGAACGAAACTAATTTCCCTGAGTGAAATTAAAAGAAATATATGTATATATCTACAGGTAATCTACAAATCGCAGTGACAAACTTATACCGTATAGATGTGAGGGTGGAGTGACCGTAATTTTCCAAAACCAAGTCATATTACTGCTACAACATTTGAAGAAGCCTATATAATAATATGTATATTCTCACTCGTGGACTTTCTCGCTTATGTGAAACGCACATTTATTTATGATGGTACTGGTCCGTTTTAAAGATTTGCAGAATAGTTTTTAAATAACAATTTTATTTCGTTACTACCGGGTTTTCAAAATTTCAAGGAAGGCGTAGCTCAGTGACTGTAAATTGACGTCCGGTGTGAATTGTGAATATGTATTTTCCTTATACATATAAAACGAGGTCATCAAAAAGGTAGAGATGGAAAGACGAAATAAACCAATTTTTGTATAATAATAACTTTGAAAAAATAGCAGTTAATAAATCAGGATGGGAACGATTAAGAGATACCTTTGCTCTTCATGGGCCGAGGAAATTTTACTTATAAATAATTAATTTTATGTAATATCTTAATCATGCACAATTTTCTCAATAAAGGTATTTTGATTTTTGGATTTTTGATTTGATTTTCGTTATATTAATGAGCAACTTCTAAAATCATATGGCAATGAGATTTAATATTAAGGGCAGTTTTAAAAACGAAAAAATCATTTAAAAACATTAAAACCGCTGTATTTTTGACAGCGGCCCTTTTTGTATTGTAAAAAACGCAAATCAACAAAATACATAAACTGAAAATACGCTGAAAATAACATATGTATTATTTGGTGAACAATTTTTTAATGATACAATTGTTAAATTCATCATCATAAAGGTAGCATCATTCGGAAGGTTGCACATGGCAAACACTATAGCACGGTGCTTTTCTATGAACTAACGCAATGGACGAGGGTGTGAAGGGGGGAACATCAAGTGCGGGGGGAACCAGTTCGATTCCGTCGTGCGAAAACAGCGACTTATGACGCAGCAGTCAGAACAACAACAACAACAACAGCAACGAATGAGCAGATGATGACGATGATGACGATGACGGTGATCTGGCATGTTTACCTTCATCTACCTTCACCAATTCCTCCGCCACCCCCATCATCACCATCATCATCGCTACACTTCTCGACTATTTTGAGCAAAGTCCACGTCCACAACGATGACGTTGTCGACGACGATGGAAAATTCTAGAAAATGCTACCGTGATCTGTGTGCGCTCGCACCATCGATTAAATAATAATTATTTACTAATAAATCGATTTTCGTTATTTCTCGTCTATTTCGAACAAAGTCCACATCGTCGACGATGATGGAAAATTCTAGAAAATGCTACCGCAATCTGTGTGCGCACGCTTCTTCCCTACACAATCCTACATAGATATTCGTCATTATTATTATTGCACAATTCGTGTTAAAATTTGAAAATTCGTTATTCCGAGGGGGAAAATGGGTAAAATCTCCGGAAACTGCTTAAAACATTCGAATTTCGATACTTAGAACCCAAAAACTAGCTGCCTTTTAAAAGTAGACCGTCTGGATAAATAATGTTATTACAGAAATAAATTATATGATATTAACCAACATATTTTTATAACTAAAAGTAAATACTGTAAGTGAATATAAAAAATAAAATAAACATATTACTTATTTACTAAAACAAATTTCAGATATAAAAAAAAGCGAGTTACCAAACACGGTATTTAATTATCGACTGTTAAGAATATGTAAAAAAGAAAAAAAAACATACCAAAAATAGAAGATCTGAATTCGTATATAATCCACTGTGTATTAAGAGAACAAAAATCTAAAATTTGCAAGCACTCAGTTTAATAAAAATTAATAAATGATCATAAAAATTTATTCACAGAAGGAACACATAAACTGGCAGAAATAAAGCCAAAACAGAACTAGTTATCTCGAAAAGACTGCGTTACTATTATTAGAGAGAGAAAACAATAGCAGAAGAAAAGGATTACAAACAAAAAGGAATTTAATATTTTGGTGCATTTACATTAGTGTAAATCGACGCGGTGTACATTTGCTGTTACGAGCAATTGTTGACAAGATGGTCAGTTATAGTAATACGTGTGAATTCCTCAAAAATCAGCAAACCAATATGCTGACTGGATGAAAATTATAAATATGATACTATGGCCAGACTCGAATTGCGCACCGTCGTTTACCTGGCCGACGGTTAAAAAAGGTCTAGTAATCTAAACACTCGAATTGCGCGCCGCACCTTTGCCGCTCTGAAATATAAAAAAACAAACGAAAACGGCACCGAGACCATGATATTTATTGAACTCGGTGGTTCGAAAACTGACGGCCGCTTTATCGTATAACATTTGAGTGTTCGATGGCTTTCTACATTTTTACGCGTCATCGTATAGTTAAAAAATAACATTTCGTCACTTAACAAACCTCTGTCGTCCTTGCATTATTTAATTTTGATCAATATAGGACATGTAATGTTAGTTCGGTTGTGTATTTGTAAATAGATGATTCTTCATAATTCTCCTACTTAATTTTACACTTCGATTAACTAATAAAATAAATTTGAATTTTGAATAACATTTAATGAAAACACATCAAATAGACATCCGTTTGATTTCATTAAACAGCATGCAATATCGAACACCATTAAGGTTACACTTTAAATTGGTCACCAGTGCTTAATAAATTGAGAAATTTAGAGGTCAGTTAATTTATATTTAGTAGTTAATAATTTGTCGGCCACCATTACATTTTGGAACATATTGTGCATAACACTAACCTACCTAACTTAAACTTTTATAAATGTAAAATCCACACGGTAGCGAAATAATATATACATAAATATTTTAACAATTTTTTCAGTATACAGCCAATTTTTTGTAAAATCCGAGCTAATTTCGAATTGTCTATTACACAGAAAATTGATGGTTAAATTTCATTAGAGCACGCACCATACTGTCAGAAGCGTATATATTTGTATTTACAACATCCCATTTCACATCCTTAAGGTACTGTTTCTCCAGCCTCGCCCATTCAAATTCACTACAAATAAAAACAATCCGTGCCCAATGAAGCACAAAACAAAGCACAAATGAATAACACTGTTTTTAACCTTTATCTCAACATGGGAAGGGCTAGTCCCACCTTTACCAAATTAGGAAGGGGATGAGCACAAACAAAAACAAGTCGTGCACAAAGAGGCACAAACGAAGCACAAACGAATGACATAATTTTCATCCCTTAATTTTACATGGGCGGGGCTGCGTTTCGCCAGCCCCGCCCAAAGACTTTTCTAATTAAACTATAAAGGGGCAGAGCACAAACAAAAAACTTAGTGGCACAAAGAAGCACAAACGAATAAGCCTATTTTGGTTTCCCAACTCAAAATGGGCGGGGTTGGCGAAACGCAGCCTCTCTGTAAAGGGGTCGCTAAAATGATTCGTCTCAGAAGTGTGACATCTGACGATCGGATTTTTTTTTTGTGTTTTATTTTAAAACTAGGCTTCTCATTTAACAGCAGTTGATGAGCTACTTGATTTGCCGTAATATTTGGAGTTCCGATATTTCTTACTTTCTCACTATTTAATTTTTTTAATAATAACCGTACCTTCCTACTATCTTTGTGGAAATCAAGATTTTCTCTATCAGATCACGCCATTCATTCCTTTTTGTTTCAGCTATCTCTCCTCAGCAATCGCCAGGCCCAGTTTTTTTCGTTGAATTTTTCAACATACTTCATATACCGATTTAAAAGTTCCTTCTTCATACCTGGTATATATATGTCTTGCGTACACGGCTCGAGGTACGTTTTTCCTAGATGCATTCCTCATGGCTTCAATGAATTTATCATAATTAAAAAATTATACATAAAATATTAATGAACTACCTAAAAATATAGAGCAGATTTTAAAATAATACAAACTAAACATTTAAAACAAGATATTAGGAAAAATAAAATATTTAAGAATATACAAGGTAGATTTTAAAGAGTTGAAAATTCAACACCTATAATGGGAAAAATTAAAATTAAAAGCTAACTGAAACACATGTAAATCTTAAGAAAAGAAAGCAAAAAAAGAAAAATATTTTTACATAAAATGATGTGAAAAATTACAAAATAAACGTACCTTAGAATATACAGAATAGTTTTTAAAAAAGTAAAAACCTATCATCTAGTGAAATAACAAAATAAAACAATGTACAAGTTTGAAAACCTAATTTCTTACACCTGCAACAAATTTATCAAACAAAATCGCAAAACCAAAAATATTATGAAAAATTAGCTTAATAATATTTTCCGTTTTGAATTTTCAAATTCATTTGCTACTTTTTCAGTAGAAATATCAATGTTTCTATGAATTTTTAATAGACCAAGGCCATACAGTCGTTCATCAGACAATGAATTTCTCTGACAAATTTTAAGCCATTGTAGCGTTGAAAATGACCTCTTGGCTGCAGCTCTTGTAACAGGCAACAAGCTAAAATTTTCATTAGTGTATTTGCACTAGAAAATACCCTTACTACTACTACCGACATCTCTATTGCATGGCAGATATCCCATTTTCCTTCACGTGTTTCTCCCATTCTTTTTCGCCACATCTTTATTTCTGTAACGAAACTATCTTTACTGATGGTTTTAATCACCGATTCATAAGTTTTAAAAATATCATGACAACTTACTTCATTAAAATTAGGCTGACTTCGAGTTAATAAACGATCAAAGTTACCAAGTAATTTTATGGGTTGGCTAAATTTAGCTTCAATATGAGTAATTAGTTCATCTGGGATACATGGTCGTAGCTAGGAATTTTTCCTGGGGGGAGGGGGTAGCTGACCGGCTGAATATATAAATATATATATATATGTATGTATACGTTTGTGCGCACATATAACCGTATTATATTAAAAAGTTTATGTAAAATTAATAACTTAAATAAACATATAACCGAAATAATTCACAGCTTATTTAAAAAAGCACTTTATTTACAGACCACTTAATTTTCAAATACTATGCAAATCCCAAACAATCAAAATACTTCAAAATAAGATACAGTTTATTATAATATACTTTACTGATTTATAAATTTCTTATATAAGTTTCAATTTTCTGTGTTTTTCGCTGAACCGATTTAACACTTTTTTTTTTCTTTTTTTTTAATTAATTACATTACAATCTTAAGAATAATCTTAAATAAGTAATAAGGTTAAGTGCTTCTTTTTTTTAAACAAATAACTCGTCAAAGAGACGTAGCCCAGTGGTGTACGCTCTATCAAATTATTTAAGTTCCATAATCACGAAATTAACAAATCATGTGGCTTTAAACGCTTAAGCCTGCGTTTTAGTAGTGCAGTATTCAGCAACTGCTGCGCTTCTGTACTCCCATGAGACTGCAGACGCTATTCATGCATAAGTGCAGATTCATTTATTGGCGCCCCACCTTCTTTAGCTACAAGTCCCGATGTAAATCGTGACTTGCAGCGAAACCATCTCGATCCAGTTATCAGCCGTATGATTTTATAATTATTAACAGAAAAAAAATATTTTTTTATAATTTTCAGATTTTTAGAATCCAAAGCTTTCTTTAAAATCAACGCATTTTCAAAGTAATAACTTACAAAACGAACAAAAAGATTTCGTTATATAATTTCAAAAATTATAATATCATTAAGATATTTTATAGGGATAATGAATTTTAATATTAAAGCCACTGAAGGATAAAAGTAAAGGATAAAAAAGGAAATGATTCTTTGAAATTTAGGAATAAAATAGGTAAATATGTATTGTTTTATTAAAAATAATTTAATTACATATAAATAAATGTGCTGGAAAATAAAAACCGAACAACGAAGAATTTAAATATCTTCTGGGAAAAAAAAGAATACTTAAGAACTGAGTATTAGTATAAATTCGTTCTAAATAAAATTTAACTAAAACAAAAAAAATCCGTAAAACTTACACAATAGGTCAAAAAATACGTTCAAAGAAAAAATTTTAAATCTTATCTTTTTACATGAACGTAAACAAAACATGTCTTACAAGGAAATTTAATTTCATATTGAAGATTAAAAATTTATTTGAAAAATAGTTAATTAAAAATAATACATTTTTCCAGCATGATATACAGGATAATATGAAATATTATATTATAACCAAAAATATTTTAGTTTCGTACTAATACCACTTACACCAGCGTTATTAATGGAAATATCGAAATTACGAATAATTTCAAATTTTCCGTAAACAAACCGGATGGCAGCTACGAAGTAGCAATAAGTAAAAATTAGTGGAACATGAAGCATTGGCAGTGCGCTTTGGTGTAACGTTATGTGGAGGAGCAGCATTTCACCAGAGCAAGAACGGTTGGAACCTACGCGCACACACGAATCCGTTATTATTCGCATCTCTAATATTGAGAGATAACTTATCGTGTCCTCTTGATACATCGCACGCTCTGTATTGCAAATTAGCAGATTTGTAACGTTTGCGTTAGCTCCTAGCATGACAACTAGGGATTGCAATCCAGCAAAGTGGGATCCGGCAATCCAGCGGAATCCAGCATAATTTTAGGAACTGCGGGATCCCGCAATAGCCTGCGGATCCGCAAGTATCAAATCGCGCAAATTCATTCAAATTTGCCGCCTTAAATTCACTTCGGAGAGCGTACGAGTTCGAAAAGTAGTAAAGATTTTCCGAACATCGCCAACTAAAGATGACATGTATTTGCAAAAATATGTAAAAAAAGAGACCGGAAAAGAATTACGCTTAATTCTAGATTGCCGCACTCGCTAGAACAGCTTGCTAGATATGTTGAACAGGTTTTACAATGTCAAAGTATGCATTGAGAAGGCTCTCATGGACGACATAAAATTTACGGACGAAGAATGGTAGAAAATCAAAAACGTCATTGACAGCTTGCAACCCTTTAAATTGGCCGTCGAAACATTATGCAGAAGAAAGTCTACCCTAATAACTGCAGACACAACATATCGATTTATAGTCGAGAAACTGGATAAGCAGGACACAGTTTTAAGCAACGAACTATCCGAGACGCTACGTGCACCAGTGAAAGAAAGACGTAGTGAAGTTACTGCCATGTTGATTTACTTGCAGAATTCAAAAAAGTATGACCAAAATTTATAATGCCGAAAAAGAATAAATTACGGCAAAAAATGAAAAACATTTTATGCCGAGTTATTAAAAATGACACTGAAAATGTACACAGCTTCTAGATTATGTAGAGACAGATAATAGTCAACAATCTCTGGAAAATAATTTAACATTACAAGAGGAATTAGAAATGCAGCTAAAGCAAGAAATGAAGATTACAATAAACAGATAGGAACTAGAAAAGAGAAAGCCTACGAAAAAATATTTAAAAAAGAAATAGCAGCATTTGAAACTGACGGAGTGAAAGAAAAGTATTTGGCTTTGTTGCATGACTATTTATTAACTATCAAACTAACAAGCGTAGAGACAGAAAGAGCCTTTTCGGCCGCTGGCTATATATGTACTTCTATAAGAAGTAGATTCGGAGATAGCACTATTGATGCTATTCGGTATTTCCAAAAAGAGAAGTGACTTACTATTTCACAATTTTATAAATTTGTTACATTCTTTTATTGATTCTTTGGTTAGAAAAGTTAAAACAATTAGTAAAGTTAAATTCATGTGATACTAATTTCTGAATAAAGAAGACTGATTACAATTACCTCGGATAAAGATTAGAAGTAATATTTTTAATTAACTAAAGTACAGAGACTACAAAATTACGAAATATTGATGTTTGCTTTTGTTTTTGAACTTTTTATTAATATATAAGTAGTCAAACAGTAAAATAATTATTCACTTCGGTGTAGTAAGACATTGTTAATTTTCATTATTTTTAATGAACATGTCATTAAAGACATTTTGTTGATTTCTGTTATTTTTAATAAACATTTCATTATATAATATCATAACAACAAATATTTATTTGAATTCCAAAACAAAACTACAACCTCTGCGGGATCCCGCTGGATTGAAAACAGTGCGGGATTGCAATCCCTAATGGCAACGTAACGAAAGAGCAAGGAACCGGAAATAATTAGCTTTTGGATCTTGCATCGCTATCAGTTTATTTCCGTGCGCGTGTAAATATATACGGGAACCTGATAGGGCGGTTCAGAAAAACGGAACGCATAGATCGAAAATAAAATGTTCTTTTAGAAAATGTGTAACGTTAGGATAACAACCGTTTACTAGAGAGTATTAAAAGTCGTTGAAACATATCGAAAAAAAAACTTTAAAACAACTTAAAAATTTATGATTTACCACCCGATAATTCGTTAAACGTAAAATTTAAAATACATAATAACAATCGATCATAAAAAAACGGGCCATTTTCGATAACCAACTTTTTTTAACAACCCATTTTTATTTAAAAAAGACAAAAAAAATGTACGTCTTTGTAAGTGACAGCTATAGAAGTTGAAAAACCCCAAAATAAACGCGTATACAAAGAGAAACTTTGGAGGAAAAATAGAACCGATATTGCAGATTTAAATGTCGACCTTCTGAGTTGTGAAAGACTTTTTTCCGCGAGCATATTATATGCCGATGAAAAGCTCATTATTTCGGGGTAACGAGACAATATTCCAGTTTCGCAACAAAACTTTCAAGTTTGTGAAAAGTTCAAAAAAAAACAAAAAAAAAGGCGAAAAATTGTATATCGTCCTCGAAATAATATTGCGCTTAAAGTTTTTAAACAATCTATAAATTTTCACATTTACAGAAGTATTGCGTAAAAAATATAGCCGATATTGTAACTTAAAAATAAAAAATTTGTTTTCAATTTTGCATTATATAAATTCTTAATCGAACAAATGCTGTTTTTATCATTTTGTTATTAAAAACCTAGTATCTGTCGTATTCCTGGATGAATCAATAATTCAGTATCGGAATTACATTAGTCCACCTTCAATGTTATCAAAAAAGGAAAATTTAAAAAAATTGATATAATTTATCTCCTCCTCTCTGTTAACATCTGAGAATATTGAAAATGCATATCCATTCTAGCGCATTAAAAAATAAGAACAATCATTTTATTTCAATTAAGCTACACAATGACGTACAGAAATGAAAAACTCTGGTGACTCGGGTTCATAGGTTTAAAGTGTTCAACGACATCACACTCAATCTCTTGCACGAAAATGCTAGAGTTTCAAAAGGCTGTTTGCTAACTTTAGTCTTGACCGTTGATTCTTTATTAACTTCTTTTTCGGTAAGTCATCATCGGTTTTCGATACCGTAGACGTCATTGTTGTCGCTATAAATCTACCCTCTTACATAGTCTCTTGGTCATTTCGCACAGTTCCTTCGTTTGGGTTCTAGTAACATCTGCTTTACTAACTACAACTAAACCGAACCGTCGTTCCCCTGTATACACTTAAGCACTGAGACCAATCTTTATGTTCTGATCAATTTTGAACTCCTCGCCAATCAAGACACGATCAAAATAAAAAATAACTCGCTCTCGGATACTTCCGACGTGAGATGATATATGTAAAAGTAATGATTACCGTGGCAAAGAGATGTTTTTTTTTTTTTTTATTACTATTTATTTATTACATCACGAATATTACGTTTTATCACATTTTGCTCCCACTAGACATTTTAAATGTCAAAACGCATTGCGTAAACACAAATTAAATTTTAACATTAAAATTGACATTTAAAACTTACATACATGGTAGATGTAATTATGAAAACAATTTACGATAGACACCGTGTTCGAAAAAAAGCTAGTCTTAAAACTTAAAATTCAATCTTAAAAACGTAACGTTTCGCAAAGCTTACACTTACCGTCATCAGCAACGAACTGAATTAACAAAATGAAAAATAGAATAAGTAGTAAAAATTATCGAAATAAAAAAACCCTAAAAATTCTCCAACAGGGAAAAGAAACAACAAACCAAAAGTATATACGACAGAAACGAGTAACAAAAAAAAAAAAAAAAAAAAACCCAAAATGAAACTAACAACGCGGAAAATACAGACTTAAAAAATAAAACATTTTAAGAAAGAGGAAAATCCGAAGATTCCCAAAACGGGAAAAGTAAATACCAAACCAAAAATGCAAAACGAGAAAAGTAAACACCAAACCAAAAATGCAAAACGAAAAAAAAAAAAAAGCAATGAAGCCGGCATGGGCAGAACTAAATTAACAACGCGCAAAATACAAACATGAGAATAAAATGAACAGTACAAAAAAGTATTAAGAAAACTCCGAAACTAAGACTAGTTAGCAACAAAATTGAAAAAACAAATGAACAGAGAAATAAAACACTGGCAAGATAAAACCGACTAAAATCGTGTAAGAAACGAAACAATGACGTATTACTCTTAACTAACGATATTACAGATGTCCACGCGGGGGAAATCTGAAAACCATCTTTAAAATAGGGCCATTTCTCTATTTCGATAGCTTCTCTAGCAGCCTCTTCCTGTCACGGTTCTACGTAACTTAGACTACACTCTTATCGAACGAGATATTGTTGTTTTTTCCCCTGGTACTCAGCCAGTGCTGATTTCTCAACGTGGTTGCACTTACAATCAGCTATATGCTCTCCTTTATTCGAACATCAACAATTCGCCCAGTTTGTCCAATATAATTTCAAACGCAAGTACATAAGCCAGAAGTGTGGAACTGAGGAAGCTTATTCTCAGTGTTATCCAAGCTATTACTAATTTTTCCGCATCTAGTAAATACCGGTCGGATGTTATTTTCCTTGTAAGAATACGACCAATTTTTTCGGTCATTGCTTTAACATAAGAGAAGGTAATACTACTGGTCAACCATGTTTCTTTTTTTTTTTTCTCCGTTCTCTTTCCTTCAATAGAGCTACTAGATCTGTTTACACACATATTAGCCTCAGAGCTATCATAACCATTTTGCATCATAATTCCTTTCGAACGTCGTAATTCTTTCTCAAAATTAGCTGCATTACAAATTCTTTTTGCTCTGATCGTAAAAGTACAAAAAAAAATACCTAACTTCTGGCCCGGATAATGATGAAAATCCTTATGTAGATATTTGTCAGTGTTCACGCTTTTACGAAACACTGAAGCAATCATCAGACCGGCAACATTCCTATATTCTAAAACATCTAAAACTACTTTCTTCTTCCCTAGTAAACTTAATATTCCTATGATATTTAAACTCTTATCATTTTCAGATGGTCCCAACGTAGACACCTATAATATCGTTAGTTAAGAGTAATATGTAGTTTCGTTCGTACACGATTTTGGTTAGTTTTGTCTTGCCATTCTTTTAGTTCTCTTTTCCTTTCTATATTAAGTGTTGTTGTTCCTTTATCCCGGTTTAGGAATTTTCTTCGTATTTTTTCGCATTGTTCATTTTATATTCGTGTTCGTATCTCGCGCGTTATTAGTTTACTTTTTCCCGTGCCGGTTTCATTGTTTCTTTTTTCTTTTACATTTTTAGTTTGATGTTTATTCATACCGTTTCGAGAATTTTCGGTTTTTCCTCCTTCTCAAAAGGTGAAACATTTTTTAAGTTCATACATTCCGCGTGGTTAGTTTCATTTTCATGTTTTTTTTTGTTTTGTTTCGTTTTTTGTTACTCGTTCCTTTCGTACTTTTGATTTGTTGCTTCTCGTCCCCGTTTGGAAATTTTTAAGTGTTTTTTATTTTTATAATTTTTACTATCAAAGTCCATATTTTTCGTTCTGTAATTTAGTTTGTTTCTGATGATTGTAAGTGTAAGCTTTCCGAAATGTTGTTTTTAAAATTAATTTTTTAAATATGGTGTCTACCGTAAATTGTTGTCATAATAAACGTTGACATTTTAAATCACAAAATTAAAAAACAGTCACACTAAACAACTTTTTATCAACGAAATCATGCTGTACAGCTTGTTAATTACACACCACTTTATGTGAATTCGCACACGTTTTGTTATCGTTTATATGTTTAATATTAATTCGCTTAGTTTTAACGTTTATCGGATTTATGTGAATAAATGTGGAACAATGTGCAAACCGGTGACGGAAGACTGTGATACTTTTCATTTTATATATTTTTTAAGTGAATACAACATTGTTTTACTTTAAAAATACACGAAGTTGTCAATTTTCTTTTAACGGGATGCACTCTGCTCATGGGCGTAGCTAAAAAATTTTCCTGGAGGGAGAAAGCTGACCAGCTGAATATATATATATATACATATACATATACATATACATATATATATATGTATATGTATGTGCGCACATATAATCGTATTATATTAAAAAGTTTATATAAAATTAATAACTTAAATAAATATATAACCGAAATAACAGCTTATTTGAAAAAGGGCTTTATTTACAGATCAGTTAATTTTTAAATACTATGCAAATCCGTACCAAAGAATCAAAATACTTCAAAATAAGATATAGTTTATTATAATATACTTCACCGATTTATAAAGGCTGCGTCAGAAATTATTGTGGTTTTAACTATTTCATTCCCTATATGCAGGAAAGACATATGTGAAAATCTATTTTGGAACATGTCGTCTAATTGCATGAGCATAGGAAATTATCGTGATAATCACGGGGTATCGAATTTCGAAGTAGTACATCGTGTACTTTTGCACTTTTCAAATTCTTCTCCGTGTGACATTTAGACGATTCTTCTAGAGCGGGCAACAAGTTTTCTAGGGTAGCCATTGCCCACCCTCGGCCCCTCTAACTGCGCCCATGACTCTGCTATTACTGTGATGCATTTTGGATTGGCAATTAAGTTAACAAAAATAGACTTAACCCTACTCAACGATTAATTCAAACTTTTTGGAATTGATTTATAGTAATACCGCTTTTCCATTTAACTCGCATATGCACTATTCATGGTTGTCGCGATAGCTTATGGAAGTCTCGGGTTCGATCCCGAGCGATGACAGAAGTTATTACTTAAAGTTAAATTAAAAATACTCGCTGTTTCAGGTAGAAGGCAATGGCAAACCACCACGTACATCATACGCATGCCAGGTCAATACACAGCAGACGCACACTGGACTGCTCTTAAAGCGCGATAACAAGTGGCTACACAATTGGTTCCGAATGTAGTCTTATATGTGTATACCCATGTTGCATATAATAATTGCCTAGTACACAACCTACATCTATACAGCTAAAATGTACGAATAGGTTGCCCAATAACCGAATGGTTGAAAAAATAATGATGACGCATTATTCGATCCATATAAGTACCGCAATATTTATGATCTAAACTTTAAATGCCATTTCAATGTATCGAATTGTGTCTCTTTTCATTAACAGTAGTGCAGAAGTAGGTACCGGGAATATATTTTTTGAATTTAATTTTTCTCAGCTCTATCTCTTCTTGAAAATTAAATATCTACTACACGAGTTCGTATTTCAAATTTTTTTTCAGGCACAACTTTCGGATAATAATTTCCTAAAAAATGCTTCGTGATACAATATGTAACGTACCATGAAATACACGTTTACCGTGGAGCGGAACTAATTTTCATTAATTATCAGAATAATAGAATTCTTTAAAAAAAAATAGATTTCAAGATTTTCTCTAAAAATTTAATAAAAATGCAATAGAAATTAAAAAACATATTTTTTAGTAAAATATATCTTAAAGGGATATTATAATTATTCTAAAAAAAAATAGTCTCGGCACACCAAATTCAAATTACAACAATAATTAAAAGCCGCATTAAATACCCCGATACTTCCAATACTTGGCTTACAGAAAGCTAGTGACTCTGGTTTAATACTCATTAAAGGTTTTTAATTATAGCAATTTGAATTTGATGTCGACTCTAATAAGTATTGTTGTTTAAAAATAAAATACAGCTTAATACCTTAATTCTGGAAATAACTTTTTGCCTACAGTGAGCCACGTGAACTCTCCAAGTAAGATGACAATCATTAACCATTCCTAAACACCTGACTGCGCTACATTTAACCAGCGTTTGCCCATTTAAGTGTAATGGAAAGCAAGTCTTACGATTTAACATGAAGGTAACTTGCTAACTTTTTTATTTTATATTTTCCATTTAATCGTTCAATTCTGAATTTTGTTCGGATGCTTTTGGACTAACGCTGATTCGCAAGCCGGATCTTCACGTAGGCCCACCATACACGTATCATCTGCAAACGATGCTAATAAATGCAGTTATTTAGCAGGTGTTTCCGCTATGTACATCATACGCATTTTATTGATTGCCGATTGAGACGTGTTCGACTTAGTGTGCGATTCGTACTACGTGTATATTGATTATATTTCTATTAAATACATTCATTTATTTAATTGTTTTAAACAATTTGGTGCTCCATGATGTACGATATAATTTTGTTATAAATGTAATGAAATGGACAAATAATGTAATTCATGTATACTTACGATACTATAGATTTTTTTTTTTTGTTTTTTTAATAGGAAATAATTAACTTGTTTTATTACGCTACATCAATTTGCTAAAATTTTTACTTTTGTCAACACAGAATGAATTTTTTATTTAGCTTTCAAAAGACGCATTGAATGATATTATTAAATCATAAATAGTAACAGATGCTTTACATTACACAATTTCATTTTTCCGCCAGAAAGCTTGAAAAGGACTGAAGTGTTCCACAGTAAACATCTCTCCTCTACAGGACCGTATCTGGGGGAGGGGGGTACCTTCTCCTCACAAGTGCCTGCAAAATAATGACTGCTTGGATTAAATGGATCGAAATTCAGCAAAAAAAAAAAGAACACTGAAATTTTCATGAATTCTATAGAAACGACTATTTTTTATGTTTTTATTGTAGTTTATTCAAATATTGCATATGCAATAATTGACTACAAGGCTTTAGTGTACTATTTATAAATAATTTATATACCGAGGTTTAGCTCTATAAGTGCAAACTATAATTGGCCGAAAGATTGTTGTTTGTACATTGTTGCAAATAAATAAATATATTTTACGATAATGTACGCGCGCGCACACACATACACACACGCACGCACGCACGCATACATATATATAATTATAAAAATATTTTTGTAACCTCCTCCCCGAAATTTTGATCCAGATACGGCCCTGCTCTTCTACATAAACAAATACCAAATGGATAGAGAGCATTCGTTAATCGTTAATCAAACTTTATCTACGAGTCCGGAAAGTAGTACCGGTTTGTGCCGTGCGAAACGCTGGTGAGTAGAGGAGCCGCTGAACAAGTACTAATACGTTCGGTTATATTTCAGCTGTCTGTGTGCAAAGTTACATCTCACCGGTATTAACTGTGTTGTTTCTGTGGGTGTTTATAATGTTCAAGAAAAAATAGAAAACCCCACCAGATGTGAAGTTAGGGCTGTGATTAGATTTCTCAACGCAAGAAATTTGCGACATTTATCGCCAATTGAAGGAGGTGTATAATGTTACGGATGAATCGACGGCGAGGTCTGTTGTCTAGTGGTGTCATTATCCTCTACGATAATACCCGGCGGCCTCATACGACTTGGATAACACAACAACTTGTGCAACAATTCAGATGGGAAACTTCCAACCAGACACCCTATAGTTCAGACTTGGCTCCTTCAGATTATCATCCGTTTACAAAACTCAAGAACTTATTAGCAGGAAAGAAATTTGAAAGTGATGAAGAACTAAAAGAAGCTGTAACTACGCATCTCAATACAGCGGAGGCGGAGAAATATGAAGTTGGAATACAAAAACTCGTCATACGTTACGACGAATGCTTAAATTTGCGAGGTGACTATGTACAGAAGTAGTTTTATGTTCTTTACAAATAAAACGTTAATATTTGTTAGTGTGCACTATTTTTTTTTTTACACTCCAAAATGGGTACTACTATCCGGATAATCCTCGAACATTTACAAATATAGCATAATCTATAGAAATCCGTTTATTTTCTACTTTATTTTCTTGTTTTATGTGTTTTTTTCTTCCAGTGAGGACATATTTTAAACACGCCGAAGAATTTTAAAATGATGAGATGGAGTAGAAGAGTTGGCCAAATAGATGTTTCTTTTCAGTCTAAAAAAAAAAACAAAAACCTAAAGCATGCTTACAAAATTTATTTTATGCGACTGGAAACCCACTTTAAATATTACGAAATCACAGACCCTATGTTTAAATTCCAAACTTTTCACGCAAAGTTCAAAATATTATTAGCGAACCTCCGGATACGAATAAATTTGCTTCACACTTTAACTATACATACTTTCCGAATACAAATTACGCGAGCGTGAAAGATTAAATTATTTGAACGAATCTATAGTAGAAATTAAAACGTCGTATTTTCATTATCCGGGGAACTGGCCTATAAATCGTAAATAAGATGAAACGGTTGTGTCACTTAAATACCAGCATAAATTGCCACATTCGTTGCAGAAAGAAAAGGAGAAAGCAGCACCTCACATCTGCTTAAATCGCCCAGAAATATACATTCAGTAGAATAGGGGCTTTAACAGATCGCCAAATCATTGTGAACACTCAATATTCGGAGAAACGAATGTATGGTAACAAAACTCGCAAAAGATCTTCGTGACAAGTAACGTCTTACTCCTTACAAACTGACCGTTGTAAATGTAACCTATTCACCTGAAAATCAATATAAAAATTATTACAATATAGAGTATATTAAAAAGACACAAATGTTAAATATCTAGAAATGGGAGGAAATTTTATGAACATAATACTGTTAGTACCACATCAACTACGGTAATGACAAACCAATCCCTAATTTAGCTGAGAAAAGAATTTAACACCGCCAATTCAAGAATATTCACAACACTCATTATCTAAAAGTGGCAAATCATTTTTAAGAGACAGGAACTTAGAAAGTGCGAACCTAATCGATGCGGATGAAAAATATTCCGCAGTGTCCGCAACTGTAGATGAAAAGTGATAAAACAAACATAGTATCCGTGACGGCAAAGAATCATTCAGCTATTTAAACGGTTGATGGAAATTTCATTGAATACTGAACCGGAAAAATCTTTACATTGGTTATTTTCGGAGAACAAAATAGATATGCCTATAAACGGTGTGCAGCCTTTTTAACATGTTTTAAACTAATCACAGACCCAAAGAATCGATATATATCATTTCACTATATGCTAACATTCGTCGACTAGAGAAATTTGAAAACTGCAACTAAATGAAGCCGAATGGATATCAAAGACATAAAATGGTGGTCACTCAACACCAGAATTAACGAATACATGTATACCCGTGAATTTATGTAAAACGCATGTCATACAATCAATTGACCGCCGCCCTGTCTTGTCTTGCACAAGGCGAGTTCTGCTTGAACGGCATATATGAAAAAAATGTTTAACGAAGTGGACGAACAAAAAAGATCAGAACAAATTCTGAATGGTCCAATCCTTTCACTGTCAAAACTGAATAAAGAATTAAAAATTTGTTATGATTACCGCAAATCAAATATAATTACTAAACCTGATATCTATTGTCAAATATTTAGGATATTAACAATGTGTTAAATGATGTATAGATGTATTTAAAACTTGATTTATATAAAGCTCATTAGCAGATATGCCAATACTGTAATAAAGACTACGAGGAAAATATTAATCATCTCCTATTGTACTCGATTCCAAAAACACAGCGAGAAGAACTTATAAATAAATTAACTCAGGAATATCACACGCTACCGATAAATACAGCATCCATTCTTTCAAATCCATTAGGCCAAACATGTAAACAACTTTATCAATACCCCTTAAGAAATGCAATATTGAACTTTAAAATTTGAAAAATATATATGACACGTCTAACATATTAACTGGCTAAAAGGTTAAAAGGAAAGACCAGGCAAAAAAAAAAAAAAAGATATAATTAGTCTAGACAGCAATGTAACTATCTGTAGATTTCAGGAATATCTAGTAATAACTATGTACTTTAACGACACACAGATGGTATATATTTAGATTTAGATAGTGCCATATATCGATAATTTATTAATAGCTTCAAAGTCACAAGAGGGATATGTTTTGCGCTCGCTAACAATCTATTCGATAAATTAAAAAAATACCGGATTGCGTATTAATTAAAGTAAACATATTTTT
The DNA here is from genome assembly GCA_039619475.1 of Icerya purchasi. Lineage (NCBI taxonomy): Eukaryota > Metazoa > Arthropoda > Insecta > Hemiptera > Monophlebidae > Icerya > Icerya purchasi. The sequence continues at coordinate 367,383,882 of CM077116.1, forward strand.
GTCGTAAAAGCAATCTCCTTCCTGGAAAATCTAATTGCCATAAGGGTATTCGATCAGACAGAAAACTAAGAATTGCAAAATCATTAGCACAATTTATTTCTTTCAATATATAACAAATTAAAGAAAACATTAGATAATTATGAATCCCAAAATATAAGTAGAGTCGGTCTTGATAAAAAAAATAAAAAATGATACTTTTTTAGATCCGCACAATCTAAATACGTGTTTATGAAGAACGTAACATTTAATACATTTATCGGAAGAAATTCAAAGGTAATAATGCAGTATTCAGCTGTCATAATGGTCTTTTCCAAATAGAATTAAATGAACAAAGTTGCTTCTAGTGTGTCCTTTTAATATTCCTTTTGATCGTTATAAATTTAACAGATTTTGTCAAGATTCATGTGAGCCATAAGTATATCAAAGACTTAATTTAGAAATATAAAAAACGTTCGAGTACACTTCGATGATATTATAATAGGTACTAAATCCAAAAAAAATTTGGGTGCGGCTGTACTGGAGCACAGGGCCGTTGATTTAACGTGAAACGTCTATATCAGTTTAAGTATTTATTTATTTTAGATATAGATATATAGATATAGATATACATATATAGATATATATAAAAGATATATACAAATATATGCGTTGAAAAATAATAGCCGTTGCGTTGCGTGATTCCGTTTCACAATTTCGTTTCACGAGCAATTTTCAAGACGTTTCACGTCAAAAAACAAAAAACATAATAATATATTAAAGCAAGTACTGACTAAAGCTAAAATATATAACGTAAAATTCAACGGTAATAAATTTCAACATCAACAAAATCAAGTTAAATATTTCGGTTATATGGTTTCTGATAACTTCTAAATGCTATTAACAGAGATAAAAATTTGTAAATTATTATTAAATGAATTAAAAAACGCTGGTCAAGTAAAATTTCAAATAATGTAAAACTTTACTATAATTATTTTTCCTTAATGATAAAACTATGTAATTACACGTCAAAAGCGTTACACGAATTAATACAAGCACTGATAAAACCATAAATCGAGCTTGTCAATTTGTATATTGACCTGGTATCAGTTAAGACATAATATGGGATTGTATTAAACATTGTAAAATGTCTGAGAATATTAGTAAAAATTTCTTATACACACTAAAAAAAGTGCATTAATTTTCGCTTTACACGATTTTTTCTTATTAAAAATGTCATTTTTGGCTATTTTTACTTTCTTTTCGGTTTTACAATAAAATTCCCGGCTTATTTCCGGCTTTCCCAGCTGGGTAGCCACCCTGACTGGTAAACCATAATATACGATAACCAGTCTTTTCAGAAACAGACACTGATCTCTACAAAGTACATAAGATTTATAATATATTATTTCTCAAAATAGATCAAAATCATTTAAATAAAATTAAAAAGAATTGAAAACATAATAAATAATTTTAGAAAATTGGGTTTACTATCAGACCTTTAAGGCGTTTGCTAAGGAATACGATTTTAATTATACCTTTATATGTTCCAAATACTCCCAATCTAATGGGATGGCGAAGAAAAAAGTATGGACCACTAAATTAATTCATAAAAAACATTTGAAAATAAATCTGATTTAAGTTTTTAACTTTTAGAATATCGCAATACTCCTATTCAAAATTTAAAATTGTCACAAATGCGGTTAATGTTTAATCGGAGATTGATTACCAAAATTACCTATTCATAATAAGTTGTTGAATTCTGAAATATTTAAAGTAAAGAACGAAATTAAAGCACATCAAACTAAACAACCAAAATATAATAATAAAAATGTTGTAAATTTAAGCTGTTTAAAACCTGAATAAAATGTAATGTATTTTAACCACTTAAAAGTAGGGGACTCAGGTTTAATCGTTAAACTGGCTAACCAGCTTTATCCCTATTTCATTAAAAGTGTACTAGGTAATATTATTCGTGTACATTTAAGAAAATCATTTACTGATTACAAATCATCAGTTTTAAGTAACTTCAATGTAGACTTACCCCCTGAAGCCTTATCTAACAATAATAACATTACTTTATGTAATACTAATACTAATAATAATAATAAAACCAATACGAGAAATAAGCAGTTTGCTCGGCGCCCACGTTATTCAAATTATATTTAAAAGGAGAAAATGTTGTTGAATTAAGATTTGTTTCTCTATTTAGTATAATCATGAATTGAGTTAATATATATATATATATACAGCTATCCGCAGCTGTCATAGAATTTATTACTATTATTAGGTTAAGTTGTTAATTAAACATGAATATAAATTATTAAAATAAATATAATTCTCGCAAATAAGTTATTAGTGCCTTAGATTTTTGTATCCAAATTTTGTAAAGCCTCGTATATGAAAAATATCTTTTTTTTTTTTTAATCCAGAGATCAACGTTGAATTAGTTCGTAATTTTAGTTGTTTATTTTTCATTTTGCTTTTAAAGTAAATTTAATGCGTTTAATGTACATATATATATATATAAAAAACTCGGTCATTTTGGCCTCGCAAGGGGCTATGCCCCTTGACCCCTCTTGCTTAAATTTCTGCCTCTTTCTCTTCTATACTTAGTATAAAATGATCAAAATTTAAAACGTAATTCTAAATCAGTCCATATAAATATAATAACATAATCACAAAAATCCTATAAAATATAACAAGCGTTACATAAAATTGGGACATTTTTTCTCAGGGAGGGGGGGAGGTAGCCTAAGAATTACGTTATAATTAATACATTAACGAACTGAATGTTTTTCACCGAGGTGAAAAAAACACACTTATATCTAAAGAAACAAATTATTTTTTTGTCTTCAGTGGTATAAAAATAAAAATCCCAAAACTAAATAGTGCAATTAAACTCGCAGCACTGGAAAAAAATCAAAAAAACTTCTTAATTAATAGATAGTTGTACGAGTAAATAAAACTATTTAATCCGAAAACACTTTTGACATTCTAGTATTTATACTTAATTATTTTGTAGACAAGCATTTCTATAGCTTGGGATTAGTCAAAATTTTATGTCACATTTTTTTTATACAAAAATATAAACCGATATGTATTACAAACGATTAAATAAATTATTAAATTAGCTCATTTCATGAAATAAGATGATACAGTAGCTAAAATTATATAATAAATTTATAAATTACCTCCCAAAAAATTACATAATGTGACGTAGTAAATTTTTATTATATTTCATACTTTTTGTACCATACTTACTGCACATCATTGATGACGTAATTCTATATGAACACTCGAAAATACATTTCATATCGACGTAACCTTTATTAGATTCAAAAATATAAATTAATATCATTGATTACATTATTAATAATCATATAAAAGAAACTAACTTCAATCGTGCTTTGTTACATAAATTATAAAGCACATTATTAATAAATAACACAATTAACCTCCAGATTTTATTAAAGCAAACATAATACGTTATACGAAAGTTTTCAGTATAAAGTATATTCCTTGAGATTTTATAAAAGCGTGAAACACGTTTTTAAAGTATTTAAAATGTCCAATAGGTTATTCAATGTTCGAGTGTACTTCTGGATTCACATCAAATATATAAATATACAAGATATTTACATGATCCAATTTTTCCCCTACCAAAGAAGAAATTTAAAAAAAAAAAATAAACTAATGATAGTATATTTAAACATTCCCGGAACTATTTTTTATTAATTTTTCCATTATATGTTATTCGGTAAACTCCCTAATTTTCATGGTTTATCTATTAACAAACCGATCAAATAAAATATAATTCAATGAATATTCAACTAATTACATTATTAAACTATCCATTCTTTAAACAGATGTGGTGAACCGAAATAAAACTTTTACATTTACACATATCATATGAAACTTACTTGGAGTGATTTACATGAAAAGAGTAGTATTACTTTCCACGCCGTTATTACTCCTCTTTATTAAGTAACCATGATTTTTCAATAATTAAACGCCACTTGCTGCATCGATCTCGTGAATGAATATGTTCAACTTATTCTTCAATCTAATATGCGTTACGGCATTTTAAAGAAAATTATTAAAAGCGAGAACATAAAGCACGATTTTGAAAACTGAAGATTATGCCACGAAAAAAAAAATGCGTAAAGATAAAAACAAACGAAAAACTAAAATAATGTTTCTTAAAATACGGCCTATGAATAAAAAAATACCAATCCTTGGAAAACACTGAAAATAACCGAAAAAACATTTTTTCTTCTATCAATTATAAATTATATTAAATTTACGCAACCTTTTAAAAAATTGTACTTTACTGAAGGATACTTTTTCATTAAATATGATAATGATAAGTTTAAAATATACACTATTATGGCTAATGCTCCGCAGGAAGCGTTCTTGAACCGATGTTCTATCCGCCATATCCGTGCCAGTGCTTGTTAACTCTAAGACCACTACCTTTGTTGATGATACAGCTGTTTTTTGTATCAATTTAAACAAGGCTGATATAAAAAATCACTTCAAATGGCAAATTACGAACGTTCAATGTGGTTTAAAGCATAATGTATTGTTATCATGTCAACTTTACCCCGAAACGATTCCATAACACTGGTGGCATATTTATGAATAATATTATTAACTCAGCCAAAGATGATGTTCAATATCTCGAACTTTATCTTAACAGAAAGGTAACGTGGAGAAACAAACCGTAACCAAACAAATTATGAGCTAAAGCCAGAAAGTATTATTAGTTATTAAAGAATAAATTCCAAATATCAACGCAAAATAAACTTTTCTTCAAGACTGCGAAAAAAAAAAACACCATAGTGATTCATAAGTGCAAAATAAAATAATCCATACGACTATTGATATACCGTGATACGTCAACAATTGAACATTACATGATCATTTATGTACTACAGTTAACGAAGAAATATCTAAATCTGTCAATATGCATAGCTTTAAACTTAAAACACAACACAAAAGCAATTCTCTTCTGGGTAATCTACCGATGTTCGAAGATTAAGCAAAATTGAAATCACTGATTTCATATTTACATGAGAACACTTAGAAAGCGTCTTTTCAAAATAAATACGTGAAATACAAAACGTATTAGATATCTCCGCTAGCTGTAAAAAAAATACTATAAGGTGCAATGCTGATATTAGGTCAAACTCATTTATACATCCATTAGCAGCACACGATTTCGTTAACTCGTATATTATAAAGATGTACACATACTGATCAATATAAGTAAATAATAAAAACGGTTAAAAAGATTAAAGCATTATCGTAGCAATTGTGCAGCAGGGTTATATTTTTATATTTTCAGTAGTTTAAAAATAAATCGTTTCATTATTATAAAATGTAAATCTTAAGATTTTAAAGCCGGGAAAAAATACTGTGAAAAATATCAGTCCGCAGACAGAGAATCAAATAAGTTTAAAGAAAATTTTTCTAATGATGCAATTTTTTAAGTAGCCAATTGTGGTCACTTCCTGTATTAGCCTTAGGCATATTCAACAAAAAATTTAAAAACATTTTAAAAATAGATTTTTGCAATCTGTCACATAAAAATATTATGTTAATAATGTTTTAAGCAGTCTCTCTCCCAGAAAACTAAAATCCTATTCAGTTCTTTTTTTTATTTGTTTCACTTAATTTTAACGCTTTAGACGCATCTATATTTCCATTATCAGAAAACAACCAGTTGAACGTAAAGATAATCAATACACAAAGCTGAAAATATGATGCCGAAAATATTTAAAATTTAATTTAACGCGAACAAGAAAAACTGAAAAACATATGAATTAAAAAAAAAAAAAGTTATAACCAAATATAAAAAATTCCCGGTATGAATTTTAATATTTATTTATATTTTTTATTTCCCGTAACAAGTACATTTTAAGAGTTGTTTGAAATTCATTGTAAATTTATGCACAAAAACTTTTACATTTAAAACACACTATGTACGTCAATAATGTATATATATATATATATATATATATATATATATATTTCCTTAAAAACTAAATAACATTATGCATAACAATGGTCAAGAAGAAAATAAACATACGATTTGCATTCATTATTCACTTCCAATCCTGCAGATATATTTTTAATATCACACTCCGCCGAAGCTGAACCTGAAGTATCATTAATTTTTTCTACGATCTGTTTATCGATATTTTCGTTATTCTGTTTAATTTTGGTAGTAAAAAATTGCAAAAGCGAATCGATTTTCTCATTAATTACATTAAGTTCTTCAGTGGTATACGATTTCGAATTCACATAATCAAAAAGGGTATGTATTTTATTTTGCAAGTTAATCCGCAATAACCGTACTTCTTCTGACTGATCAGATTTATTTACTTGTATTACATTTTCGATACTATCAATGGCATACATTTCTAAAAACGATCGCTGTATCACACTAGATGATGAATTTAATCTTACACAAGCATGTATATGCTTACATAAATTACTATTAATAACAAAATCACAACAGTTACATTTATACATATGCACACATACATCACATAATTCACATTTATTCACACAAAACGTCTGATTACAATTTTCAGATAGTTTATTAATTTCATAAATAACGTTACTTCTGGATACTGATCGTATTTTCCAACTTTTCCCAATTTCTAATACTCTGATGTTGTCTGCATTAATACTTATAGATGAAACATGTCTTTGTTGTATCTCTTCAATATTAAATTGTTTTTTCTTCAAAGAGCTCTTAATATTGTGCAGATCATGTCTTGTAAGCAATACATTCGAATCCAAAATATTTGATTCCCTTACATCACTCAAAATTTTATCAAAAGGTATACCTTCAGCTATTTTACCTAGATAAAAGTAAATTTAAAATTAAAATTAAAATATTTTACATCGATTTAATGGGTTAATTAATGTAATTAATAATATTACCGGCAATCATAGCGCGTTCGTCTGAAGTTAAGCAACGACGTTCAAAGTCTACAGAATGTCCTAAATGGGTTGGCCAGTACACAACATGTATTTTGTCAATTACTAATTTAGTGGATGGTATAGTTACTATCTATAAACGCAATGCAAATAATAATACAGTCAGCTAATGTTTATTACAAATAAGACAAATTAATTAAATTAGTAAGTAGTACATGTAAAAATAAATATCACAATAGTAGGCATAAGTAAAATTAGGTTTCAAAAACGAATCTTTAGAATCCTAATGTTTTTAAATCGGCGCTCGTATCATAAATAAATATTAATATTATACGTGCTTTAAAAAAAATAATAAATGGGAAAATAAAAGTAGAAAACAAATAAACATAATTCAAAAATTTTCTAATTGAGAATAAATTATAAATTTACTGAATATATACAATGTTATTAAAATCAATGTAAAACTTGCCATCATAGAAGGACACGTTGAATCGATTTTACTGGTTCCTTGACTTTTAATTTTTCTCAACTGTCTAGACCGTGATAAATAGTAGCCGCTTCTGTGACACATCATGAACAATCTTTTTCTTCCATCTTTTAAAATAAATTGGTCCGTTCGTACATACATGGACGATTCTGATTTTTCAATACTTAATTTCCATTGCTTGAACTCTGCAGAAATACACAAATTTTTGTGTAATATTATTTATCTACTTGTCCGGAAATTAAATCATTTAATATCATTCATTTTTTATAAAAAATAATGCGTTAAAAAATATAACATAATTTAACAATATTAGGTTGTCCCAAAAGTTATTCGACAAAATCGTTTTGCATATTTTTAAATTAAAATTTGAGGATGAAATAAAAGTATTTTATGCAAAGTTTTTACTATGTGTTTAAAGCATTTTTTCTGCAGAATAATATACTTTTTAATTGGTTGCTACAACTTTAATTATATATATTGTTTTATAAGGTTTGAAATAAATAAAGAAAAAATTGCGTTTCGGGCTCTTTTTCGACATTATAGAAAAAAAAAAATTTAACTTGATTTGGTCGATTTTCTTGCTTGACCCATTGTCGTTTTTTGTCAGGATTACGGAAAAATATCCACTTTTCGTCGCATGTAACAATTCTTTTCCGAAAACGGTCACCAGTTAGATTTTACAGCAATCGATTGCAGATTTCAACACGCTTTTCTGCTTGCAAATTTGTTAATTCATGTGGATCTTGTCTTGCCCGTTTGGAGCCAAAATTAAAACCTTTCAGGCGCCGATAAATGGATGATGTTGACATTCCCATAATTGCTAACAACTCGCGAGTGCTTGCATGTTGTTGTTCATTCAGAGCGGCTTGAAATGACTCACTATCTACATCAGATGGGCGGCCAGAGCGAGGTTTATCCATCAAGCTGGTGTCGCCGTCATTAAAGCGTTTGAACCATATTGCTACTGTTGAACGATGCACTATATCAGGGTTTTCAACATCACAAATTTGTTTAACTGTAGCACTTGCGTTAGAAAAAAGGTTATGTTGTTTTTTTTGTGGAATTTTGAAGGTGTACTGCACTTTGAATTAATTCCAGATGGCAGAGCAGTTGGCGGAGAGCTGTATAGTAGCCAATTGGAACGTGTACATGAAGTTTTATGCGCTCGTTATCTTGGATTGGTGAAGAAAAGGCGAGTATTGTATCAGCACGATAACGCTCCTGCACACCGATCTCAATTAACCCAGAAAAAGTTGCAAGAACTCGACGGAATTGAAGTGTTACCTAATCCAGCATATAGCCTTGATGTCGCGCCATCAGATTACGGTTCATTCTGGTCAATGGTACACTTTTTGAAAGATCGCCAGTTCAATAACTTTGATGAGGTGGAAAACAAATGTCGAGAATTGTTTGCTTCTAAAAGAAAGGAATAGTACTGTCGACAAATTTCATCACTAGCAGAGCGCTAGATAAGTTATAGAAAATAATGGTTTATATTTCGAAGGATAGAATGCTCATATTAATTAATAATTCTTTGTTAATAAAATATTGTATTTTTGTCGAAGAACTGTTAGGACAACAGTGTACCAGCATTTGCTTACAGAAAAGACGACTACCGTATCACCGGTAAAAAAATACTTTCAATCTCAATCTTGTTAGATATCTATTTTACACTCTTGTCCTTATAACCACGAAATAAATTTGTTCGGCTTTCAAAAAATGAATTTCAAACATTTCAGCAGGACGAATAAATAATAAACATTCCAACAATAATACACGGTAAATGTAATACTTACCATTAAAATTGTCAAAATTCAATTCATCTTGAAGAAGAATAATAGCATGATCATCTTTAAGGTGATTATGAAATGTATTCCTTCTTGAGAATAATTTTGAACAAGATGGGCACTTAATCCTACAACTATGACACTTTTTCTGATTATTCGAACTATGAGTAATTCTTCTATGACGATTAACTAACTGTTCTGTACAAAAATTCTTATCGCACAAATCACATAAAAACATTTTTAAAAATATTTAATACATCATTAATTTTGGTACAAAACCTGTATTACACAAAAATCTGATATCATAAAACAACATGTTTGTTTAGTCAAACTATGATTCATAGACGATAGAAGGCAAACAGCATTTTATATAGTTCAATTTACGATGCTGAACGATTTCATTATTCTTTTTCCATTATCGCTTAACCTGTAATTATTTGTTTTGAGCAGGGCTTGAAAGCCGAATAATAATACGGCTTATGTCCTTGAAAAATACAGCTTAAGCTTTCGGCTTTTGGCTGTTCAAATTTAAAGTACGACTTAAGTTTTCAGCTTTTGCCTTACGAAATTAATTTTAATAGAAGTTAATTGAAATCATTTAATAATTACTATGCATCAAGCTATTAAGCGTTACTATTGAAACTTCAGCTTTTTTCTTTATACACAAAAATAAAACTTTTTAAAAACAATTTCTTATACAAATAATTATATCAAAAATGCAAAATCAAGAAGTTTTAAATTTGTAAATCACTGATTTCAAAAATAGTTTGATTCTTTAATTAATTTTTATTTGTAGAGATAATATCAGGGATTGAAAAGCCCGAATAAAAATTTGTTCTATTTGACAATGCTATACACTTATTTCATTAATGATAGTCTACAAGCAGTAGGCACTTTAGCCAATGAATTTGAAAAATAAATGTACAACGTGGTCAAATAGATCAAATTTTCATTCGGCTTTTCAGCCCTGCATGTATTTTTTAAAAAAAAGCTTACGTCGAATATAAAGCTTAATTTAGCTTTTTTAAAAATACAGCTTAAGCTTTCGTCTTTCAATTGTTTAAATTTTGAATATAGCTTAAGCTTTCAGCTTTTAGCTTATGAAAATTTAATTATGGCTTTTAGATTAAGCTAATGACATCTAAAAATGATTGGCTTTCGGCTGGCTTTCAAGCCCTGGTTTTAAGTTTTGATTATTACTTTTTTGCAAAATTTAGTACATATTACGTGTATATATTCTATAGCCCGTTCAATGAAAATGTGCCTATGGAAAAAAAATCGATGATTTTAAGTTGAAATTAAATGTTCATTTAAATCGTAGGAAGTTTATTTTTTGTTGTTTTAATTCATTTAATTAATATTATTTTTAATAATACAAATTATTAAAATTATATTATGAAAAGAAATAAAAATTCTAATTTAAATTTGAATATTAAACATCTGGCAACAATGTTGAAATATCGAATTATATCGACTTTTTTCCATCGACACATTTTCGTTTAACGGACAATAGTAAATTTTAAGTTGAAATATTCTTATATCTGATAATTACATTATAATTGTAGAGATCGATAAACAAAAGAAAGATCATTTATCTTATGTAAATTTGTTATAAAGCTGAGAAATATGAATATTCTAAGAATTTTTTTATGTAAAATACACGTCGTCAGTTTAAAAATATGAAAAATTGGCTTACCGTAATGTAATTTTTTTTTTCAAATGGCGAATTTTAGATAATTTTAACATTAACTACCATGAAGTTTAATTTTTGTTTGCATTTGCAACAAATCCCATTTGCTATTGGAATTCAAATACTTCTGCTCCAGAAGATGAGTGTAATGACTCTAGCACACACACACAAAAAAAGAAAAAAGACAGTACAAACATTTCTTGATGAAAATGAAGACAATATATCTGAGTGTGTAGGATACAATCACTGGTAATCTGCAACATGAAAACCTGCCACTGCAGTCGAAACTTTGATAAAAAAAACTTCCTTCTCATATTAGCCATACTTCTAATGTCTACTATGACTCTAGGAAGATGTTTCTCTAATCTGAGTGTTCGCTATGATCTGCTGATAAAACTAAATTCCAAAGAAATTGTAAATAATTTAACAATGAAACATAAACGGCTCAATTTTACATAACATTCTTAATATATTATTATATTATTATTTATAAAAATAAAAACAAAGAATGAAATAAGACTGTATTATTTAATATAATAAATAATAAAACATAATAACATAGAGCGACCTACCATTTTATTTCGCTTAAAATATGGTGAAAATTTCAGATTGGATCCCCCCCCCCTTCTTGAAAAGCTATATACGTCTGTGATTGAAAGTAACAGCAATTCAAAGAAATTTTAAGCTACAAACCACAAATCAGATATTTTATAAAATATATAATGCATTTAATTGTTAAATATATTTGTATGTTTCACATATTTGAATTTGTTAGATATGTGGATGAAAAGAATGAAACATTAAAGCAAGATATTGAAATTAAAAATATTTGGAATTAGAATTCAAGTAATAGTCTGTTAAACCTTCAATTTTTGGCCAACAAATTCTAAGTTCATTTAGTTATTTTTAAATTAATATAGCAAAGAATTATCAATTAAAGAATGACTTATAATTCAATATAATAAGCATTTTGTAAAATGAAACATGGACCTGTTTATCAAAAACTATTGTAAATCACATGGGCGTCGCCAGGGGAGCAGCTGCCCTCCCCCTGGAGCCTTGACTTTTTAATCAACTGGCCATGATGAGTATTCATAGGCGCGTGATCATGGACAATTTGCCAGAAACCCGCGAAAATTGTGTTTTAATTAAGATTTTTTTCTTGTTTAATAAAATATTAAGCCTTTACAACTTATAAATTTTATTTTTCCTATAACTCATATCCTCTTTCTATCATCTTCCTCTACCCCCTGACTGTTGGCAACGCCGGCTCACCGGCTGGCGACGCCCTTGGTAAATCACATGAATGCTACTTTCCATAGATTGTGTCAAGACTCAAGAGTAGTAAAAACTTTTTTTGTAAGCCCCAAACATAAGATAAATCAAATTGGAAAAAGCAAAAACAAAAATCTAAAAGTAAATTATTTTCACTTTTATTTAAATTTGTCGTGCGATGTTCGACATAGCAAATTCTAAAATGATCAGACGTATACCGTAAATTGCGATGTTGCAATTTGAAAGAATAATTATTTATCAAAAATAGTACAATGTAAACGTAGCCTTCGTTAATAGAAAGCCGTGCTGAGAAAAAGGCAACGTCGCATTCTTTTTACTTAGAAGGCCGGTTAGTATACAGCCTTCAGGTGAAATCAAAACATCTTTCTTAGATAAAGTGACAATTACTGTATTCGTATACATTATATATATTTATTTATGCATAAAAATTTACATGGCACTGAGAATAGTCATGATATACAGATAAAATATGCTTAAAAATTAAGAAATATTAAATATACCTGTAATAGAATTGATCAGTTCCAGCGGATATTACTTAATTATTTAAACGTACTCAATTTCTGTATTTTTGAAGTTTTCAATATGGCACCATCACCAGTAGACGCTTCTTTTTGAGTCATATTGGCTTTTTTTACAATAATGATTTATAAAAGTGTTTGCAAAAATGGAACAAAGTTCATGAAGTAATGATGGATAGGGAGTTTCACAATTAGTACAAGTTTCTAAAAACTCGGAATAAATGTCTTCATTTTCAAAACTATATGCATCGTTAATTTACGAAAAAGTATTTTCTGTTGTGTACTGTGTAAAAGTTTATCTAAACATGTCTTATTGTTTAAAATAAATTCTAAAAGTGAACACATATGGACTACTAAAATAGGCATTACTAAATCAGTTGCAATTGATAACCCGTTTCATAAAATATCGAAATATTAGTTGTGAATGAAAGTACCTTTATTCTGTCTAATAATAGTGAGACATTGCGAACATTTTTCTTTGGATAAATAAGAAAGTAAGTTCGGAAAAATACTTGGGTAGCATCATTTCTTAACCGTGGCCTGTTTAAAGCAAGCTGTTCATAAGTGCCATCAGGTTGTAAATGTTTATCATAAATAATATCGGATGAAGTGAAATGTAGTTTACAAAGCACGCTAAAATTTGATGGTGTAAAATTCTCTCTAGGAATTGCTTTTATGCGTAATAATTTAAGAGCAGCGTCTTTAGGAAATTTAAAAACACTTACCGCTTTATGGCAATCAAGCAAGCTAAAGTGCGGAAGGCGGTAGGACCTGATGAGGTGCCAATAGAGATATTAAAAATGTTGGGTCCTATGGAAATCAAGAAAATTACTGGCTTCTTCAATGCAATCTATAAAAATGAGAAAATACTGGAAGATTGGTTAGAATCAAGGTTCATTACCATACCAAAAACAACAAATGCATAAGGATGTGATAAGTATAGATTAATTAGTCTAATGAGCCACGTTCTAAAAATATTTCTGCGTGTAATTCATCGACGCATAATTAAAATATGTGAAGAAAACATGAAATGGAACCAGTTCGGTTTCTGTAACGGAATGGGTACAAGAGAAGCGTTATTTTGTATGAAAACATTAATCCAAAGACAACTGGAGTTCGGAAAATCAGTATACATTTGTTTTATAGACTATTACAAAGCTTTCGACAAAGTACGGCGCGTGGAATTAATTAAAACATTAAAAGATATAGGTATCTCTACCAGTAGACGGATATTAACATTATACAAACGCTTTATGAAAAACAACATGCAAGAATATTAATAGATGAGCAATTAACAGATCAAATACCAATAAAACGAGGGGTTAGGCAAGGATGCGTATTGTCACCAGTACTATTCAATCTGTATTCTGAGGCAATTTTTGCCCAAGCTTTAGATGGACGTAGTGAAGGGATAAAAATTGCAGGCGAAAGAATTTCAGTGATTCGCTTTGCTGACGATACTGCACTACTAGCGGAAAATGTAACAGACCTACAAAGTCTACTAGACATAGTTGCAGTAGAAAGCAAGAAGAAAGGAGTCAGTATAAATACTAAAAAAACAAAATTCATGGTAGTTGCAAGACAACCTAATCTAAATGAACAATTATTTTTGGATAGCGAAGAAATTGAACAAACGGAAAAATATAAATATTTAGGTAGCTGGATAACGCAAAGTAATGATTTTGATATGGAAATACGTACTCGTATAGAGATGGCCAGAAACACATTTATGAAATTAAAAAACACCCTTTGCGATAGAAAGTTAAGCCTAAGGATCAAGAACAAGATATTGCAATGTTTTTTGTGTTCAGTGCTACTGTATGGAAGCGAGACATGGACCATAAAGGAAAATATGAGGAAACGTAGATCATAATTCGAGATGTGGTGCTACAGTAAAATGTGGAAAATACCGTGGATGAAAAAGTTAAAAAATGAGAAAGTACTACTAATGGGAACTGACCGAATATTAATGACAATAGTAAAAAGAAGGAAGATAACATTTTTTGGACACTTCATGAGAGGTGAAAAATACAAGTTACTACAGACAATAATAATGGGCATGATAGAAGGAAGAAGAAAGACCGCTTGGATAGATAGTATAAAAAAATGGACCGGAATTAAGAGAACAGAAGATCTAGTCAGAATAGCAAAAGATCGTAATCAATTTCAGTAGATAATCCAATCCATACATGATGATTAAGCAATACCCAAATCGGGTGGCACAGGAAGAAGAAGACCGCTTTATTGTCCGAATCTTTTAAAAATGAAGTATAATTACTCATACACCCAGGAACACAACATTTATTAGGCATTTTCACACAAAATAAAAAAACTATTAAGTAAAACAGTAAAAGAACTTAAAATAACTAAATTATAAAAGCATTTTTCTTATATTACACATTTACACTTAATTTTAAAATTTAACAAAACCGGATAATTTTTAAAAACAACCACTATTATATTATTAACACGAACAAAACGCGAATTTTATTTTGTAAAATTATAAATACCGTTTAATAACGAAAAAAAATGAAACAAAACTTAAAACCCGAAACTATAGCTATTTAATACCAACACTTTACGATAAGTAAACATTATAAATATTAGCCGGCTAGTAGGCCTTCTCGCTATGTTGCCAATTTTAACTACAGCACGGCTTTCTATTAACGAAGGCTACGATGTAAATAGCTAAAACAATATTGTTCGTTTGTTTCTGTTTAACTGCGGTATATAATTTAAGATATTCAGTTCCATAAATTATAGTTGCAAATAAAGTTTTAAAAAAAACCTCTGATCGACCTTGGGATTGAACCTGCAACCACCAAATTATCGGTGTTGTACCTACATAATTACACTCCAACTCTGCATTATGTTAACTCTTTGCCATAGCTATTTACATTTTATCATTTTTAATAAATAGCTGCATTTTAGGGAGTGGGAACATTGCTTAACAAAAGAAAGGAGTAGAAAGAAGATCATTCCATTGAAAGCAAAGTGTATTCAAACATTATGTGATCAGAGTCACATACAAAGTTACTATTGGAGGAATGTAGAGGACAATATGGAGATGGCGCGAGAGAGAACCAGAAAAGCGACGAAGGGAGAAAACTGTGTCCAAAACGCAGGCGGCATACCGCAAAGATACTAGAACGACGCATAGAAGAGAAGTCAAGAAACCAAGGAATAGAAAAGGGACGACCGAAAAGAATAGAATGGAACCAAAGCAGGGAACGAAAAATCGGCTGAATAAAACAGTAATGCAAATGACAATTAGAAAATAGGAAGGGATAAATATCCCGCCAAAGTCTAAAATGTTGATACATCGCGTTCATCCATAGGTAGTAGTCATGATTATGTAAATCAACAATTTAAATTGCAAAAAATAAAAATACTCAAATTCGATGGGAATCTGACTCATTTTTATGATTTTAAAAATTTGTTTATTAATTTAGTTTATGATAATGCAGAACTAAGTGATGTTCAAAAATTATATTTTTTAAAGAATTCTTTAATCAGCGAAGCTGAAAAAATACTAAGAAATATTTTTATTACTAAAGAAGCTTATTGCGAGGCACGGTCTCATTTTCTCGAACGTTACGAAAATAAGAAAGCAATAATCGAAACTGATCTTTTGAATTTAAAGAATATTGAAAATATTTTATATGAAAAAGATATTTGTGAACTGTTGGATAAAATTAACGTTACCATTCGTGGATTAAAGGTATGCGGTAAAACTGTTCATGATACAATCTCTAAATTTCTCGCTTTTACCGTTAGTTCGAAATTAGATATAAATACAGCAAAAAACTGGCGAAACTCATTGTCATCTATAGAATCATACTCTAATTACGAAAAATTGGAAGAATTTTTACGCAATCGGGCATTTGCTATGGACGATCGTACTATTGCGGAGAATTTAATTCAAGTAACAGTAGTAAAAAATCATTTATTGGAATAGTAACTAAAAATAAATGTCAGTATGTACTAAAAATCATTTTTTAAATCAATGTGCATATTTTAAAGAAAAAAAACCTCAAATTAGATTTGAAATCGTGAAAAGAAATAATTTATGTTTAAATTGTTTTAGTCTTGAGCATAAATCATTTGACTGTAATTCGAAATTTCGTTGCGATTGCGGTAAGCCGCATCATGAATTATTACATTTCGATTTTGATAAAAAGAAAATGGAAAAGAATCTAGAAAAAAAAATTAACGAAAATACATCAAATGCTTAAGTATTAAATTCGCACATTTCTATGCAACGCTTATCGAATGATAACAAGCAAGTCGTTTTACCTTCAGCAATAATTAATTACTGCCAGAATGGTATTACAGGTAAAGCTCGTATTTTATTAGATTCGTGTTCACAACCAACTTTAATTTCGGATTCATTTGTAAAAAAAAATAAATTAAAAATTTCATTAAATTCTAGTTTGTTAATAAGAGGTGTTGATTGATTAACACTACACAAGTATTAGAAATAAAAATATTTTTTCGAATTAATGATTTTACATTGAGTTTAATTGCAGATGTTGTTCTCGTGTCAGCGTTAGCTTATAGTCCTGCCGTTAATGTTTCAGATTAAAAAAAAAACTATGTTAAAAAATTTTACTTTAGCTGATCCCAAGTTCAATGCGATAAATGCAGTTGATATGATGTTAAGTTCAGAACATTACGAAAAATGTATAAGTAACGAATCTGTGTAATATAAGGAATCTTTATTTACGATCTATTGTATTCGGCTGAGTTGTAGCTGGTTCGATTATTCGATAATAGTTAAAGTTATACAGGGATCACTCTGGAAGAGTTAGATAATAAATTGCAACGATTTTGGGAAATAGAAAATTCCAACGATACTGAAAAACAAGGAGAAACTATTACAGTGAAATACCAATTATCCGAAATAATCGGGGATTGACAATTTCGGAAAAACGATTTTTTTGGATAATCGATAATCGTTATAGAAGCATTACATGTATTTATAGAAACATTGTACGTATTTAACATATAAAAGAAAAACATTGAAAATTACGAAATTTAATAAACTACATGAAAAATAAAAACTCGAATGTAGTATCATGTAGGCCTATGGTATGTATATAGTATGTAATTACATACGTACTTATTAAAAATCTTAAATACCTTAAATATGTGTTGTTAGAACATCCATTTCGGATAATCGGTTTTTCGGATAAGCGATTTTCGGATAATCGGTACTTCACTGTATTGAGAAACATTTTAATGAGACTTATTGTATTACAAATGATGTCAAATTTATTGTTAGATTACCTTTCGCTATCGATCGAAATAAAGTTGCGAATAATTATAATCGAGGGCTATTTCTAGTTTTAATAGATTAGAAAAAAATTCATTTATTAATTCAGAATATATCGATTTTATGGAAGAATACCATAAAATGGATAATATGTTTATTATTGATCGCAATATCGAAGTTAATCGTTATTATATTGCTCATCAATCCATTGTTCGGTTAAAAAGTTTAACTATACCGGTTCGAATTATTTTTAATACTTCGCCTGAAGCTAAAAATAAACTATTGCTCAATGACGCTTTAATACAAAGCTCGGTATAGCCACAACGTGATCTTTTTGATATTTTAATATCAATGCGTTTTTATCGTTTTGTTTTTTGTAGCGACATTGCAAAAAAAGGTATCAAATGATTTCGGTTCACGAAAAAGATCGCCTTAAGAAATCAATTTTATGGAGAAATAATCAGAACTCTCCGATTAATATGTTTGAATTACAGGGCCTGTAGCTTTTATTGCACAAAAATCTGATTCAATTGAATTTTCGAAACCGATTGCGACTAAAGTGATTAAAAATAATTTTTATATGGATTATTTGATTGTGGGTTTTAATTCCTTAAACGAAAATGATTGAATTAAGAAATAATATACATAATGTAAATAAATGTAATTCGTATTTATTTAAATTATTAAATACTGTATGTATATGCTAAACTTCGTCACTTGACTACGCTGCTAATGGTAAAGAAGTTTTTCTAAATATGTTGACTTATTTATTTTTAAAAAGTATTTGCATTTTCTAAATTTAAAAAGTTTAAAATCAAATATTTTAAAACGTTCCTATTTTTCGACCTGCAAACTTCATTAATATTTGGTTATATCAGTTTTAAATATAAATTATTTAATTGGCATCTCGGATATATAGAAGATGATCATTGTAAATTTGTAATTCTTTATTTAATTTTAGTACGCTGTGAGGCGGATCTATTTCAGTCACATTCATTATCTTATTCATAAATGTTTCTCATAGATATTAAATATTTCAAAGTATATAGGCTGGTCCAAAAACATTAACCACACTTCTCGCATCGCACGAAAAAGTAAGTCAATGGAAACTAAATCACATACGCTTCTAACGTGAAATGTTTTACTTTCATTCTGAAAATTTCAGCCCAATAGCTTCAAATAAACGCCCGTACGGGCCATCCGCGCAAAGTTGTATCGAATTCCGAGTACGGAATTTTATGTTAAAAAAAACACAATTTTGTTACAAAATTTTAATATACATTTCAGTCGTCGTTTACATTTTTATTTTTCTTAAAATACAGTCCATTATGTTTTGTACATTTGTTCCACCCTTCTACCCGTTTCACCTTTAAAGTTTTCTTAAACTCAGCCCGAGGAACTCGTTTAAGGAAGCCTTTACAAGCGTTGGATGGTTTTCAACGTATACAGCTTGGCAGTGTCATGGGGCTTATTCTCATGAACACATCGTCATTACATATCTCACGCGAAAATCACTTCTTTAACACAAAACATGTTTACAGGCAGAAAATGTTTAAATGGTACAGTTTTTTTTTTCTCCATCAGATGTGACTGCCTACTTTTTAATCATATTGTTCTTTTACCCACAACAGTGTTGACGTGCGAGTCACCGCGAATTTCCAACCCTATTCTTACTCCGTTGGCGGATTTTAATATGACTTCGCACGGATGGCGCGTACGGACGTCCATCTGAAGCTATTGAACTGAAATTTTCAGAATTAATGTAAAACACTCCACGTTATAAGCGTATGTAATTTAGTTTCCATTGACTTATTTTTCCGCTCGATGTGAGGAGTGTGGTCGTAATTTTTAGACCGATCTATATATAATACGAGTAAATTAATTTTTTGATAATAAATTAACTGTGGTATGAACAAAATAGGATTACAAACGTGCATCATAATAATTTACTTTTGACAATAACAATCAGTAAAGTAATTTTTTTGTACCAATAAATTGTGTGCAAAAAAAATCAAAAATTAAAGAAATTCCTATGGATAAAGTTAGACAATACATGTATATAATCGGTCTCTTTTGCTTTGCAATTTCTGATAGTAAAACGGTCAGATCTATAAAGAAAGAAGATTTCCAATTCGAAAAACAGATAATCTTTCAGAAAGAACAATTACCGGACGAGTACGTGAAGGGTCGACGAAATAAATGATACGGTTGGGTTTTACCGAAGCTCTGCATTATTGTCACTAGGTCACTTCAAAGTTACCGTTTGCTAACAGCGGTAGTGCGATTTGTTGATATACTCTTGAAATAAAGTACATTTATCGTAAAAGGCATTCTATCAAAATTTTTTTGTGTAAAATTTCGTTTTTGTGTTTTATGAAATTTTTCCTGTATACCGTTAATATTATTTTAATATACAGAAAATGGTATTATTTTAGTTTTTCTTTTGTAAGCTCCTCGAAGGTTAAATGTATATCGCAAAAAGATTTATACACCATAATTAAAGAACCAGAGGGGTCAACTTTTGAGAAAAGCAGCATGTGGAGGAGTCTCGATACTAGTGCATGAAACGATTCCATCACATGAAATAAGGTTAAGTACCACGTTTCAAGCGGTAGCGGTGAAGGTGAAAATCCCGTCCCTTCCGCTCTCATCCATTACAATCTGTAATTGCTACTTCCCACCCGCTACAAACATAACCAAAATAGACTTTGATACATTACTATTTCAACTGCGGGACCCAGTGTTATTACTGGGAGATTTCAATGCCCACTCTTCTGAGTGGGGTTCAACACAGCCAAATAGACGAGGAAATATGATTTTAAATAGCATCCGTAATAGTGACCTGGTACTCCTCCCTCCTCCATCACATACACATTTCAACACAACTCATAACACTTTTTCAATAATAGATTTAGCTTTTGCATCCGTTTCACTATTTCCTTACTTGAACATAGATGTACATGGTGATCTGTGTTCAAGTGACCATTTCGATATTTTCATACACTTTCCCCACCAGTCGCAAAAATTGCACTTAGCCCAGGTAACAAAAAAATTTGCATTCCATAAAGCAGATTGGAAGGGTTACAAAACAAAGGTTACTATCCCTAAAATTCAAACGGAATCGGTAGAGGAAAATCTGAAAATTCTCATCAACGCGATGAATGAAGCAGCGACAGCAACAATACCGAAAACAACAACAGCTCCTCAGAAAAAGCGAGTACCATGGTGGTGCCCCGAAATCAAAATGGCGATCGCACAATGGAAACGAGCATTGAGGAAGTATAAAACAACGAAGTCGCTTACAGACCTGATTGAATTCAGAAGATTTAGAGCTCGAGCCAGGCTACTCATCAAAATGAGAAAACAGGCGTGCTGGACAGCATTTGTATCATCTATCTCAAAAGATATGCCTGCGACGGTGGTTTGGAGAAGAATCAAGTCGTTGTGTGGTAACTATCGTCCTCCAACTACCCTTTCCTTACTCATTAACAATGTCCTGCTCACAGACACCAAAGAAGTGGCAGATGCCTTTGCGCAACATTTCGCTAAAGTATCTTCCTCAGCATCCTACACCGATTCCTTCCTAGAACACAAATCGAGACTAGAGGAGCAAAAAATATCCTTTCCTCCAGATCAAAAAGAAAAATACAATGATCCTTTTTCAATGTCTGAACTAAATTACCAGCTTGATAAAAAGCTAAAAAACAGTGCACCTGGAGCCGATTCCATTCATCCATTCATGATCAGATACCTACCTAATCTAGCTAAACAACTACTCCTTGACGTATACAACAAAATTTGGACAACTTCCTCCATCCCAAAATCCTGGAAAGCAGCTGTAATTATTCCTATCCTCAAACCTAATAAAGAAACCTTCATTCCTCAAAATTACAGACCTATCTCCTTACTATCTTCACTCTCCAAAATCATGGAAAAAATGGTGAACAGACGACTATCCTCTTTCCTAGAATCTTCAAACGTTCTCTCCCCAATACAAATTGGAGGTCGCAAATCAAAATCCCCAATGTTACATCTCCTGAGCCTAAAAAGACAAATACTTGAAGCCCAAAAGAGGTCACAAGCTCTCTATACTGTCTTTTTTGACATAGAGAAAGCATTCGACCGGATATGGCGATATAAAGTGCTTACAAAGCTGAAGAACGCCAATATAAAAGGCAATATGGGCAACTATATAATGAATTATTTGTCAAACAGACACATTCAAGTAAAAATTGGCTCAACTGTATCCTCTCCTGTCCTAATAGAGAATGGTATTCCTCAAGGCTTTCCTCTAAGTGTAACACTCTTTATCCTATACATAAATGATGTGGCGGACTGCATACAGCCGCCGGTAACATCCCGATTGTTTATAGACGACCTCAATATATTGTTAGCATCAAACTTTCCTTCCAACGCCAAATCTATACTACAATCCACAATCAATAGGTTATATTCGTGGACCGAAAGTAACGGCCTTACTTTCTCCTTAAATAAAACTTCTTGTGTAAAATTCCAGAAAAGTCGTCGAGTAAACCCAAACCATGATTTTTCCCTTACCCTAAATGGACTTCCTCTTCCAGTCACATCCTCAGCTAAATTCTTGGGTCTAACATTTGACTCCCATCTGACATGGTCTCCTCATATTAAAGAACTCAAACGCAAAAGTAATAAAATCATAGCTATCCTAAAATGTTTATCACATCATAAATATAACAATAATCCAAAACTACTTCTATCTGTATACAGATCACTTATTCTAAGCAGATTAACCTACGGCTGCCAGGTGTTCTATTCGGCTAGTAAGCAGCTCATAAAATCACTTGAATCAATCCATCACGCTGCCATAAGGTCCATCCTTGGGGCGCATCGAACATCTCCCACGCAGGGTGTCTGTGTGCTATCAGGAATTCCGCCATTATCCTATATATTTGACTTCTACACCTCCCGTGATCATCTATACTGGTACCAACAATATCACTTCTCTTTGAGGAGCACTGTCATTCCTCCTCCAGCCTTTCAAAATGATCCAATACCTAATATTCTAAATTTTTTGACTGAGAAAAGCATCAAATACAATCCGGATCTCCTCCTGTTCCCAAAAGAACCACCATGGGAATACCCCCCATTGATGGTAGACTTATCACTCTTTATCCACCGTATATCTAACGAGGACCAATATACAGCTCGCCAAAAAAAGTATCGAAAAAATACAAACTTACACACATGATACACACGTTTATACAGATGGAGCTAAAGCAAATGTCGCTGGCACACTGTCCACTCCCACAGGATGTGCCTACTTAATCTCAGGTGAAGCCGAAGCAGTGAGGCTACGTGATGACAGCTCCACATTAGAAGCCGAGCTATACGGAATTCTCTTTGGATTGGAAGCATGTGCGTGTTGTAAATCTGAGAACAAACAATACATAATTATCACAGATTCACTGGCCTCCCTTCAAACTATTCAGTCACTTACTATAACCAGTTCATTAGTCTATAAAATAAGATCTACAGCACATCGCCTTACCCAAGAGGGGATACAAGTAGGCTTCTTGTGGGTGCCGGCACATGTTGGAATACCCGGAAACGAATGTGTAGACCGGGCCGCCAAGTCAATGTTGTCTGCCCCTATGCCACCCAATGTCCCATCACCAGAAATCACTCCCTTCTTCCACAAAAATATGAAAGAACATTGGATCTCATCCTGGTCCCAACATGCAACTTTCCTAAGGAATATTAAACCAAATGTTGATCCTTGGTGGCCACCGATCAAAATGTCCAAAAAAGAATTCTCTGCCCTTAACAGGTTGAGACTGGGACACACATCGATATCTCACAACCATGTCCTCCAGGGAGCCCCTCCACCGATTTCCTGCCCATTCTGTAATGCAGCAGTGCTACCGTCGGTGGAACACATCCTGAAACGATGTCAAAACTTAACAAGAATCAAGGACGAACCACTACACCTTCTTTTAGATAACCGTCCAGAACAGGTTCAGACAATGCTAATCTTCCTTAACAGAAATAATTTAATAAACAAATTGTAATAAATCCGATACTCGTTGTGCCGTAATGACCCTGGCAGTTACACATGGCCAACGAGTAGATTACACACAAAAAAAAAAAAACTTTTGAGAAAAAAATTGAATTTATGGCTAAATAAATTGTACAGAAGTATTGTAAAAGCGCAGATCATCAAAAGGGGTTCAAGCACAAATTATCTTTAATAAAGCATTCGTTTAAATCAAAATAGAAGGCAGCACAAAGAAAGAAAGATTTGTTTGAAAAAAACAACAGTGAATGGCTTAACGGAACAATTTCATTCAAGTTTGTACAGTTTCTAAGTTTAAAAAAAAGATTTTTTGGGGATATTCTTCATTTATCATATAAATTACCAGTAATAGAATGACAGGCAAGGTCACGAACTCAAAAAGATACAGTCAAAAATAGAAAACAACAAATACAGGATAAATTCAGAAATGAAATGGGTCTTATAGTTGATGTTCCCAAAGCTGGATTCGGAAATACAAATGATGGGAATACAAGCAGGCGATTTTTAACAACCATGAGTTGTCGTCTAAGATAACTGGAGTTGATCCAAATTTAATATATTGATTAAAAATTATTTTAGAAGTTCTATCAAGTGGACACAAAATTAACTCCAAAACATTTGAAGAATATACAAAAGAAACAGCAGAACTTTATGGTGTTCGATTATAGCCATGGTATCCGATGTCCCCGACCATGCATAAAATTTTAAGACATGGTCCACAATTTATTGATAGCTTCCTTCTGCCTATAGGACAGCTGCTCTGAAGAGGCTGCAGAAGCAAGGAATAAACATTTTCGGTTGCACAGACTAAATTATGCAAGGAAATGTTCTCAAGAAGCATGTTGCTTGGATACTATAAATCGGGATTGCTTCTCACTTCTGACCCTTTAGTTACGAGTATAAGAGTAAGATGCGTTGTTTTCCCAAGGAAACAATCGAATTACTCTTATCTGGTGAAAGCGGAAGACCCGAAGAACTTGAACCTGTCGACGGAAGTAGTGAGGAGGAGTAATTTATAATAATGTTCTGCAAATTTTTATAATAAAAAAAAAAAAAATTTACAAAAATTTAACAAAATTCTGTTTAATTTTCAATAAATATTGATAGAATCACAAAAATATCCTTTTTATACTAAAAAATTGTGGTTGATCGAAATTCTTATGCCGAATAATATGATGGGAAGGGCTTCGTACCAATGTTCAGTTTCCTGACAATGGACAGCGACTTTCAAAGTACGATGGATCCTTTCCACTTTTGAATTTGATTTCGGGTTGTAAGCTGTCGTATTAATGTAGGTTATACCAAATCGTTGTACGAGTTGTTAGAATAGTTGTGACATAAATTGGTTTCCATGATTTGTTGTGATAATCGAAAGGCATCCGAATCGGCAAATCCAAGTTGCGATGAAGACGTTTACAATTGTATTCGTTAATACATCTTTGACTGGAACGGTCCCCAGCCAACCGGTATATCGGTCAATAATCGTGAGAATATATTGATATTCATCTGAATGAGGTAAAGCTCCAACTAGATCACAATGAACATGTTTAAAGCGAGAACTTAGGGGAATTCGCCGTACAGTGGTTTCATATGTCGGTAAACTTTGTTGCGCTGACATGAATTACAGGTACGCGCCGAATGTCTAATCTCTGTGGACATATGCAGCCAAATAAATCGTTGCTTAGCTTTGTACAACGTACGTTTGGGTGATGGGTGGTTCATGTTGTGAATTGCCTGATAAATCTTTCCACAAATGGCCTTTCCTTCTGGTCTAGGTAAACCATAGTATTGTTAATCGCTTTCTCGGATACTTTAATCTTTTGTATCAGTGATCAAGAATCTAAAAAAATAAATTTAACATCATTAATTCAATCCGAGATAATATATATATATATATATATATATATATATATATATATATACACATAGATATGGATTCGGTATTTACGGCGCTATCTAGCGATGATGTCAAGCTAGAAATTATTCTCTGATTAAAATCATTAATTTTCGATCTCTCGATATCATTGTATTGTTCGTTGTCGGCGGAGAATACTGCCGGGACATTTAAACGGCCGAATATGTAATTTCCGATTTTCGTCAAATTTCTCTTAGTGTTAAGGGGTTGATAGCGTCTGTCGGCCGCGTGAGCCGTGTGAGAAGATCAGCGCTATAGCAGCTATATGTGTGTATGATTGATAACAATTTCAGTAATGTACCGTTAGTTTAATAAATGAATATCGAGCCGATACGCCTAGATAAAAGTCGCGAGTCGTCGTCGTTGAGTTACCGTATTATTAGTGAGTCAGCGGAACGATGCTAGTTGTTGCAGTTGTTATTTGTTCCGAAAATATGGATGCCATACCGTTCTTTTCCATTTTATTAATTTTTTTCTTGTAAAATCTGAGTCGAGACTGGTTTTATATGTACGTGAATTCTTATTTTTCTTTCGTGTCGATAAATGTTTTCGTTTAATATGGTAAAATATACATGTTACCACAGTAATTGTGTCGATAACTTAGCGATTTGAACACGTGGTGGTAAATCCTCCATAAAATCTCCCGGTCAGGAACGGGTGCTTCGGCACAAAATTTTAGTTATTTATTATTCTGGTCGACGGTGATCGGAGATTCTTTTTTTTTTAAATAGCCGTGATTAGAGCTTGAGGCTCTGCCGAGATGAGCTATTATGTATGGCACTATAGGTGTCACTGGCGCCCGTGGGTTCGTTTTTTGTTTGCAGTTTACAAGGTTTTTTTTTCTTCTGCTAAATTAAAGGAAAATCTGGTAAAGGTATCTATTTCAATTCTGAGGAAAAAATCGAAATTCTACCCTGTGTGGTTCCGTTCAACCCTTTCAAAATATTGACTCTCGGAAGCAGGGTCCGTAAAAAATCGAAATCGATAACATTGGCTCCCGTAAAAGGAACCCCAGCGAATAACGAATTATAATAATATATATATATATATATATATATATATATATATATATATATATATATATATAAATAATAATGTTGGACTAAAAAGTATGAATAAAGAAATATTTAAGTAATGTTTAAGTGTATAAAAATAACAAGGGGAGAGAGTCAAGATTTTAATATCACAAAGCAGACTGGGTAACTTATTCATCAAAAATAAAAGTTCCCACCCAGCCGATTCCCACATCAATAGAATCCAAGATAGTACACTGATGAAAATAATACTAGAAGCTGCCGAAACAGCAATTCCAAGAGCGACCTCAAGGAAAAGTAAGCGTAGGGTACCGTGGTGGTGTGAAGAGTTCAGAGTTTCTATAGTACAGAGGAAACAAGCTCTCAAAAAATATAAAATAACCAGACTACAAGAACATAAATTGAGTTTAAA
Source organism: Icerya purchasi (assembly GCA_039619475.1). NCBI lineage: Eukaryota > Metazoa > Arthropoda > Insecta > Hemiptera > Monophlebidae > Icerya > Icerya purchasi. The sequence continues at coordinate 367,411,278 of CM077116.1, forward strand.
AGACATCGTGTAGCTGCAAGAGATCTTATTCGGACCAGGAAGCTAGAAGTGTTAACATTTAAAGCCATACGTATTATATGCATCGCTTATAGTTGTTGTTAACAATTAGCGCCACTCATGTTATACACCTCGCCTATACCGTTATTCACGTTTAACGCCATATACATTATACAGATGTCGCACATGCATGTTGTCAATGTCGATTAGTCGACCATTGTTGTTTGTATTCACGCGTTGTTGCTACCGCGCCGTTGATTTCTGCGTTCGAATTGTTTGTTTTTTACCGTTGTTATTGAGAAAATTCCGTATTAATGTTATTAAATCCGTTAACTACAGAAACGCTAATTTTTTTTTCGGTTACTGCTTATTTCTCGGTTCGATAATTTGAACAATCAAGAATTAGAGAAACATTTTATGGTCCTCCGGGCCGGATAATAGCGATTCTACTAAGTTAGTATTCTGAAAAATATTATTGCGTATTTGTTTTTTATTTTGGTTTTTGTTTTCTTTCGTGGTTTAATTATCATGTTGAACGTAAAAGAATTAAAAAGAAAGTTTCGGTTTTTTCGTCGTGAAATTGTTTGCGATGCCGAAGATGTAGAAGCAATGTGTAAAGATGATATAAACCAAGAAATCTGTTCACAACTTCATTGCAAATGTAACGTTAAGTGAAGTAGTAGAGAAAGTTAACGATACCATTCAACAACTATTATTAGGATTAGATGATGCGGACGTCGAAAATTACGAAAAAGAAGAAAATGACTTGTTAGAAGAGAGCAATTTTATTAAGGAGGTTCACGTTAAAACGACGAGTACACTAAAGAATTGCCAGTCAGCGCTCAGGTATAAAGCAAATCGAGAATCCTTAATAAAATCGTCATTCTGCGATACAACTCAAACTAATACTAACTCAACAGCAAAACTTCCGAAAATTGCAGTTCCTAAATTTAACAGGGATTTCCGAAAATTCAAAGATTTTAAAGGTTTATATGAAAATTTAGTTCACAATGAATCGGCCATTCCGGAAATTCAAAAGTTGTATTACCTAAAAGAGGTCTTAATTGTCGATGCTGCGTCAGTTATACGAGGTATAAGTTTAACTGAAGAAGCTTATGCCGAAGCTTGGAGCCATGTACTAGACAGGTATGAAAACTATCGATTAATCGTACGTACTCATTTTCACGACTTATTTTCAATTCAAAAAATTAAATCGGACTTAGAACTAAGAAATTTATTAGATAAAGTCGATTTGGCATTAAAAGGTCCAAAAATCTGTGGCGAAAGCCCTGAAAATTGGAGTACTTTAATATCTTATTTCTTATCCGTCCGGTTAGACGAAAAGACATTTACTGATTTTGAAAATACAATTTCTGATAACAAAAAATTTCCCTCGAACTGTTGCGTAATTTTTTAAATATTCGTGGCGCCAATATAGAATCGCGTAAATTTGAGGTAGATATAAAAACGAAATTGATTCCATGGAAAAGATCTTTCCATGTTACCACAAAAGCGGATTGTTTCGTGTGCGGTAAACAGCACTTATCAATTGACTGTGTTAAGTTTAAAAATAAAACAGCAAGCGAGAGATTTAATCTAATTAAAAACGATCGACGATGTTACCAGTGTCTCCGTAAGTCGCACACGAGTGCTGACTGCGTCGCGAAATTATGCAAAATTTGCAACAAAAAACTGCATATCGATAACTCGTATCGTCTGTATTTTCCGGTTCGTTCCCAAAATTCCGAAAATACTCCCTCGTCCTCGTCTATACCGGTCGTCACAAGTTCGAATCTGTCCTGTGCTAACGTTGTAGCTAAAGAGCAGTCTATATTATTACCGTCAGCAGTGGTACGATTTGAATGTAATGGAGTTGTAGGATTTGCACGAATTTTGTTAGATAGTTGCTCGCAGCTCACTCTAGTTTCCGAAGCGTTTGTCATGAAATTTAAGCTGCCTATCAGTAGGGAAACAAACGATTTTTCAGTAAAGGGAATAGCAGATGATAACTTATCGCCGCAATTTACGGGTAATTTAAAACTACAATCTCGATTTACGGTATTTGAATTAAATATTATGGCTCATGTCGTTCACGAGTCAGAATTATCGTACAATATCACCAATTTAAAGTTTAAAAGTAAAGTAACGTTCTGAAAAAATACTAATTTGGCCGACACAGCCTTTCATAGTAAAATTGTAAATGTACCTAACATCGATATTTTGATCGGAGTGGAATATTACGAAAAATGTATTCTGAACGAATCACGGAGCGTTGAAACTCTTAACATTCGCAGTATACAGTTCGGATGGGTCATAACCGGAGCCACGCAGTCTTACTCAGAAAATGATGAAGAGGGTGCTCATAGGAGTTCTATGCCGTATCCTTCGTATTGCGGTACGTCAACAACAGAAATTGGCAACCAGATAAAAAGATTTTGGGAAGTAAAGAATGAAACCCAGACCAAACTGGACCGCAGAGGAGCCCGAGTGCGTTAAGCATTTTGAGGCCATACATCGCCGGAAACCTGATAGAAAGTTTACGGTAAATTTACATTTCAAAAATGATCCGAGTAAATTAATAAACAATCGTAAATTCGCATTAGCTAATTTCTATCGCTCGGAAAAATTTCGTCCTGAGAGTCTAAAAAATTTATACACAGAATTTACGCACGATTACGAGCCACTCGGTCATATGAAGGCGTCGACTTCTATTGAAAATAATAATGTCTATTATATTCCTCAAGATGCAGTTTGGCGGGAATAAAGTACAACTACGAAGGTTCGAGTGGTGTTCAACGCGAGTAGTAAGATTAAGAGCGATCTTTCATTAAACGATATTTTGATGAAAGGTTCTGTGATCCAACCAGAATTATTCAATATATTAGTCCGATTTAGGATGCACCAAATCGCGTTCACGGCCGACATAGAAAAGACGTATCGATATATTTGAATAAATCCCCAACACAGGCAATAGCAAAAGATTTTGTGGCGCGATCGCGGTAATGACGAGGTAGTTGAATACCTTTTAAATACTGTTACGTATGGTACTAAACTTGCTTCTTTTTTAGCCACTAAATGTTTAGAAACACTCGCAGAGACCAGGGAACAGACGTCACCTTCCGTAGCGCGATCAATAAAAGCCGATTATTATGTGAACGACTTGCTTACCGGTGCCGAAACGATCACAAACGCCATCGAATTGCAGCGTGGAATTCACGACACGTTGAAGTCAGCTGGACTCGTTTTGCGTAAATATCAATCAAATTCACCACAACTAATAGAGGAATTGCGTGGGATGATCCGATTCCAAACGATTTAGCTTTGGATTTCCGTAAATTTAATTCCGAATTGTCGTTTCTAGAAAATTTCAAAATACTGCGTCCATATACGAGTCTTGCGAGCATTATGGCAAAAGAACTGATCGGATTTGCCGATGTTTCTGAAAAAGCATACGCCGCGGTTCTTGCGTTGTGTCAATAGCGCTGGAAAAAGCTCTTCACTAGTCTGCGCTAAAACTGGAGCCGCACCTATAAAACAGTCAACGATGCCAAAAATTGAGTTGCAAGCTACATTTCTTTTACCGAAATTGTTAAAACGGGTTAATGAAGTCTTAGAAATATATTCTACTTACGCGTTTTTGGATTCATTCATTATTTAATCGTGGTCGGTAAAAAATCCAAATGACTTAAAAGTGTTTGTGGCAAATAGAGTCGGACAGATTATCCAAAATATACCGCTGCGCCGCTGTAACCATGTTAACATTCGAGACAATCCTCCTGATCTAGCAACACGCAGATTGTCCGCAATGGTTCTTGTGAACTCAGAATTACAGATGCACGGACCAAGTTCGCTGTTAGAAGAATCTTTTAGAACCGACATTAATCAAGTTATTGATAGAAATTGTACGATAGAAACAAAGAAAAGAACGTTAATGTGACATATGGATTGTAACGAATCCAACATAATTGATCGGTTTTCAGAGCATCATCGGATGCTCCGAGTAATAGCGCCAATACTTCGTTTCGTCCGCAATTAGAAAGCCCATTATACGGCCTTATCATCTGATACATTTGATAGCGTAAAACAAGAAAAATTGATCAAGGTACTGAAGAAATACAATATTAATGACAATGATTTGCAGGTAATACAGAATTTATACTGGGAACAGCAGGCAAATATCACGATCGGCGCAGAATATACAAATGAGAAATGCAGCATAAAAAAGGGAGTAACACACGGATGCCCACTCTCTCCACGGTTATTGAACATCTACGCAGACGAAATAACAAAATAGGCACAATTTGAAAGAATGGGTCCAAAGATCAATGGACAAAGAAAAAATCAAATAAGCTGTACGGACGATAAGGTAGTTACAGCTAAAACGGAAGCTCAAATGCAGAAATTGGTTACAACTAATCATGTGAGACTGAAATTTGGAATGGAAATCAACGCGAAAAAAACCAAAGTCATGAAGTTCGGACGAATTCAGGGAAAGCTCAATAATCGAAAAAGAAGATTGCAGCTAGTAATAACGAATGCACCGTACAACTGTCCATGCAAAATTCTAGGAGACACGATTGGATACGCCAAAAATCGAAGAATATAGAAGCACGTAACCTCTTGAAGCAAGAGATGCGACGACGCACAGTGTCACTTCGAATTTTTTCTGGCATTGGTTATTTAGAGGTTACTTTGTTGGTGTTAGAGTAAATCAAGAAAATTTCTATTCAATAGACTGATTAATTTAAAATTGTCTCACTAGTGTCATAAAATAGGTTAATTGTCCAAGACAATGCAGTATCATTTTTAGCTGAATATCAATTTCGATAAAAACACTACTAACTGAGCTATGTTCCCCGGTTCTCTAATAGAAATCAACAAACGGCAATTGGGCAGCATTTAAAAGAAAAAAAGTAACATTGTACAGACCAGGCATATGTGATAGAAAGAGATCCAGTAATATCCTTAAGCATATTCAACGAAAATCACAAATAGTCGTAAAACAGTGATCACTATAATATATCTTATAGAAGAATGCTGGAAACAAGCAAAATCGAAATGATAACACACACAGGGATTAATTAAGTAAATCAGTTTAGTAAAAGGCAGGAACAAACTTGGCAAAATCGAAACACAAAACGCAATATTGGCTAAACACTAAACGCAATACCGGCCAAACACTAAACGCAATAAAGGCTAAACAACGAAAGGTTTCAAAGCTAAACACGGTACGCAATAAAGGATAAGCAAACATAAAATAGCAGCTAATGAAATAGGGCGAGGGAACGATCAAAAGTAAACACAATAATAAAGGAGGACAAACTTTAACCTACCAATTTTCGGTTCAGCAGTGTTCCTACATGTATCCGATCAATTATCTGTTTATCTCTTCCATGAATAAACTGCATCGAATAGTTCCTGGTACACGGGCACGCTTGTTAATCTTTGGATGAAATCGCTCCAGCAGAACCACGCCGATTATTAATGAAACACAGAAAACAAAAAACCAATTTGATTAGAGTGAACTTAATTAAACAGGAAAGTAACAGAAGGAATTGTCTAAAACAAGCGATTTTGAAGGATACATGGGATGTACGCCGCAAAAAATTACACACAAAAATATCGCAATAACGTCTAAAACGACAAACCACATGCTTAAAATAAAATAGTACCCAACACCAAAATGAAACAAACAAATAAAATATAAAAATCGCATTAACGACTACAACCCTTGAAGAAATGCAGAAAAAGTAAAAAAAAATGTGAGAAAAATATAGAGAAAAGTGAAAACGCTATAACGCTTAACGAGTCATGCAAAAAAAAATAATAACTTGAAATAAAAGGTTATATCGAATGACACCGACGAACGCAGATATAAAAAACAAAAATCAAAAACAAAATCGAAAAACGCTGCGAAAATCGATAAAAATATGTCAGAAAGCGGGCAAAATGGGGAACAATTAATTAAGGAACAAGGCGATGAAGACTGCAAAATGAGCACGAAGGAAAAAATCTTAGGATGAAATCGCTCCGGCAAAACAACGCCAATTATTAATGAAACACAGAAAACAAAACAACAATTTGATTATAATGAACTTAATTAAACATGAAAGTAATGGATGGAATTATATCTAAAACAGGTGATTGGACGATACATGGGATGAACGCCGCTAAAAATTCAGAAAAAAAAAATATCGCAATAACGTCCAAAATGACATACCAGATGCTTAAAAAAAAATAGTACCCAACTGGTAAATGAAACAAAAAAATAAAATATAAAAATCGCATTAACGCCTACAACCCATGAAGAAGTTTGGGGAAAAAAAGTAAAAAAATTCGTAAGGAAAATAAAGTGAACAGTGAAAACGCTTTAATGGCTAAACGAGTCACATGACAAAAAAAATAATAATTTCAACTAAAAAACGGTTATATCGTACGACACCGACGAACGGAATAAATTTAAACCCGCCAACACCGATATAAAGAATTTAAAAAAAATAGACAAAAAGCACGGAAATGGGCATACGTCATGAAGAGTGCAAAATGGAGAAAAAATTATTAAGGAACAAGGCGATATAGACTGGAAAATGAGCTCGCCAAGGAATAGCACAGAATGAAAATAAATCAAATACTAGCGAGATGACTAAGAAAATAACGGAAACAGTAGAGATTTTTCAATAATACAATAGATCTGAAGCTTTTGCACAACATAGAGACTATGTCATGTGGGCAAAAGGTAACCGGCTAGGAAATCATGTTAAAGAAGAAGAATTTGCATCTCCAATATATCCATGTATCTTAAATGTTAATCGAAGAGTTTTATTGGCAAGTAATCACACGGATAGCAGCAAAAAATGCGCATTAAAAACCAAACACCCGTGAAATGTGTCGAAACTAACAAAAGTAGGCCGCAAAACTTGTTATGAAGACTGATATGAAGAATATGAATTAATCACCATTTGCATGGAATCACTCTGAAAACTACCTGTGTGATATTTAGAAGAATATAAGAATGCTGAATCAATAAACATCACCTAAACCACTGGGACAGAAGAATGTAAAACGTTAGCTTACAGGGCAACTAATGAAGTGTTTGAATATCACAGTAAGAGAAAGTTCTGAATTTGACCACAAAAACCATAGTAACAATTCCGTTTTTTTCCTGATTTCTCCCAATTCGTCATTTTCTTATTCAGCTTCTTCTTTGTAAACATATTTAGAGCCTGCTGCCGGTTTATCATTCATACCTTCGATTTCTTCCGCCATATTTCTATTCTCTTCTGTGGTTCTTCTTAGCTGATGATCAATGTATTGAAACAGACGTTTCCGCATAGCAGGTTTCGTTTCAAAATACCTTCAAATGTGTTTTCAAGTGCGGCTCCTTTTCTGAAATACTCTTCTCATAGAAGTAAATCAAAGTTATGCCGGATATTAGTTTTCTGAAAGCTCTTTTCTGTCTATTTCCAGTGATTTTCTTCCAACACCGTTGTGTTCTGATCCGGCTTCTTAGAGGAGTTAGCCAGAATTACATCAAGCGTCAGTAATTTAAACGTTTCTTGCTCTTAATTCCAGCACGCTCAAAGCTATAGTTGCAGAAACATTATAGTATGCACACATTTCTACCAAATATAATGAGTGTGGTATAGAAAAGTATATAGCAATACCGAATCTGTAAGAACTCAATAAAATACTGCTGGAAACAAATCGAAAACACTATATTACAAAGCAACTGGAAAGATCCAGGAATATCAAAGAACGCTAAACTGTAAATTAAATCAATTATTCTTCAATGTTACAACGAACGATTGCAAAAAAGAACTTCTTGCAGTCCCCTTTAAACAAGTTCATCGTTTACTTCTCCCGATTTTTCTTCGTTTTAGAGTCTTCTGCACACGATTAAACTATCTTCGGTCTCTTACATTTCGGCAACATTCTATTACTGTTCTGCGTAACTGATGATCAATGTAAACTCACGGACGATTTCTTGTAGCCAACTTTATTTCGTGATATCTTCAAATGTGTCTTGAAGTGAAGCAATAGTTCTAACATCCTTTTCTTCCAGAACCTACTAAGCTTAACTTCCAACATTAAGTGTGATACACAATTTTATAATTCCATTTCCATTCTCCGAGTATTCTTTTTCCAGTTATATGGCATTCATGATATTTACTTAATAACAATGTCCATTGACCATGAAAAAGCTATCGATGGCGTAATACATGAAAATGTAATCAAGATATTAAAGAAATTCAATATCGATGACAAAGACTTCCAGGTAATAAATAATTTATACTGGGAACAGTGCACAAATATCAAGATGAGCGCCGTATACTCTAATTGAAAATGTAGCATAAAAAGGGGAGTAAGACAGGGAAGACCCCTCAATCCATTGCTATTCAACATCTATGCAGACGAAATAACGAACGAGGACAAACAGAAGGAATGGGTCTGAAGATCAACGGACAACGAATCAATGAAGTTAGCTCCGCAGACGATAAGCTAGTTATAGCTGAAGCAGGAGCTCAAAAGCAGGAAATGGTACATAAAATATATCATGCAGGAATGAAAACTCGAATGAAAATCAAAGCGAAAAAAAACGAAAGTTATGAAATTCTCGAAAATCAATGTCAAAAAAGCAGAAATCCTGATGGACAATGAAAGAATCGGAAATGTCATCAAGTTTAGATATTTAGGTGCTCTCATAAATGCAGTCGGAAGATACCTAAAAGAAATCAAGGGTAGAATCGGTATGGAAAAGAAAGCCTTTAATAAAGTTAGCAATGTACTGAAAAACCGAACACATCAACGCAGAAGAAATAACAAAAGAGGCACAAATCAAAAGAATGTGTCTGACGATCAATAGACAAAGTATCAATGAAATAAGCTGTGCAAACTATAAGGAAATTATAACCAAGACGGAAGCTCAAATGTAGAAATTGGTTGATAGAACGAATCGTGCCGGGCTGAAATCTGGACTGGAAATCAAAGCGAAAAAAACGAAAGTCATTCTATTCTTAAAAACCAATGACAAAAAAGCAGAAATCATGATAGACTTTGAAAAAATTGATTATGTCACCGAGTTTAGATACTCAGGTGCTCTCATAAATGCAGCCGGAAGATACCTAAAAGAAATCAAGGGTAGGATCGGTATGGAAAAGAAAGCCTTTAATAAAGTTAGCAATGTACTGAAAAACCGAACACATCAATGCAGAAGAAATAACAAAAGAGGCACAAATCAAAAGAATGGGTCTGACCCTCAATGGACAAAGTATCAATGAAATAAGCTGTGCCAGCTATAAGGAAATTATAACCAAGACGGAAGCTCAAATGTAGAAATTGGTTGATAGAACTAATCGTGCCGGGCTGAAATCTAAAATGGAATTCAAAGTGAAAAAATAACGAAAGTCATGAAATTCTCGAAAATCAATGTCAAAAAAGCAGAAATCCTGATGGACAATGAAAAAATCGGGAATGTCATCGAGTTTAGATATTTAGGTGCTCTCATAAATGCAGACGGAAGAGACCTTAAAGAAATCAAAAGTAGAATTGGTAATGCAAATGAAGCCATTAGGAACTTTAGCAACGCTTTAAAAAACCGATTATTGAGCAGAGGCTTGAAGAATTGAATGATCAGATGCTGCATGTGAACAGTACTAAATAATTTGTGTGAAACCTGGACAATGAATACGAATATTTAAAGAAAACAGAACGCCTTCGAAATGTGGTGTTATCCAAGATTATTAAAAATACCATGGACTGATATTCAAAAAAACGTATCAGTCTTTGAAAAAGTGAATAGGGAAATAAAAACGATAGTTGAAAATATCAGGCACCGAAAACTGAAATACATAGTACATAAAATCCGGGGGAAAAATGTATTCACACTAACATTAGAAGAATGAATTCTGAGAAAGGTCATTAAAGGAAGAAGAAGATTGGTGGTAGTAAATACGAACGCACCGTCCAACTGACCGTGCAAAAGTCTACAAAACACCATTAGATATGCCAGAAATCAAAGAATATAGATGAACGCAACCACCTGAAACAGCAGTGCTGCTCCGGCGACGACAAACAGCGTCACCTTGAATTTTCTGTGGCATTGGTAAATCAGAGGATACTTTGTTTGTGTCGCAGTACATCAAGATTATTTCTATTCAATAGTTGCATAACGACTGAGTAATTTAAAATTAGTTCAAAAGTTTCACAAAATGACTTAAATGTCCAAGACAGCGCATTACCATTTTTACCTGAACGTCAATTTGGATAAAAAATCTACTATTTATGCTATGTTTCCAGGTCGTCTAAATGAAAATCAACAAACGGTAATTGGGCAGAATTTAAAAGAAAAAAAGTAACATTGTACAGACCAGGCATATGTGATAGAAAGAGATCCAGTAATATCCTTAAGCATATTCAACGAAAATCACAAATGGTCAAAAAACAATGATCACCATAATATATCCTATAGAAGAATGCTGTTAACAATCAATATTGAAATTATGATGTACAGGAATTAATTACTTTAAATCGGTTTTGTAAGAGGCAGGAACTAACTTGGAAAAATAGATAGAGAAAACGCAATATCGGCTAAACGATGAACGCAATACCGGCCAAACACCAAACGCAATAAAGGCTAAACAGTAAACCCAATAAAAAAAAAATACCCGACGCAATAAAGGCTAAACACTGAACGATTTAAAGGCTAAACAGTAAACCCAATAAAAAATAAAAACCCGACGCAATAAAGGCTAAACACAAAACCCGATAAAAAAAAAACCCAACGCAATAGAGGCTAAACAGTAAACCCGATATAAAATAAAAACCCGGCGCGATAAAGGCTAAACACTGAACGATTTAAACGCTAAACAGTAAACCCAATAAAAAATAAAAACCGGACGCAATAAAGGCTAAACACAAAAACCCAACAAAGAATAAAAACCCAACGCAATACAGGCTAAGGAAACACAAAAAGGCAGCTAATGAAATGGAGTGAGGGAACGATCAAATGTAAACACAGTATTAAGGGAAGAAAAAATTTAACATACCATTTTTCGGTTCAGCAGTGTTTCTCCATTTGTCCTATCAATTATACGTTTATCTTTTCCATGAATAAGCTGCATCAACTAGTTCCTGCGTTTATAGGGGGGTCGCTTGTAAATCTTAGGATGAAATCGCTCCGGCAAAACAACGCCAATTATTAATGAAACACAGAAAACAAAACAACAATTTGATTATAATGAACTTAATTAAACATGAAAGTAATGGATGGAATTATATCTAAAACAGGTGATTGGACGATACATGGGATGAACGCCGCTAAAAATTCAGAAAAAAAAAATATCGCAATAACGTCCAAAATGACATACCAGATGCTTAAAAAAAAATAGTACCCAACTGGTAAATGAAACAAAAAAATAAAATATAAAAATCGCATTAACGCCTACAACCCATGAAGAAGTTTGGGGAAAAAAAGTAAAAAAATTCGTAAGGAAAATAAAGTGAACAGTGAAAACGCTTTAATGGCTAAACGAGTCACATGACAAAAAAAATAATAATTTCAACTAAAAAACGGTTATATCGTACGACACCGACGAACGGAATAAATTTAAACCCGCCAACACCGATATAAAGAATTTAAAAAAAATAAACAAAAAACACGGAAATGGGCATACGTCATGAAGAGTGCAAAATGGAGAAAAAATTATTAAGGAACAAGGCGATATAGACTGGAAAATGAGCTCGCCAAGGAATAGCACAGAATGAAAATAAATCAAATACTAGCGAGATGACTAAGAAAATAACGGAAACAGTAGAGATTTTTCAATAATACAATAGATCTGAAGCTTTTGCACAACATAGAGACTATGTCATGTGGGCAAAAGGTAACCGGCTAGGAAATCATGTTAAAGAAGAAGAACTTGCATCTCCAATATATCCATGTATCTTAAATGTTAATCGAAGAGTTTTATTGGCAAGTAATCACACGGATAGCAGCAAAAAATGCGCATTAAAAACCAAACACCCGTGAAATGTGTCGAAACTAACAAAAGTAGGCCGCAAAACTTGTTATGAAGACTGATATGAAGAATATGAATTAATCACCATTTGCATGGAATCACTCTGAAAACTACCTGTGTGATATTTAGAAGAATATAAGAATGCTGAATCAATAAACATCACCTAAACCACTGGGACAGAAGAATGTAAAACGTTAGCTTACAGGGCAACTAATGAAGTGTTTGAATATCACAGTAAGAGAAAGTTCTGAATTTGACCACAAAAACCATAGTAACAATTCCGTTTTTTTCCTGATTTCTCCCAATTCGTCATTTTCTTATTCAGCTTCTTCTTTGTAAACATATTTAGAGCCTGCTGCCGGTTTATCATTCATACCTTCGATTTCTTCCGCCATATTTCTATTCTCTTCTGTGGTTCTTCTTAGCTGATGATCAATGTATTGAAACAGACGTTTCCGCATAGCAGGTTTCGTTTCAAAATACCTTCAAATGTGTTTTCAAGTGCGGCTCCTTTTCTGAAATACTCTTCTCATAGAAGTAAATCAAAGTTATGCCGGATATTAGTTTTCTGAAAGCTCTTTTCTGTCTATTTCCAGTGATTTTCTTCCAACACCGTTGTGTTCTGATCCGGCTTCTTAGAGGAGTTAGCCAGAATTACATCAAGCGTCAGTAATTTAAACGTTTCTTGCTCTTAATTCCAGCACGCTCAAAGCTATAGTTGCAGAAACATTATAGTATGCACACATTTCTACCAAATATAATGAGTGTGGTATAGAAAAGTATATAGCAATACCGAATCTGTAAGAACTCAATAAAATACTGCTGGAAACAAATCGAAAACACTATATTACAAAGCAACTGGAAAGATCCAGGAATATCAAAGAACGCTAAACTGTAAATTAAATCAATTATTCTTCAATGTTACAACGAACGATTGCAAAAAAGAACTTCTTGCAGTCCCCTTTAAACAAGTTCATCGTTTACTTCTCCCGATTTTTCTTCGTTTTAGAGTCTTCTGCACACGATTAAACTATCTTCGGTCTCTTACATTTCGGCAACATTCTATTACTGTTCTGCGTAACTGATGATCAATGTAAACTCACGGACGATTTCTTGTAGCCAACTTTATTTCGTGATATCTTCAAATGTGTCTTGAAGTGAAGCAATAGTTCTAACATCCTTTTCTTCCAGAACCTACTAAGCTTAACTTCCAACATTAAGTGTGATACACAATTTTATAATTCCATTTCCATTCTCCGAGTATTCTTTTTCCAGTTATATGGCATTCATGATATTTACTTAATAACAATGTCCATTGACCATGAAAAAGCTATCGATGGCGTAATACATGAAAATGTAATCAAGATATTAAAGAAATTCAATATCGATGACAAAGACTTCCAGGTAATAAATAATTTATACTGGGAACAGTGCACAAATATCAAGATGAGCGCCGTATACTCTAATTGAAAATGTAGCATAAAAAGGGGAGTAAGACAGGGAAGACCCCTCAATCCATTGCTATTCAACATCTATGCAGACGAAATAACGAACGAGGACAAACAGAAGGAATGGGTCTGAAGATCAACGGACAACGAATCAATGAAGTTAGCTCCGCAGACGATAAGCTAGTTATAGCTGAAGCAGGAGCTCAAAAGCAGGAAATGGTACATAAAATATATCATGCAGGAATGAAAACTCGAATGAAAATCAAAGCGAAAAAAAACGAAAGTTATGAAATTCTCGAAAATCAATGTCAAAAAAGCAGAAATCCTGATGGACAATGAAAGAATCGGAAATGTCATCAAGTTTAGATATTTAGGTGCTCTCATAAATGCAGTCGGAAGATACCTAAAAGAAATCAAGGGTAGAATCGGTATGGAAAAGAAAGCCTTTAATAAAGTTAGCAATGTACTGAAAAACCGAACACATCAACGCAGAAGAAATAACAAAAGAGGCACAAATCAAAAGAATGTGTCTGACGATCAATAGACAAAGTATCAATGAAATAAGCTGTGCAAACTATAAGGAAATTATAACCAAGACGGAAGCTCAAATGTAGAAATTGGTTGATAGAACGAATCGTGCCGGGCTGAAATCTGGACTGGAAATCAAAGCGAAAAAAACGAAAGTCATTCTATTCTTAAAAACCAATGACAAAAAAGCAGAAATCATGATAGACTTTGAAAAAATTGATTATGTCACCGAGTTTAGATACTCAGGTGCTCTCATAAATGCAGCCGGAAGATACCTAAAAGAAATCAAGGGTAGGATCGGTATGGAAAAGAAAGCCTTTAATAAAGTTAGCAATGTACTGAAAAACCGAACACATCAATGCAGAAGAAATAACAAAAGAGGCACAAATCAAAAGAATGGGTCTGACCCTCAATGGACAAAGTATCAATGAAATAAGCTGTGCCAGCTATAAGGAAATTATAACCAAGACGGAAGCTCAAATGTAGAAATTGGTTGATAGAACTAATCGTGCCGGGCTGAAATCTAAAATGGAATTCAAAGTGAAAAAATAACGAAAGTCATGAAATTCTCGAAAATCAATGTCAAAAAAGCAGAAATCCTGATGGACAATGAAAAAATCGGGAATGTCATCGAGTTTAGATATTTAGGTGCTCTCATAAATGCAGACGGAAGAGACCTTAAAGAAATCAAAAGTAGAATTGGTAATGCAAATGAAGCCATTAGGAACTTTAGCAACGCTTTAAAAAACCGATTATTGAGCAGAGGCTTGAAGAATTGAATGATCAGATGCTGCATGTGAACAGTACTAAATAATTTGTGTGAAACCTGGACAATGAATACGAATATTTAAAGAAAACAGAACGCCTTCGAAATGTGGTGTTATCCAAGATTATTAAAAATACCATGGACTGATATTCAAAAAAACGTATCAGTCTTTGAAAAAGTGAATAGGGAAATAAAAACGATAGTTGAAAATATCAGGCACCGAAAACTGAAATACATAGTACATAAAATCCGGGGGAAAAATGTATTCACACTAACATTAGAAGAATGAATTCAGAGAAAGGTCATTAAAGGAAGAAGAAGATTGGTGGTAGTAAATACGAACGCACCGTCCAACTGACCGTGCAAAAGTCTACAAAACACCATTAGATATGCCAGAAATCAAAGAATATAGATGAACGCAACCACCTGAAACAGCAGTGCTGCTCCGGCGACGACAAACAGCGTCACCTTGAATTTTCTGTGGCATTGGTAAATCAGAGGATACTTTGTTTGTGTCGCAGTACATCAAGATTATTTCTATTCAATAGTTGCATAACGACTGAGTAATTTAAAATTAGTTCAAAAGTTTCACAAAATGACTTAAATGTCCAAGACAGCGCATTACCATTTTTACCTGAACGTCAATTTGGATAAAAAATCTACTATTTATGCTATGTTTCCAGGTCGTCTAAATGAAAATCAACAAACGGTAATTGGGCAGAATTTAAAAGAAAAAAAGTAACATTGTACAGACCAGGCATATGTGATAGAAAGAGATCCAGTAATATCCTTAAGCATATTCAACGAAAATCACAAATGGTCAAAAAACAATGATCACCATAATATATCCTATAGAAGAATGCTGTTAACAATCAATATTGAAATTATGATGTACAGGAATTAATTACTTTAAATCGGTTTTGTAAGAGGCAGGAACTAACTTGGAAAAATAGATAGAGAAAACGCAATATCGGCTAAACGATGAACGCAATACCGGCCAAACACCAAACGCAATAAAGGCTAAACAGTAAACCCAATAAAAAAAAAATACCCGACGCAATAAAGGCTAAACACTGAACGATTTAAAGGCTAAACAGTAAACCCAATAAAAAATAAAAACCCGACGCAATAAAGGCTAAACACAAAACCCGATAAAAAAAAAACCCAACGCAATAGAGGCTAAACAGTAAACCCGATATAAAATAAAAACCCGGCGCGATAAAGGCTAAACACTGAACGATTTAAACGCTAAACAGTAAACCCAATAAAAAATAAAAACCGGACGCAATAAAGGCTAAACACAAAAACCCAACAAAGAATAAAAACCCAACGCAATACAGGCTAAGGAAACACAAAAAGGCAGCTAATGAAATGGAGTGAGGGAACGATCAAATGTAAACACAGTATTAAGGGAAGAAAAAATTTAACATACCATTTTTCGGTTCAGCAGTGTTTCTCCATTTGTCCTATCAATTATACGTTTATCTTTTCCATGAATAAGCTGCATCAACTAGTTCCTGCGTTTATAGGGGGGTCGCTTGTAAATCTTAGGATGAAATCGCTCCGGCAAAACAACGCCAATTATTAATGAAACACAGAAAACAAAACAACAATTTGATTATAATGAACTTAATTAAACATGAAAGTAATGGATGGAATTATATCTAAAACAGGTGATTGGACGATACATGGGATGAACGCCGCTAAAAATTCAGAAAAAAAAAATATCGCAATAACGTCCAAAATGACATACCAGATGCTTAAAAAAAAATAGTACCCAACTGGTAAATGAAACAAAAAAATAAAATATAAAAATCGCATTAACGCCTACAACCCATGAAGAAGTTTGGGGAAAAAAAGTAAAAAAATTCGTAAGGAAAATAAAGTGAACAGTGAAAACGCTTTAATGGCTAAACGAGTCACATGACAAAAAAAATAATAATTTCAACTAAAAAACGGTTATATCGTACGACACCGACGAACGGAATAAATTTAAACCCGCCAACACCGATATAAAGAATTTAAAAAAAATAAACAAAAAACACGGAAATGGGCATACGTCATGAAGAGTGCAAAATGGAGAAAAAATTATTAAGGAACAAGGCGATATAGACTGGAAAATGAGCTCGCCAAGGAATAGCACAGAATGAAAATAAATCAAATACTAGCGAGATGACTAAGAAAATAACGGAAACAGTAGAGATTTTTCAATAATACAATAGATCTGAAGCTTTTGCACAACATAGAGACTATGTCATGTGGGCAAAAGGTAACCGGCTAGGAAATCATGTTAAAGAAGAAGAACTTGCATCTCCAATATATCCATGTATCTTAAATGTTAATCGAAGAGTTTTATTGGCAAGTAATCACACGGATAGCAGCAAAAAATGCGCATTAAAAACCAAACACCCGTGAAATGTGTCGAAACTAACAAAAGTAGGCCGCAAAACTTGTTATGAAGACTGATATGAAGAATATGAATTAATCACCATTTGCATGGAATCACTCTGAAAACTACCTGTGTGATATTTAGAAGAATATAAGAATGCTGAATCAATAAACATCACCTAAACCACTGGGACAGAAGAATGTAAAACGTTAGCTTACAGGGCAACTAATGAAGTGTTTGAGTATCACAGTAAGAGAAAGTTCTGAATTTGACCACAAAAACCATAGTAACAATTCCGTTTTTTTCCTGATTTCTCCCAATTCGTCATTTTCTTATTCAGCTTCTTCTTTGTAAACATATTTAGAGCCTGCTGCCGGTTTATCATTCATACCTTCGATTTCTTCCGCCATATTTCTATTCTCTTCTGTGGTTCTTCTTAGCTGATGATCAATGTATTGAAACAGACGTTTCCGCATAGCAGGTTTCGTTTCAAAATACCTTCAAATGTGTTTTCAAGTGCGGCTCCTTTTCTGAAATACTCTTCTCATAGAAGTAAATCAAAGTTATGCCGGATATTAGTTTTCTGAAAGCTCTTTTCTGTCTATTTCCAGTGATTTTCTTCCAACACCGTTGTGTTCTGATCCGGCTTCTTAGAGGAGTTAGCCAGAATTACATCAAGCGTCAGTAATTTAAACCTTTCTTGCTCTTAATTCCAGCACGCTCAAAGCTATAGTTGCAGAAACATTATAGTATGCACACATTTCTACCAAATATAATGAGTGTGGTATAGAAAAGTATATAGCAATACCGAATCTGTAAGAACTCAATAAAATACTGCTGGAAACAAATCGAAAACACTATATTACAAAGCAACTGGAAAGATCCAGGAATATCAAAGAACGCTAAACTGTAAATTAAATCAATTATTCTTCAATGTTACAACGAACGATTGCAAAAAAGAACTTCTTGCAGTCCCCTTTAAACAAGTTCATCGTTTACTTCTCCCGATTTTTCTTCGTTTTAGAGTCTTCTGCACACGATTAAACTATCTTCGGTCTCTTACATTTCGGCAACATTCTATTACTGTTCTGCGTAACTGATGATCAATGTAAACTCACGGACGATTTCTTGTAGCCAACTTGATTTCGTGATATCTTCAAATGTGTCTTGAAGTGAAGCAATAGTTCTAACATCCTTTTCTTCCAGAACCTACTAAGCTTAACTTCCAACATTAAGTGTGATACACAATTTTATAATTCCATTTCCATTCTCCGAGTATTCTTTTTCCAGTTATATGGCATTCATGATATTTACTTAATAACAATGTCCATTGACCATGAAAAAGCTATCGATGGCGTAATACATGAAAATGTAATCAAGATATTAAAGAAATTCAATATTGATGACAAAGACTTCCAGGTAATAAATAATTTATACTGGGAACAGTGCACAAATATCAAGATGAGCGCCGTATACTCTAATTGAAAATGTAGCATAAAAAGGGGAGTAAGACAGGGAAGACCCCTCAATCCATTGCTATTCAACATCTATGCAGACGAAATAACGAACGAGGACAAACAGAAGGAATGGGTCTGAAGATCAACGGACAACGAATCAATGAAGTTAGCTCCGCAGACGATAAGCTAGTTATAGCTGAAGCAGGAGCTCAAAAGCAGGAAATGGTACATAAAATATATCATGCAGGAATGAAAACTCGAATGAAAATCAAAGCGAAAAAAAACGAAAGTTATGAAATTCTCGAAAATCAATGTCAAAAAAGCAGAAATCCTGATGGACAATGAAAGAATCGGAAATGTCATCAAGTTTAGATATTTAGGTGCTCTCATAAATGCAGTCGGAAGATACCTAAAAGAAATCAAGGGTAGAATCGGTATGGAAAAGAAAGCCTTTAATAAAGTTAGCAATGTACTGAAAAACCGAACACATCAACGCAGAAGAAATAACAAAAGAGGCACAAATCAAAAGAATGTGTCTGACGATCAATAGACAAAGTATCATTGAAATAAGCTGTGCAAACTATAAGGAAATTATAACCAAGACGGAAGCTCAAATGTAGAAATTGGTTGATAGAACGAATCGTGCCGGGCTGAAATCTGGACTGGAAATCAAAGCGAAAAAAACGAAAGTCATTCTATTCTTAAAAACCAATGACAAAAAAGCAGAAATCATGATAGACTTTGAAAAAATTGATTATGTCACCGAGTTTAGATACTCAGGTGCTCTCATAAATGCAGCCGGAAGATACCTAAAAGAAATCAAGGGTAGGATCGGTATGGAAAAGAAAGCCTTTAATAAAGTTAGCAATGTACTGAAAAACCGAACACATCAATGCAGAAGAAATAACAAAAGAGGCACAAATCAAAAGAATGGGTCTGACCCTCAATGGACAAAGTATCAATGAAATAAGCTGTGCCAGCTATAAGGAAATTATAACCAAGACGGAAGCTCAAATGTAGAAATTGGTTGATAGAACTAATCGTGCCGGGCTGAAATCTAAAATGGAATTCAAAGTGAAAAAATAACGAAAGTCATGAAATTCTCGAAAATCAATGTCAAAAAAGCAGAAATCCTGATGGACAATGAAAAAATCGGGAATGTCATCGAGTTTAGATATTTAGGTGCTCTCATAAATGCAGACGGAAGAGACCTTAAAGAAATCAAAAGTAGAATTGGTAATGCAAATGAAGCCATTAGGAACTTTAGCAACGCTTTAAAAAACCGATTATTGAGCAGAGGCTTGAAGAATTGAATGATCAGATGCTGCATGTGAACAGTACTAAATAATTTGTGTGAAACCTGGACAATGAATACGAATATTTAAAGAAAACAGAACGCCTTCGAAATGTGGTGTTATCCAAGATTATTAAAAATACCATGGACTGATATTCAAAAAAACGTATCAGTCTTTGAAAAAGTGAATAGGGAAATAAAAACGATAGTTGAAAATATCAGGCACCGAAAACTGAAATACATAGTACATAAAATCCGGGGGAAAAATGTATTCACACTAACATTAGAAGAATGAATTCAGAGAAAGGTCATTAAAGGAAGAAGAAGATTGGTGGTAGTAAATACGAACGCACCGTCCAACTGACCGTGCAAAAGTCTACAAAACACCATTAGATATGCCAGAAATCAAAGAATATAGATGAACGCAACCACCTGAAACAGCAGTGCTGCTCCGGCGACGACAAACAGCGTCACCTTGAATTTTCTGTGGCATTGGTAAATCAGAGGATACTTTGTTTGTGTCGCAGTACATCAAGATTATTTCTATTCAATAGTTGCATAACGACTGAGTAATTTAAAATTAGTTCAAAAGTTTCACAAAATGACTTAAATGTCCAAGACAGCGCATTACCATTTTTACCTGAACGTCAATTTGGATAAAAAATCTACTATTTATGCTATGTTTCCAGGTCGTCTAAATGAAAATCAACAAACGGTAATTGGGCAGAATTTAAAAGAAAAAAAGTAACATTGTACAGACCAGGCATATGTGATAGAAAGAGATCCAGTAATATCCTTAAGCATATTCAACGAAAATCACAAATGGTCAAAAAACAATGATCACCATAATATATCCTATAGAAGAATGCTGTTAACAATCAATATTGAAATTATGATGTACAGGAATTAATTACTTTAAATCGGTTTTGTAAGAGGCAGGAACTAACTTGGAAAAATAGATAGAGAAAACGCAATATCGGCTAAACGATGAACGCAATACCGGCCAAACACCAAACGCAATAAAGGCTAAACAGTAAACCCAATAAAAAAAAAATACCCGACGCAATAAAGGCTAAACACTGAACGATTTAAAGGCTAAACAGTAAACCCAATAAAAAATAAAAACCCGACGCAATAAAGGCTAAACACAAAACCCGATAAAAAAAAAACCCAACGCAATAGAGGCTAAACAGTAAACCCGATATAAAATAAAAACCCGGCGCGATAAAGGCTAAACACTGAACGATTTAAACGCTAAACAGTAAACCCAATAAAAAATAAAAACCGGACGCAATAAAGGCTAAACACAAAAACCCAACAAAGAATAAAAACCCAACGCAATACAGGCTAAGGAAACACAAAAAGGCAGCTAATGAAATGGAGTGAGGGAACGATCAAATGTAAACACAGTATTAAGGGAAGAAAAAATTTAACATACCATTTTTCGGTTCAGCAGTGTTTCTCCATTTGTCCTATCAATTATACGTTTATCTTTTCCATGAATAAGCTGCATCAACTAGTTCCTGCGTTTATAGGGGGGTCGCTTGTAAATCTTAGGATGAAATCGCTCCGGCAAAACAACGCCAATTATTAATGAAACACAGAAAACAAAACAACAATTTGATTATAATGAACTTAATTAAACATGAAAGTAATGGATGGAATTATATCTAAAACAGGTGATTGGACGATACATGGGATGAACGCCGCTAAAAATTCAGAAAAAAAAAATATCGCAATAACGTCCAAAATGACATACCAGATGCTTAAAAAAAAATAGTACCCAACTGGTAAATGAAACAAAAAAATAAAATATAAAAATCGCATTAACGCCTACAACCCATGAAGAAGTTTGGGGAAAAAAAGTAAAAAAATTCGTAAGGAAAATAAAGTGAACAGTGAAAACGCTTTAATGGCTAAACGAGTCACATGACAAAAAAAATAATAATTTCAACTAAAAAACGGTTATATCGTACGACACCGACGAACGGAATAAATTTAAACCCGCCAACACCGATATAAAGAATTTAAAAAAAATAAACAAAAAACACGGAAATGGGCATACGTCATGAAGAGTGCAAAATGGAGAAAAAATTATTAAGGAACAAGGCGATATAGACTGGAAAATGAGCTCGCCAAGGAATAGCACAGAATGAAAATAAATCAAATACTAGCGAGATGACTAAGAAAATAACGGAAACAGTAGAGATTTTTCAATAATACAATAGATCTGAAGCTTTTGCACAACATAGAGACTATGTCATGTGAGCAAAAGGTAACCGGCTAGGAAATCATGTTAAAGAAGAAGAATTTGCATCTCCAATATATCCATGTATCTTAAATGTTAATCGAAGAGTTTTATTGGCAAGTAATCACACGGATAGCAGCAAAAAATGCGCATTAAAAACCAAACACCCGTGAAATGTGTCGAAACTAACAAAAGTAGGCCGCAAAACTTGTTATGAAGACTGATATGAAGAATATGAATTAATCACCATTTGCATGGAATCACTCTGAAAACTACCTGTGTGATATTTAGAAGAATATAAGAATGCTGAATCAATAAACATCACCTAAACCACTGGGACAGAAGAATGTAAAACGTTAGCTTACAGGGCAACTAATGAAGTGTTTGAGTATCACAGTAAGAGAAAGTTCTGAATTTGACCACAAAAACCATAGTAACAATTCCGTTTTTTTCCTGATTTCTCCCAATTCGTCATTTTCTTATTCAGCTTCTTCTTTGTAAACATATTTAGAGCCTGCTGCCGGTTTATCATTCATACCTTCGATTTCTTCCGCCATATTTCTATTCTCTTCTGTGGTTCTTCTTAGCTGATGATCAATGTATTGAAACAGACGTTTCCGCATAGCAGGTTTCGTTTCAAAATACCTTCAAATGTGTTTTCAAGTGCGGCTCCTTTTCTGAAATACTCTTCTCATAGAAGTAAATCAAAGTTATGCCGGATATTAGTTTTCTGAAAGCTCTTTTCTGTCTATTTCCAGTGATTTTCTTCCAACACCGTTGTGTTCTGATCCGGCTTCTTAGAGGAGTTAGCCAGAATTACATCAAGCGTCAGTAATTTAAACGTTTCTTGCTCTTAATTCCAGCACGCTCAAAGCTATAGTTGCAGAAACATTATAGTATGCACACATTTCTACCAAATATAATGAGTGTGGTATAGAAAAGTATATAGCAATACCGAATCTGTAAGAACTCAATAAAATACTGCTGGAAACAAATCGAAAACACTATATTACAAAGCAACTGGAAAGATCCAGGAATATCAAAGAACGCTAAACTGTAAATTAAATCAATTATTCTTCAATGTTACAACGAACGATTGCAAAAAAGAACTTCTTGCAGTCCCCTTTAAACAAGTTCATCGTTTACTTCTCCCGATTTTTCTTCGTTTTAGAGTCTTCTGCACACGATTAAACTATCTTCGGTCTCTTACATTTCGGCAACATTCTATTACTGTTCTGCGTAACTGATGATCAATGTAAACTCACGGACGATTTCTTGTAGCCAACTTTATTTCGTGATATCTTCAAATGTGTCTTGAAGTGAAGCAATAGTTCTAACATCCTTTTCTTCCAGAACCTACTAAGCTTAACTTCCAACATTAAGTGTGATACACAATTTTATAATTCCATTTCCATTCTCCGAGTATTCTTTTTCCAGTTATATGGCATTCATGATATTTACTTAATAACAATGTCCATTGACCATGAAAAAGCTATCGATGGCGTAATACATGAAAATGTAATCAAGATATTAAAGAAATTCAATATCGATGACAAAGACTTCCAGGTAATAAATAATTTATACTGGGAACAGTGCACAAATATCAAGATGAGCGCCGTATACTCTAATTGAAAATGTAGCATAAAAAGGGGAGTAAGACAGGGAAGACCCCTCAATCCATTGCTATTCAACATCTATGCAGACGAAATAACGAACGAGGACAAACAGAAGGAATGGGTCTGAAGATCAACGGACAACGAATCAATGAAGTTAGCTCCGCAGACGATAAGCTAGTTATAGCTGAAGCAGGAGCTCAAAAGCAGGAAATGGTACATAAAATATATCATGCAGGAATGAAAACTCGAATAAAAATCAAAACGAAAAAAAACGAAAGTTATGAAATTCTCGAAAATCAATGTCAAAAAAGCAGAAATCCTGATGGACAATGAAAGAATCGGAAATGTCATCAAGTTTAGATATTTAGGTGCTCTCATAAATGCAGTCGGAAGATACCTAAAAGAAATCAAGGGTAGAATCGGTATGGAAAAGAAAGCCTTTAATAAAGTTAGCAATGTACTGAAAAACCGAACACATCAACGCAGAAGAAATAACAAAAGAGGCACAAATCAAAAGAATGTGTCTGACGATCAATAGACAAAGTATCAATGAAATAAGCTGTGCAAACTATAAGGAAATTATAACCAAGACGGAAGCTCAAATGTAGAAATTGGTTGATAGAACGAATCGTGCCGGGCTGAAATCTGGACTGGAAATCAAAGCGAAAAAAACGAAAGTCATTCTATTCTTAAAAACCAATGACAAAAAAGCAGAAATCATGATAGACTTTGAAAAAATTGATTATGTCACCGAGTTTAGATACTCAGGTGCTCTCATAAATGCAGCCGGAAGATACCTAAAAGAAATCAAGGGTAGGATCGGTATGGAAAAGAAAGCCTTTAATAAAGTTAGCAATGTACTGAAAAACCGAACACATCAATGCAGAAGAAATAACAAAAGAGGCACAAATCAAAAGAATGGGTCTGACCCTCAATGGACAAAGTATCAATGAAATAAGCTGTGCCAGCTATAAGGAAATTATAACCAAGACGGAAGCTCAAATGTAGAAATTGGTTGATAGAACTAATCGTGCCGGGCTGAAATCTAAAATGGAATTCAAAGTGAAAAAATAACGAAAGTCATGAAATTCTCGAAAATCAATGTCAAAAAAGCAGAAATCCTGATGGACAATGAAAAAATCGGGAATGTCATCGAGTTTAGATATTTAGGTGCTCTCATAAATGCAGACGGAAGAGACCTTAAAGAAATCAAAAGTAGAATTGGTAATGCAAATGAAGCCATTAGGAACTTTAGCAACGCTTTAAAAAACCGATTATTGAGCAGAGGCTTGAAGAATTGAATGATCAGATGCTGCATGTGAACAGTACTAAATAATTTGTGTGAAACCTGGACAATGAATACGAATATTTAAAGAAAACAGAACGCCTTCGAAATGTGGTGTTATCCAAGATTATTAAAAATACCATGGACTGATATTCAAAAAAACGTATCAGTCTTTGAAAAAGTGAATAGGGAAATAAAAACGATAGTTGAAAATATCAGGCACCGAAAACTGAAATACATAGTATATAAAATCCGGGGGAAAAATGTATTCACACTAACATTAGAAGAATGAATTCAGAGAAAGGTCATTAAAGGAAGAAGAAGATTGGTGGTAGTAAATACGAACGCACCGTCCAACTGACCGTGCAAAAGTCTACAAAACACCATTAGATATGCCAGAAATCAAAGAATATAGATGAACGCAACCACCTGAAACAGCAGTGCTGCTCCGGCGACGACAAACAGCGTCACCTTGAATTTTCTGTGGCATTGGTAAATCAGAGGATACTTTGTTTGTGTCGCAGTACATCAAGATTATTTCTATTCAATAGTTGCATAACGACTGAGTAATTTAAAATTAGTTCAAAAGTTTCACAAAATGACTTAAATGTCCAAGACAGCGCATTACCATTTTTACCTGAACGTCAATTTGGATAAAAAATCTACTATTTATGCTATGTTTCCAGGTCATCTAAATGAAAATCAACAAACGGTAATTGGGCAGAATTTAAAAGAAAAAAAGTAACATTGTACAGACCAGGCATATGTGATAGAAAGAGATCCAGTAATATCCTTAAGCATATTCAACGAAAATCACAAATGGTCAAAAAACAATGATCACCATAATATATCCTATAGAAGAATGCTGTTAACAATCAATATTGAAATTATGATGTACAGGAATTAATTACTTTAAATCGGTTTTGTAAGAGGCAGGAACTAACTTGGAAAAATAGATAGAGAAAACGCAATATCGGCTAAACGATGAACGCAATACCGGCCAAACACCAAACGCAATAAAGGCTAAACAGTAAACCCAATAAAAAAAAAATACCCGACGCAATAAAGGCTAAACACTGAACGATTTAAAGGCTAAACAGTAAACCCAATAAAAAATAAAAACCCGACGCAATAAAGGCTAAACACAAAACCCGATAAAAAAAAAACCCAACGCAATATAGGCTAAACAGTAAACCCGATATAAAATAAAAACCCGGCGCGATAAAGGCTAAACACTGAACGATTTAAACGCTAAACAGTAAACCCAATAAAAAATAAAAACCGGACGCAATAAAGGCTAAACACAAAAACCCAACAAAGAATAAAAACCCAACGCAATACAGGCTAAGGAAACACAAAAAGGCAGCTAATGAAATGGAGTGAGGGAACGATCAAATGTAAACACAGTATTAAGGGAAGAAAAAATTTAACATACCATTTTTCGGTTCAGCAGTGTTTCTCCATTTGTCCTATCAATTATACGTTTATCTTTTCCATGAATAAGCTGCATCAACTAGTTCCTGCGTTTATAGGGGGGTCGCTTGTAAATCTTAGGATGAAATCGCTCCGGCAAAACAACGCCAATTATTAATGAAACACAGAAAACAAAACAACAATTTGATTATAATGAACTTAATTAAACATGAAAGTAATGGATGGAATTATATCTAAAACAGGTGATTGGACGATACATGGGATGAACGCCGCTAAAAATTCAGAAAAAAAAAATATCGCAATAACGTCCAAAATGACATACCAGATGCTTAAAAAAAAATAGTACCCAACTGGTAAATGAAACAAAAAAATAAAATATAAAAATCGCATTAACGCCTACAACCCATGAAGAAGTTTGGGGAAAAAAAGTAAAAAAATTCGTAAGGAAAATAAAGTGAACAGTGAAAACGCTTTAATGGCTAAACGAGTCACATGACAAAAAAAATAATAATTTCAACTAAAAAACGGTTATATCGTACGACACCGACGAACGGAATAAATTTAAACCCGCCAACACCGATATAAAGAATTTAAAAAAAATAAACAAAAAACACGGAAATGGGCATACGTCATGAAGAGTGCAAAATGGAGAAAAAATTATTAAGGAACAAGGCGATATAGACTGGAAAATGAGCTCGCCAAGGAATAGCACAGAATGAAAATAAATCAAATACTAGCGAGATGACTAAGAAAATAACGGAAACAGTAGAGATTTTTCAATAATACAATAGATCTGAAGCTTTTGCACAACATAGAGACTATGTCATGTGGGCAAAAGGTAACCGGCTAGGAAATCATGTTAAAGAAGAAGAATTTGCATCTCCAATATATCCATGTATCTTAAATGTTAATCGAAGAGTTTTATTGGCAAGTAATCACACGGATAGCAGCAAAAAATGCGCATTAAAAACCAAACACCCGTGAAATGTGTCGAAACTAACAAAAGTAGGCCGCAAAACTTGTTATGAAGACTGATATGAAGAATATGAATTAATCACCATTTGCATGGAATCACTCTGAAAACTACCTGTGTGATATTTAGAAGAATATAAGAATGCTGAATCAATAAACATCACCTAAACCACTGGGACAGAAGAATGTAAAACGTTAGCTTACAGGGCAACTAATGAAGTGTTTGAGT
Organism: Icerya purchasi; assembly: GCA_039619475.1. Classification (NCBI taxonomy): domain Eukaryota; kingdom Metazoa; phylum Arthropoda; class Insecta; order Hemiptera; family Monophlebidae; genus Icerya; species Icerya purchasi. The sequence goes on from CM077116.1 coordinate 367,438,958, forward strand.
ATCACAGTAAGAGAAAGTTCTGAATTTGACCACAAAAACCATAGTAACAATTCCGTTTTTTTCCTGATTTCTCCCAATTCGTCATTTTCTTATTCAGCTTCTTCTTTGTAAACATATTTAGAGCCTGCTGCCGGTTTATCATTCATACCTTCGATTTCTTCCGCCATATTTCTATTCTCTTCTGTGGTTCTTCTTAGCTGATGATCAATGTATTGAAACAGACGTTTCCGCATAGCAGGTTTCGTTTCAAAATACCTTCAAATGTGTTTTCAAGTGCGGCTCCTTTTCTGAAATACTCTTCTCATAGAAGTAAATCAAAGTTATGCCGGATATTAGTTTTCTGAAAGATCTTTTCTGTCTATTTCCAGTGATTTTCTTCCAACACCGTTGTGTTCTGATCCGGCTTCTTAGAGGAGTTAGCCAGAATTACATCAAGCGTCAGTAATTTAAACGTTTCTTGCTCTTAATTCCAGCACGCTCAAAGCTATAGTTGCAGAAACATTATAGTATGCACACATTTCTACCAAATATAATGAGTGTGGTATAGAAAAGTATATAGCAATACCGAATCTGTAAGAACTCAATAAAATACTGCTGGAAACAAATCGAAAACACTATATTACAAAGCAACTGGAAAGATCCAGGAATATCAAAGAACGCTAAACTGTAAATTAAATCAATTATTCTTCAATGTTACAACGAACGATTGCAAAAAAGAACTTCTTGCAGTCCCCTTTAAACAAGTTCATCGTTTACTTCTCCCGATTTTTCTTCGTTTTAGAGTCTTCTGCACACGATTAAACTATCTTCGGTCTCTTACATTTCGGCAACATTCTATTACTGTTCTGCGTAACTGATGATCAATGTAAACTCACGGACGATTTCTTGTAGCCAACTTTATTTCGTGATATCTTCAAATGTGTCTTGAAGTGAAGCAATAGTTCTAACATCCTTTTCTTCCAGAACCTACTAAGCTTAACTTCCAACATTAAGTGTGATACACAATTTTATAATTCCATTTCCATTCTCCGAGTATTCTTTTTCCAGTTATATGGCATTCATGATATTTACTTAATAACAATGTCCATTGACCATGAAAAAGCTATCGATGGCGTAATACATGAAAATGTAATCAAGATATTAAAGAAATTCAATATCGATGACAAAGACTTCCAGGTAATAAATAATTTATACTGGGAACAGTGCACAAATATCAAGATGAGCGCCGTATACTCTAATTGAAAATGTAGCATAAAAAGGGGAGTAAGACAGGGAAGACCCCTCAATCCATTGCTATTCAACATCTATGCAGACGAAATAACGAACGAGGACAAACAGAAGGAATGGGTCTGAAGATCAACGGACAACGAATCAATGAAGTTAGCTCCGCAGACGATAAGCTAGTTATAGCTGAAGCAGGAGCTCAAAAGCAGGAAATGGTACATAAAATATATCATGCAGGAATGAAAACTCGAATAAAAATCAAAACGAAAAAAAACGAAAGTTATGAAATTCTCGAAAATCAATGTCAAAAAAGCAGAAATCCTGATGGACAATGAAAGAATCGGAAATGTCATCAAGTTTAGATATTTAGGTGCTCTCATAAATGCAGTCGGAAGATACCTAAAAGAAATCAAGGGTAGAATCGGTATGGAAAAGAAAGCCTTTAATAAAGTTAGCAATGTACTGAAAAACCGAACACATCAACGCAGAAGAAATAACAAAAGAGGCACAAATCAAAAGAATGTGTCTGACGATCAATAGACAAAGTATCAATGAAATAAGCTGTGCAAACTATAAGGAAATTATAACCAAGACGGAAGCTCAAATGTAGAAATTGGTTGATAGAACGAATCGTGCCGGGCTGAAATCTGGACTGGAAATCAAAGCGAAAAAAACGAAAGTCATTCTATTCTTAAAAACCAATGACAAAAAAGCAGAAATCATGATAGACTTTGAAAAAATTGATTATGTCACCGAGTTTAGATACTCAGGTGCTCTCATAAATGCAGCCGGAAGATACCTAAAAGAAATCAAGGGTAGGATCGGTATGGAAAAGAAAGCCTTTAATAAAGTTAGCAATGTACTGAAAAACCGAACACATCAATGCAGAAGAAATAACAAAAGAGGCACAAATCAAAAGAATGGGTCTGACCCTCAATGGACAAAGTATCAATGAAATAAGCTGTGCCAGCTATAAGGAAATTATAACCAAGACGGAAGCTCAAATGTAGAAATTGGTTGATAGAACTAATCGTGCCGGGCTGAAATCTAAAATGGAATTCAAAGTGAAAAAATAACGAAAGTCATGAAATTCTGGAAAATCAATGTCAAAAAAGCAGAAATCCTGATGGACAATGAAAAAATCGGGAATGTCATCGAGTTTAGATATTTAGGTGCTCTCATAAATGCAGACGGAAGAGACCTTAAAGAAATCAAAAGTAGAATTGGTAATGCAAATGAAGCCATTAGGAACTTTAGCAACGCTTTAAAAAACCGATTATTGAGCAGAGGCTTGAAGAATTGAATGATCAGATGCTGCATGTGAACAGTACTAAATAATTTGTGTGAAACCTGGACAATGAATACGAATATTTAAAGAAAACAGAACGCCTTCGAAATGTGGTGTTATCCAAGATTATTAAAAATACCATGGACTGATATTCAAAAAAACGTATCAGTCTTTGAAAAAGTGAATAGGGAAATAAAAACGATAGTTGAAAATATCAGGCACCGAAAACTGAAATACATAGTACATAAAATCCGGGGGAAAAATGTATTCACACTAACATTAGAAGAATGAATTCAGAGAAAGGTCATTAAAGGAAGAAGAAGATTGGTGGTAGTAAATACGAACGCACCGTCCAACTGACCGTGCAAAAGTCTACAAAACACCATTAGATATGCCAGAAATCAAAGAATATAGATGAACGCAACCACCTGAAACAGCAGTGCTGCTCCGGCGACGACAAACAGCGTCACCTTGAATTTTCTGTGGCATTGGTAAATCAGAGGATACTTTGTTTGTGTCGCAGTACATCAAGATTATTTCTATTCAATAGTTGCATAACGACTGAGTAATTTAAAATTAGTTCAAAAGTTTCACAAAATGACTTAAATGTCCAAGACAGCGCATTACCATTTTTACCTGAACGTCAATTTGGATAAAAAATCTACTATTTATGCTATGTTTCCAGGTCGTCTAAATGAAAATCAACAAACGGTAATTGGGCAGAATTTAAAAGAAAAAAAGTAACATTGTACAGACCAGGCATATGTGATAGAAAGAGATCCAGTAATATCCTTAAGCATATTCAACGAAAATCACAAATGGTCAAAAAACAATGATCACCATAATGTATCCTATAGAAGAATGCTGTTAACAATCAATATTGAAATTATGGTGTACAGGAATTAATTACTTTAAATCGGTTTTGTAAGAGGCAGGAACTAACTTGGAAAAATAGATAGAGAAAACGCAATATCGGCTAAACGATGAACGCAATACCGGCCAAACACCAAACGCAATAAAGGCTAAACAGTAAACCCAATAAAAAAAAATACCCGACGCAATAAAGGCTAAACACAAAACCCAATAAAAAAAAAACCCGGCGCAATAAAGGCTAAACACTGAACGCTTTAAAGGCTAAACAGTAAACCCAATAAAAAAAAAATACCCGACGCAATAAAGGCTAAACACTGAACGATTTAAAGGCTAAACACAAAACCCAATAAAAAATAAAAACCCGACGCAATAAAGGCTAAACACTGAACGATTTAAAGGCTAAACAGTAAACCCAATAAAAAATAAAAACCCGACGCAATAAAGGCTAAACACAAAACCCGATAAAAAAAAAACCCAACGCAATAGAGGCTAAACAGTAAACCCGATATAAAATAAAAACCCGGCGCGATAAAGGCTAAACACTGAACGATTTAAACGCTAAACAGTAAACCCAATAAAAAATAAAAACCGGACGCAATAAAGGCTAAACACAAAAACCCAACAAAGAATAAAAACCCAACGCAATACAGGCTAAGGAAACACAAAAAGGCAGCTAATGAAATGGAGTGAGGGAACGATCAAATGTAAACACAGTATTAAGGGAAGAAAAAATTTAACATACCATTTTTCGGTTCAGCAGTGTTTCTCCATTTGTCCTATCAATTATACGTTTATCTTTTCCATGAATAAGCTGCATCAACTAGTTCCTGCGTTTATAGGGGGGTCGCTTGTAAATCTTAGGATGAAATCGCTCCGGCAAAACAACGCCAATTATTAATGAAACACAGAAAACAAAACAACAATTTGATTATAATGAACTTAATTAAACATGAAAGTAATGGATGGAATTATATCTGAAACAGGTGATTGGACGATACATGGGATGAACGCCGCTAAAAATTCAGAAAAAAAAAATATCGCAATAACGTCCAAAATGACATACCAGATGCTTAAAAAAAAATAGTACCCAACTGGTAAATGAAACAAAAAAATAAAATATAAAAATCGCATTAACGCCTACAACCCATGAAGAAGTTTGGGGAAAAAAAGTAAAAAAATTCGTAAGGAAAATAAAGTGAACAGTGAAAACGCTTTAATGGCTAAACGAGTCACATGACAAAAAAAATAATAATTTCAACTAAAAAACGGTTATATCGTACGACACCGACGAACGGAATAAATTTAAACCCGCCAACACCGATATAAAGAATTTAAAAAAAATAAACAAAAAACACGGAAATGGGCATACGTCATGAAGAGTGCAAAATGGAGAAAAAATTATTAAGGAACAAGGCGATATAGACTGGAAAATGAGCTCGCCAAGGAATAGCACAGAATGAAAATAAATCAAATACTAGCGAGATGACTAAGAAAATAACGGAAACAGTAGAGATTTTTCAATAATACAATAGATCTGAAGCTTTTGCACAACATAGAGACTATGTCATGTGGGCAAAAGGTAACCGGCTAGGAAATCATGTTAAAGAAGAAGAACTTGCATCTCCAATATATCCATGTATCTTAAATGTTAATCGAAGAGTTTTATTGGCAAGTAATCACACGGATAGCAGCAAAAAATGCGCATTAAAAACCAAACACCCGTGAAATGTGTCGAAACTAACAAAAGTAGGCCGCAAAACTTGTTATGAAGACTGATATGAAGAATATGAATTAATCACCATTTGCATGGAATCACTCTGAAAACTACCTGTGTGATATTTAGAAGAATATAAGAATGCTGAATCAATAAACATCACCTAAACCACTGGGACAGAAGAATGTAAAACGTTAGCTTACAGGGCAACTAATGAAGTGTTTGAGTATCACAGTAAGAGAAAGTTCTGAATTTGACCACAAAAACCATAGTAACAATTCCGTTTTTTTCCTGATTTCTCCCAATTCGTCATTTTCTTATTCAGCTTCTTCTTTGTAAACATATTTAGAGCCTGCTGCCGGTTTATCATTCATACCTTCGATTTCTTCCGCCATATTTCTATTCTCTTCTGTGGTTCTTCTTAGCTGATGATCAATGTATTGAAACAGACGTTTCCGCATAGCAGGTTTCGTTTCAAAATACCTTCAAATGTGTTTTCAAGTGCGGCTCCTTTTCTGAAATACTCTTCTCATAGAAGTAAATCAAAGTTATGCCGGATATTAGTTTTCTGAAAGCTCTTTTCTGTCTATTTCCAGTGATTTTCTTCCAACACCGTTGTGTTCTGATCCGGCTTCTTAGAGGAGTTAGCCAGAATTACATCAAGCGTCAGTAATTTAAACGTTTCTTGCTCTTAATTCCAGCACGCTCAAAGCTATAGTTGCAGAAACATTATAGTATGCACACATTTCTACCAAATATAATGAGTGTGGTAGAGAAAAGTATATAGCAATACCGAATCTGTAAGAACTCAATAAAATACTGCTGGAAACAAATCGAAAACACTATATTACAAAGCAACTGGAAAGATCCAGGAATATCAAAGAACGCTAAACTGTAAATTAAATCAATTATTCTTCAATGTTACAACGAACGATTGCAAAAAAGAACTTCTTGCAGTCCCCTTTAAACAAGTTCATCGTTTACTTCTCCCGATTTTTCTTCGTTTTAGAGTCTTCTGCACACGATTAAACTATCTTCGGTCTCTTACATTTCGGCAACATTCTATTACTGTTCTGCGTAACTGATGATCAATGTAAACTCACGGACGATTTCTTGTAGCCAACTTTATTTCGTGATATCTTCAAATGTGTCTTGAAGTGAAGCAATAGTTCTAACATCCTTTTCTTCCAGAACCTACTAAGCTTAACTTCCAACATTAAGTGTGATACACAATTTTATAATTCCATTTCCATTCTCCGAGTATTCTTTTTCCAGTTATATGGCATTCATGATATTTACTTAATAACAATGTCCATTGACCATGAAAAAGCTATCGATGGCGTAATACATGAAAATGTAATCAAGATATTAAAGAAATTCAATATTGATGACAAAGACTTCCAGGTAATAAATAATTTATACTGGGAACAGTGCACAAATATCAAGATGAGCGCCGTATACTCTAATTGAAAATGTAGCATAAAAAGGGGAGTAAGACAGGGAAGACCCCTCAATCCATTGCTATTCAACATCTATGCAGACGAAATAACGAACGAGGACAAACAGAAGGAATGGGTCTGAAGATCAACGGACAACGAATCAATGAAGTTAGCTCCGCAGACGATAAGCTAGTTATAGCTGAAGCAGGAGCTCAAAAGCAGGAAATGGTACATAAAATATATCATGCAGGAATGAAAACTCGAATGAAAATCAAAGCGAAAAAAAACGAAAGTTATGAAATTCTCGAAAATCAATGTCAAAAAAGCAGAAATCCTGATGGACAATGAAAGAATCGGAAATGTCATCAAGTTTAGATATTTAGGTGCTCTCATAAATGCAGCCGAAAAATACCTAAAAGAAATCAAGGGTAGGATCGGTATGGAAAAGAAAGCCTTTAGTAAAGTTAGCAATGTACTGAAAAACCGAACACATCAATGCAGAAGAAATAACAAAAGAGGCACAAATCAAAAGAATGGGTCTGACCCTCAATGGACAAAGTATCAATGAAATAAGCTGTGCCAGCTATAAGGAAATTATAACCAAGACGGAAGCTCAAATGTAGAAATTGGTTGATAGAACTAATCGTGCCGGGCTGAAATCTAAAATGGAATTCAAAGTGAAAAAATAACGAAAGTCATGAAATTCTCGAAAATCAATGTCAAAAAAGCAGAAATCCTGATGGACAATGAAAAAATCGGGAATGTCATCGAGTTTAGATATTTAGGTGCTCTCATAAATGCAGACGGAAGTGACCTTAAAGAAATCAAAAGTAGAATTGGTAATGCAAATAAAGCCATTAGGAACTTTAGCAACGCTTTAAAAAACCGATTATTGAGCAGAGGCTTGAAGAATTGAATGATCAGATGCTGCATGTGAACAGTACTAAATCATTTGTGTGAAACCTGGACAATGAATACGAACATTTAAAGAAAACAGAACGCCTTCGAAATGTGGTGTTATCCAAGATTATTAAAAATACCATGGAATGATATTCAAAAAAACGTATCAGTCTTTGAAAAAGTGAATAGGGAAATAAAAACGATAGTTGAAAATATCAGGCACCGAAAACTGAAATACATAGTACATAAAATCCGGGGGAAAAATGTATTCACACTAACATTAGAAGAATGAATTCAGAGAAAGGTCATTAAAGGAAGAAGAAGATTGGTGGTAGTAAATACGAACGCACCGTCCAACTGACCGTGCAAAAGTCTACAAAACACCATTAGATATGCCAGAAATCAAAGAATATAGATGAACGCAACCACCTGAAACAGCAGTGCTGCTCCGGCGACGACAAACAGCGTCACCTTGAATTTTCTGTGGCATTGGTAAATCAGAGGATACTTTGTTTGTGTCGCAGTACATCAAGATTATTTCTATTCAATAGTTGCATATCGACTGAGTAATTTAAAATTAGCTCAACAGTTTCACAAAATGACTTAAATGTCCAAGACAGCGCATTACCATTTTTACCTGAACGTCAATTTGGATAAAAAATCTACTATTTATGCTATGTTTCCAGGTCGTCTAAATGAAAATCAACAAACGGTAATTGGGCAGAATTTAAAAGAAAAAAAGTAACATTGTACAGACCAGGCATATGTGATAGAAAGAGATCCAGTAATATCCTTAAGCATATTCAACGAAAATCACAAATGGTCAAAAAACAATGATCACCATAATGTATCCTATAGAAGAATGCTGTTAACAATCAATATTGAAATTATGGTGTACAGGAATTAATTACTTTAAATCGGTTTTGTAAGAGGCAGGAACTAACTTGGAAAAATAGATAGAGAAAACGCAATATCGGCTAAACGATGAACGCAATACCGGCCAAACACCAAACGCAATAAAGGCTAAACAGTAAACCCAATAAAAAAAAATACCCGACGCAATAAAGGCTAAACACAAAACCCAATAAAAAAAACCCCGGCGCAATAAAGGCTAAACACTGAACGCTTTAAAGGCTAAACAGTAAACCCAATAAAAAAAAATACCCGACGCAATAAAGGCTAAACACTGAACGATTTAAAGGCTAAACACAAAACCCAATAAAAAATAAAAACCCGACGCAATAAAGGCTAAACACTGAACGATTTAAAGGCTAAACAGTAAACCCAATAAAAAATAAAAACCCGACGCAATAAAGGCTAAACACAAAACCCGATAAAAAAAAAACCCAACGCAATAGAGGCTAAACAGTAAACCCGATATAAAATAAAAACCCGGCGCGATAAAGGCTAAACACTGAACGATTTAAACGCTAAACAGTAAACCCAATAAAAAATAAAAACCGGACGCAATAAAGGCTAAACACAAAAACCCAACAAAGAATAAAAACCCAACGCAATACAGGCTAAGGAAACACAAAAAGGCAGCTAATGAAATGGAGTGAGGGAACGATCAAATGTAAACACAGTATTAAGGGAAGAAAAAATTTAACATACCATTTTTCGGTTCAGCAGTGTTTCTCCATTTGTCCTATCAATTATACGTTTATCTTTTCCATGAATAAGCTGCATCAACTAGTTCCTGCGTTTATAGGGGGGTCGCTTGTAAATCTTAGGATGAAATCGCTCCGGCAAAACAACGCCAATTATTAATGAAACACAGAAAACAAAACAACAATTTGATTATAATGAACTTAATTAAACATGAAAGTAATGGATGGAATTATATCTAAAACAGGTGATTGGATGATACATGGGATGAACGCCGCTAAAAATTCAGAAAAAAAAAATATCGCAATAACGTCCAAAATGACATACCAGATGCTTAAAAAAAAATAGTACCCAACTGGTAAATGAAACAAAAAAATAAAATATAAAAATCGCATTAACGCCTACAACCCATGAAGAAGTTTGGGGAAAAAAAGTAAAAAAATTCGTAAGGAAAATAAAGTGAACAGTGAAAACGCTTTAATGGCTAAACGAGTCACATGACAAAAAAAATAATAATTTCAACTAAAAAACGGTTATATCGTACGACACCGACGAACGGAATAAATTTAAACCCGCCAACACCGATATAAAGAATTTAAAAAAAATAAACAAAAAACACGGAAATGGGCATACGTCATGAAGAGTGCAAAATGGAGAAAAAATTATTAAGGAACAAGGCGATATAGACTGGAAAATGAGCTCGCCAAGGAATAGCACAGAATGAAAATAAATCAAATACTAGCGAGATGACTAAGAAAATAACGGAAACAGTAGAGATTTTTCAATAATACAATAGATCTGAAGCTTTTGCACAACATAGAGACTATGTCATGTGGGCAAAAGGTAACCGGCTAGGAAATCATGTTAAAGAAGAAGAACTTGCATCTCCAATATATCCATGTATCTTAAATGTTAATCGAAGAGTTTTATTGGCAAGTAATCACACGGATAGCAGCAAAAAATGCGCATTAAAAACCAAACACCCGTGAAATGTGTCGAAACTAACAAAAGTAGGCCGCAAAACTTGTTATGAAGACTGATATGAAGAATATGAATTAATCACCATTTGCATGGAATCACTCTGAAAACTACCTGTGTGATATTTAGAAGAATATAAGAATGCTGAATCAATAAACATCACCTAAACCACTGGGACAGAAGAATGTAAAACGTTAGCTTACAGGGCAACTAATGAAGTGTTTGAGTATCACAGTAAGAGAAAGTTCTGAATTTGGCCACAAAAACCATAGTAACAATTCCGTTTTTTTCCTGATTTCTCCCAATTCGTCATTTTCTTATTCAGCTTCTTCTTTGTAAACATATTTAGAGCCTGCTGCCGGTTTATCATTCATACCTTCGATTTCTTCCGCCATATTTCTATTCTCTTCTGTGGTTCTTCTTAGCTGATGATCAATGTATTGAAACAGACGTTTCCGCATAGCAGGTTTCGTTTCAAAATACCTTCAAATGTGTTTTCAAGTGCGGCTCCTTTTCTGAAATACTCTTCTCATAGAAGTAAATCAAAGTTATGCCGGATATTAGTTTTCTGAAAGCTCTTTTCTGTCTATTTCCAGTGATTTTCTTCCAACACCGTTGTGTTCTGATCCGGCTTCTTAGAGGAGTTAGCCAGAATTACATCAAGCGTCAGTAATTTAAACGTTTCTTGCTCTTAATTCCAGCACGCTCAAAGCTATAGTTGCAGAAACATTATAGTATGCACACATTTCTACCAAATATAATGAGTGTGGTAGAGAAAAGTATATAGCAATACCGAATCTGTAAGAACTCAATAAAATACTGCTGGAAACAAATCGAAATCACTATATTACAAAGCAACTGGAAAGATCCAGGAATATCAAAGAACGCTAAACTGTAAATTAAATCAATTATTCTTCAATGTTACAACGAACGATTGCAAAAAAGAACTTCTTGCAGTCCCCTTTAAACAAGTTCATCGTTTACTTCTCCCGATTTTTCTTCGTTTTAGAGTCTTCTGCACACGATTAAACTATCTTCGGTCTCTTACATTTCGGCAACATTCTATTACTGTTCTGCGTAACTGATGATCAATGTAAACTCACGGACGATTTCTTGTAGCCAACTTTATTTCGTGATATCTTCAAATGTGTCTTGAAGTGAAGCAATAGTTCTAACATCCTTTTCTTCCAGAACCTACTAAGCTTAACTTCCAACATTAAGTGTGATACACAATTTTATAATTCCATTTCCATTCTCCGAGTATTCTTTTTCCAGTTATATGGCATTCATGATATTTACTTAATAACAATGTCCATTGACCATGAAAAAGCTATCGATGGCGTAATACATGAAAATGTAATCAAGATATTAAAGAAATTCAATATTGATGACAAAGACTTCCAGGTAATAAATAATTTATACTGGGAACAGTGCACAAATATCAAGATGAGCGCCGTATACTCTAATTGAAAATGTAGCATAAAAAGGGGAGTAAGACAGGGAAGACCCCTCAATCCATTGCTATTCAACATCTATGCAGACGAAATAACGAACGAGGACAAACAGAAGGAATGGGTCTGAAGATCAACGGACAACGAATCAATGAAGTTAGCTCCGCAGACGATAAGCTAGTTATAGCTGAAGCAGGAGCTCAAAAGCAGGAAATGGTACATAAAATATATCATGCAGGAATGAAAACTCGAATGAAAATCAAAGCGAAAAAAAACGAAAGTTATGAAATTCTCGAAAATCAATGTCAAAAAAGCAGAAATCCTGATGGACAATGAAAGAATCGGAAATGTCATCAAGTTTAGATATTTAGGTGCTCTCATAAATGCAGTCGGAAGATACCTAAAAGAAATCAAGGGTAGAATCGGTATGGAAAAGAAAGCCTTTAATAAAGTTAGCAATGTACTGAAAAACCGAACACATCAACGCAGAAGAAATAACAAAAGAGGCACAAATCAAAAGAATGTGTCTGACGATCAATGGACAAAGTATCAATGAAATAAGCTGTGCAAACTATAAGGAAATTATAACCAAGACGGAAGCTCAAATGTAGAAATTGGTTGATAGAACTAATCGTGCCGGGCTGAAATCTAAAATGGAATTCAAAGTGAAAAAATAACGAAAGTCATGAAATTCTCGAAAATCAATGTCAAAAAAGCAGAAATCCTGATGGACAATGAAAAAATCGGGAATGTCATCGAGTTTAGATATTTAGGTGCTCTCATAAATGCAGACGGAAGAGACCTTAAAGAAATCAAAAGTAGAATTGGTAATGCAAATAAAGCCATTAGGAACTTTAGCAACGCTTTAAAAAACCGATTATTGAGCAGAGGCTTGAAGAATTGAATGATCAGATGCTGCATGTGAACAGTACTAAATCATTTGTGTGAAACCTGGACAATGAATGCGAATATTTAAAGAAAACAGAACGCCTTCGAAATGTGGTGTTATCCAAGATTATTAAAAATACCATGGAATGATATTCAAAAAAAACGTATCAGTCTTTGAAAAAGTGAATAGGGAAATAAAAACGATAGTTGAAAATATCAGGCACCGAAAACTGAAATACATAGTACATAAAATCCGGGGGAAAAATGTATTCACACTAACATTAGAAGAATGAATTCAGAGAAAGGTCATTAAAGGAAGAAGAAGATTGGTGGTAGTAAATACGAACGCACCGTCCAACTGACCGTGCAAAAGTCTACAAAACACCATTAGATATGCCAGAAATCAAAGAATATAGATGAACGCAACCACCTGAAACAGCAGTGCTGCTCCGGCGACGACAAACAGCGTCACCTTGAATTTTCTGTGGCATTGGTAAATCAGAGGATACTTTGTTTGTGTCGCAGTACATCAAGATTATTTCTATTCAATAGTTGCATATCGACTGAGTAATTTAAAAATTGCTCAACAGTTTCACAAAATGACTTAAATGTCCAAGACAGCGCATTACCATTTTTACCTGAACGTCAATTTGGATAAAAAATCTACTATTTATGCTATGTTTCCAGGTCGTCTAAATGAAAATCAACAAACGGTAATTGGGCAGAATTTAAAAGAAAAAAAGTAACATTGTACAGACCAGGCATATGTGATAGAAAGAGATCCAGTAATATCCTTAAGCATATTCAACGAAAATCACAAATGGTCAAAAAACAATGATCACCATAATGTATCCTATAGAAGAATGCTGTTAACAATCAATATTGAAATTATGGTGTACAGGAATTAATTACTTTAAATCGGTTTTGTAAGAGGCAGGAACTAACTTGGAAAAATAGATAGAGAAAACGCAATATCGGCTAAACGATGAACGCAATACCGGCCAAACACCAAACGCAATAAAGGCTAAACAGTAAACCCAATAAAAAAAAATACCCGACGCAATAAAGGCTAAACACAAAACCCAATAAAAAAAAAACCCGGCGCAATAAAGGCTAAACACTGAACGCTTTAAAGGCTAAACAGTAAACCCAATAAAAAAAAAATACCCGACGCAATAAAGGCTAAACACTGAACGATTTAAAGGCTAAACACAAAACCCAATAAAAAATAAAAACCCGACGCAATAAAGGCTAAACACTGAACGATTTAAAGGCTAAACAGTAAACCCAATAAAAAATAAAAACCCGACGCAATAAAGGCTAAACACAAAACCCGATAAAAAAAAAACCCAACGCAATAGAGGCTAAACAGTAAACCCGATATAAAATAAAAACCCGGCGCGATAAAGGCTAAACACTGAACGATTTAAACGCTAAACAGTAAACCCAATAAAAAATAAAAACCGGACGCAATAAAGGCTAAACACAAAAACCCAACAAAGAATAAAAACCCAACGCAATACAGGCTAAGGAAACACAAAAAGGCAGCTAATGAAATGGAGTGAGGGAACGATCAAATGTAAACACAGTATTAAGGGAAGAAAAAATTTAACATACCATTTTTCGGTTCAGCAGTGTTTCTCCATTTGTCCTATCAATTATACGTTTATCTTTTCCATGAATAAGCTGCATCAACTAGTTCCTGCGTTTATAGGGGGGTCGCTTGTAAATCTTAGGATGAAATCGCTCCGGCAAAACAACGCCAATTATTAATGAAACACAGAAAACAAAACAACAATTTGATTATAATGAACTTAATTAAACATGAAAGTAATGGATGGAATTATATCTAAAACAGGTGATTGGACGATACATGGGATGAACGCCGCTAAAAATTCAGAAAAAAAAAATATCGCAATAACGTCCAAAATGACATACCAGATGCTTAAAAAAAAATAGTACCCAACTGGTAAATGAAACAAAAAAATAAAATATAAAAATCGCATTAACGCCTACAACCCATGAAGAAGTTTGGGGAAAAAAAGTAAAAAAATTCGTAAGGAAAATAAAGTGAACAGTGAAAACGCTTTAATGGCTAAACGAGTCACATGACAAAAAAAATAATAATTTCAACTAAAAAACGGTTATATCGTACGACACCGACGAACGGAATAAATTTAAACCCGCCAACACCGATATAAAGAATTTAAAAAAAATAAACAAAAAACACGGAAATGGGCATACGTCATGAAGAGTGCAAAATGGAGAAAAAATTATTAAGGAACAAGGCGATATAGACTGGAAAATGAGCTCGCCAAGGAATAGCACAGAATGAAAATAAATCAAATACTAGCGAGATGACTAAGAAAATAACGGAAACAGTAGAGATTTTTCAATAATACAATAGATCTGAAGCTTTTGCACAACATAGAGACTATGCCATGTGGGCAAAAGGTAACCGGCTAGGAAATCATGTTAAAGAAGAAGAACTTGCATCTCCAATATATCCATGTATCTTAAATGTTAATCGAAGAGTTTTATTGGCATGTAATCACACGGATAGCAGCAAAAAATGCGCATTAAAAACCAAACACCCGTGAAATGTGTCGAAACTAACAAAAGTAGGCCGCAAAACTTGTTATGAAGACTGATATGAAGAATATGAATTAATCACCATTTGCATGGAATCACTCTGAAAACTACCTGTGTGATATTTAGAAGAATATAAGAATGCTGAATCAATAAACATCACCTAAACCACTGGGACAGAAGAATGTAAAACGTTAGCTTACAGGGCAACTAATGAAGTGTTTGAGTATCACAGTAAGAGAAAGTTCTGAATTTGACCACAAAAACCATAGTAACAATTCCGTTTTTTTCCTGATTTCTCCCAATTCGTCATTTTCTTATTCAGCTTCTTCTTTGTAAACATATTTAGAGCCTGCTGCCGGTTTATCATTCATACCTTCGATTTCTTCCGCCATATTTCTATTCTCTTCTGTGGTTCTTCTTAGCTGATGATCAATGTATTGAAACAGACGTTTCCGCATAGCAGGTTTCGTTTCAAAATACCTTCAAATGTGTTTTCAAGTGCGGCTCCTTTTCTGAAATACTCTTCTCATAGAAGTAAATCAAAGTTATGCCGGATATTAGTTTTCTGAAAGCTCTTTTCTGTCTATTTCCAGTGATTTTCTTCCAACACCGTTGTGTTCTGATCCGGCTTCTTAGAGGAGTTAGCCAGAATTACATCAAGCGTCAGTAATTTAAACCTTTCTTGCTCTTAATTCCAGCACGCTCAAAGCTATAGTTGCAGAAACATTATAGTATGCACACATTTCTACCAAACATAATGAGTGTGGTATAGAAAAGTATATAGCAATACCGAATCTGTAAGAACTCAATAAAATGCTGCTGGAAACAAATCGAAAACACTATATTACAAAGCAACTGGAAAGATCCAGGAATATCAAAGAACGCTAAACTGTAAATTAAATCAATTATTCTTCAATGTTACAACGAACGATTGCAAAAAAGAACTTCTTGCAGTCCCCTTTAAACAAGTTCATCGTTTACTTCTCCCGAATTTTCTTCGTTTTAGAGTCTTCTGCACACGATTAAACTATCTTCGGTCTCTTACATTTCGGCAACATTCTATTACTGTTCTGCGTAACTGATGATCAATGTAAACTCACGGACGATTTCTTGTAGCCAACTTTATTTCGTGATATCTTCAAATGTGTCTTGAAGTGAAGCAATAGTTCTAACATCCTTTTCTTCCAGAACCTACTAAGCTTAACTTCCAACATTAAGTGTGATACACAATTTTATAATTCCATTTCCATTCTCCGAGTATTCTTTTTCCAGTTATATGGCATTCATGATATTTACTTAATAACAATGTCCATTGACCATGAAAAAGCTATCGATGGCGTAATACATGAAAATGTAATCAAGATATTAAAGAAATTCAATATTGATGACAAAGACTTCCAGGTAATAAATAATTTATACTGGGAACAGTGCACAAATATCAAGATGAGCGCCGTATACTCTAATTGAAAATGTAGCATAAAAAGGGGAGTAAGACAGGGAAGACCCCTCAATCCATTGCTATTCAACATCTATGCAGACGAAATAACGAACGAGGACAAACAGAAGGAATGGGTCTGAAGATCAACGGACAACGAATCAATGAAGTTAGCTCCGCAGACGATAAGCTAGTTATAGCTGAAGCAGGAGCTCAAAAGCAGGAAATGGTACATAAAATATATCATGCAGGAATGAAAACTCGAATGAAAATCAAAGCGAAAAAAAACGAAAGTTATGAAATTCTCGAAAATCAATGTCAAAAAAGCAGAAATCCTGATGGACAATGAAAGAATCGGAAATGTCATCAAGTTTAGATATTTAGGTGCTCTCATAAATGCAGTCGGAAGATACCTAAAAGAAATCAAGGGTAGAATCGGTATGGAAAAGAAAGCCTTTAATAAAGTTAGCAATGTACTGAAAAACCGAACACATCAATGCAGAAGAAATAACAAAAGAGGCAAAAATCAAAAGAATGTGTCTGACGATCAATGGACAAAGTATCAATGAAATAAGCTGTGCAAACTATAAGGAAATTATAACCAAGACGGAAGCTCAAATGTAGAAATTGGTTGATAGAACGAATCGTGCCGGGCTGAAATCTGGACTGGAAATCAAAGCGAAAAAAACGAAAGTCATTCTATTCATAAAAACCAATGACAAAAAAGCAGAAATCATGATAGACTTTGAAAAAATTGATTATGTCACCGAGTTTAGATACTTAGGTGCTCTCATAAATGCAGCCGGAAGATACCTAAAAGAAATCAAGGGTAGGATCGGTATGGAAAAGAAAGCCTTTAATAAAGTTAGCAATGTACTGAAAACCCGAACACATCAATGCAGAAGAAATAACAAAAGAGGCACAAATCAAAAGAATGGGTCTGACCCTCAATGGACAAAGTATCAATGAAATAAGCTGTGCCAGCTATAAGGAAATTATAACCAAGACGGAAGCTCAAATGTAGAAATTGGTTGATAGAACTAATCGTGCCGGGCTGAAATCTAAAATGGAATTCAAAGTGAAAAAATAACGAAAGTCATGAAATTCTCGAAAATCAATGTCAAAAAAGCAGAAATCCTGATGGACAATGAAAAAATCGGGAATGTCATCGAGTTTAGATATTTAGGTGCTCTCATAAATGCAGACGGAAGAGACCTTAAAGAAATCAAAAGTAGAATTGGTAATGCAAATAAAGCCATTAGGAACTTTAGCAACGCTTTAAAAAACCGATTATTGAGCAGAGGCTTGAAGAATTGAATGATCAGATGCTGCATGTGAACAGTACTAAATCATTTGTGTGAAACCTGGACAATGAATGCGAATATTTAAAGAAAACAGAACGCCTTCGAAATGTGGTGTTATCCAAGATTATTAAAAATACCATGGAATGATATTCAAAAAAACGTATCAGTCTTTGAAAAAGTGAATAGGGAAATAAAAACGATAGTTGAAAATATCAGGCACCGAAAACTGAAATACATAGTACATAAAATCCGGGGGAAAAATGTATTCACACTAACATTAGAAGAATGAATTCAGAGAAAGGTCATTAAAGGAAGAAGAAGATTGGTGGTAGTAAATACGAACGCACCGTCCAACTGACCGTGCAAAAGTCTACAAAACACCATTAGATATGCCAGAAATCAAAGAATATAGATGAACGCAACCACCTGAAACAGCAGTGCTGCTCCGGCGACGACAAACAGCGTCACCTTGAATTTTCTGTGGCATTGGTAAATCAGAGGATACTTTGTTTGTGTCGCAGTACATCAAGATTATTTCTATTCAATAGTTGCATATCGACTGAGTAATTTAAAATTAGCCCAACAGTTTCACAAAATGACTTAAATGTCCAAGACAGCGCATTACCATTTTTACCTGAACGTCAATTTGGATAAAAAATCTACTATTTATGCTATGTTTCCAGGTCGTCTAAATGAAAATCAACAAACGGTAATTGGGCAGAATTTAAAAGAAAAAAAGTAACATTGTACAGACCAGGCATATGTGATAGAAAGAGATCCAGTAATATCCTTAAGCATATTCAACGAAAATCACAAATGGTCAAAAAACAATGATCACCATAATGTATCCTATAGAAGAATGCTGTTAACAATCAATATTGAAATTATGGTGTACAGGAATTAATTACTTTAAATCGGTTTTGTAAGAGGCAGGAACTAACTTGGAAAAATAGATAGAGAAAACGCAATATCGGCTAAACGATGAACGCAATACCGGCCAAACACCAAACGCAATAAAGGCTAAACAGTAAACCCAATAAAAAAAAATACCCGACGCAATAAAGGCTAAACACAAAACCCAATAAAAAAAACCCCGGCGCAATAAAGGCTAAACACTGAACGCTTTAAAGGCTAAACAGTAAACCCAATAAAAAAAAATACCCGACGCAATAAAGGCTAAACACTGAACGATTTAAAGGCTAAACACAAAACCCAATAAAAAATAAAAACCCGACGCAATAAAGGCTAAACACTGAACGATTTAAAGGCTAAACAGTAAACCCAATAAAAAATAAAAACCCGACGCAATAAAGGCTAAACACAAAACCCGATAAAAAAAAAACCCAACGCAATAGAGGCTAAACAGTAAACCCGATATAAAATAAAAACCCGGCGCGATAAAGGCTAAACACTGAACGATTTAAACGCTAAACAGTAAACCCAATAAAAAATAAAAACCGGACGCAATAAAGGCTAAACACAAAAACCCAACAAAGAATAAAAACCCAACGCAATACAGGCTAAGGAAACACAAAAAGGCAGCTAATGAAATGGAGTGAGGGAACGATCAAATGTAAACACAGTATTAAGGGAAGAAAAAATTTAACATACCATTTTTCGGTTCAGCAGTGTTTCTCCATTTGTCCTATCAATTATACGTTTATCTTTTCCATGAATAAGCTGCATCAACTAGTTCCTGCGTTTATAGGGGGGTCGCTTGTAAATCTTAGGATGAAATCGCTCCGGCAAAACAACGCCAATTATTAATGAAACACAGAAAACAAAACAACAATTTGATTATAATGAACTTAATTAAACATGAAAGTAATGGATGGAATTATATCTAAAACAGGTGATTGGACGATACATGGGATGAACGCCGCTAAAAATTCAGAAAAAAAAAATATCGCAATAACGTCCAAAATGACATACCAGATGCTTAAAAAAAAATAGTACCCAACTGGTAAATGAAACAAAAAAATAAAATATAAAAATCGCATTAACGCCTACAACCCATGAAGAAGTTTGGGGAAAAAAAGTAAAAAAATTCGTAAGGAAAATAAAGTGAACAGTGAAAACGCTTTAATGGCTAAACGAGTCACATGACAAAAAAAATAATAATTTCAACTAAAAAACGGTTATATCGTACGACACCGACGAACGGAATAAATTTAAACCCGCCAACACCGATATAAAGAATTTAAAAAAAATAAACAAAAAACACGGAAATGGGCATACGTCATGAAGAGTGCAAAATGGAGAAAAAATTATTAAGGAACAAGGCGATATAGACTGGAAAATGAGCTCGCCAAGGAATAGCACAGAATGAAAATAAATCAAATACTAGCGAGATGACTAAGAAAATAACGGAAACAGTAGAGATTTTTCAATAATACAATAGATCTGAAGCTTTTGCACAACATAGAGACTATGTCATGTGGGCAAAAGGTAACCGGCTAGGAAATCATGTTAAAGAAGAAGAACTTGCATCTCCAATATATCCATGTATCTTAAATGTTAATCGAAGAGTTTTATTGGCAAGTAATCACACGGATAGCAGCAAAAAATGCGCATTAAAAACCAAACACCCGTGAAATGTGTCGAAACTAACAAAAGTAGGCCGCAAAACTTGTTATGAAGACTGATATGAAGAATATGAATTAATCACCATTTGCATGGAATCACTCTGAAAACTACCTGTGTGATATTTAGAAGAATATAAGAATGCTGAATCAATAAACATCACCTAAACCACTGGGACAGAAGAATGTAAAACGTTAGCTTACAGGGCAACTAATGAAGTGTTTGAGTATCACAGTAAGAGAAAGTTCTGAATTTGGCCACAAAAACCATAGTAACAATTCCGTTTTTTTCCTGATTTCTCCCAATTCGTCATTTTCTTATTCAGCTTCTTCTTTGTAAACATATTTAGAGCCTGCTGCCGGTTTATCATTCATACCTTCGATTTCTTCCGCCATATTTCTATTCTCTTCTGTGGTTCTTCTTAGCTGATGATCAATGTATTGAAACAGACGTTTCCGCATAGCAGGTTTCGTTTCAAAATACCTTCAAATGTGTTTTCAAGTGCGGCTCCTTTTCTGAAATACTCTTCTCATAGAAGTAAATCAAAGTTATGCCGGATATTAGTTTTCTGAAAGCTCTTTTCTGTCTATTTCCAGTGATTTTCTTCCAACACCGTTGTGTTCTGATCCGGCTTCTTAGAGGAGTTAGCCAGAATTACATCAAGCGTCAGTAATTTAAACGTTTCTTGCTCTTAATTCCAGCACGCTCAAAGCTATAGTTGCAGAAACATTATAGTATGCACACATTTCTACCAAATATAATGAGTGTGGTAGAGAAAAGTATATAGCAATACCGAATCTGTAAGAACTCAATAAAATACTGCTGGAAACAAATCGAAATCACTATATTACAAAGCAACTGGAAAGATCCAGGAATATCAAAGAACGCTAAACTGTAAATTAAATCAATTATTCTTCAATGTTACAACGAACGATTGCAAAAAAGAACTTCTTGCAGTCCCCTTTAAACAAGTTCATCGTTTACTTCTCCCGATTTTTCTTCGTTTTAGAGTCTTCTGCACACGATTAAACTATCTTCGGTCTCTTACATTTCGGCAACATTCTATTACTGTTCTGCGTAACTGATGATCAATGTAAACTCACGGACGATTTCTTGTAGCCAACTTTATTTCGTGATATCTTCAAATGTGTCTTGAAGTGAAGCAATAGTTCTAAACTCCTTTTCTTCCAGAACCTACTAAGCTTAACTTCCAACATTAAGTGTGATACACAATTTTATAATTCCATTTCCATTCTCCGAGTATTCTTTTTCCAGTTATATGGCATTCATGATATTTACTTAATAACAATGTCCATTGACCATGAAAAAGCTATCGATGGCGTAATACATGAAAATGTAATCAAGATATTAAAGAAATTCAATATTGATGACAAAGACTTCCAGGTAATAAATAATTTATACTGGGAACAGTGCACAAATATCAAGATGAGCGCCGTATACTCTAATTGAAAATGTAGCATAAAAAGGGGAGTAAGACAGGGAAGACCCCTCAATCCATTGCTATTCAACATCTATGCAGACGAAATAACGAACGAGGACAAACAGAAGGAATGGGTCTGAAGATCAACGGACAACGAATCAATGAAGTTAGCTCCGCAGACGATAAGCTAGTTATAGCTGAAGCAGGAGCTCAAAAGCAGGAAATGGTACATAAAATATATCATGCAGGAATGAAAACTCGAATGAAAATCAAAGCGAAAAAAAACGAAAGTTATGAAATTCTCGAAAATCAATGTCAAAAAAGCAGAAATCCTGATGGACAATGAAAGAATCGGAAATGTCATCAAGTTTAGATATTTAGGTGCTCTCATAAATGCAGTCGGAAGATACCTAAAAGAAATCAAGGGTAGGATCGGTATGGAAAAGAAAGCCTTTAGTAAAGTTAGCAATGTACTGAAAAACCGAACACATCAATGCAGAAGAAATAACAAAAGAGGCAAAAATCAAAAGAATGTGTCTGACGATCAATGGACAAAGTATCAATGAAATAAGCTGTGCAAACTATAAGGAAATTATAACCAAGACGGAAGCTCAAATGTAGAAATTGGTTGATAGAACGAATCGTGCCGGGCTGAAATCTGGACTGGAAATCAAAGCGAAAAAAACGAAAGTCATTCTATTCATAAAAACCAATGACAAAAAAGCAGAAATCATGATAGACTTTGAAAAAATTGATTATGTCACCGAGTTTAGATACTTAGGTGCTCTCATAAATGCAGCCGGAAGATACCTAAAAGAAATCAAGGGTAGGATCGGTATGGAAAAGAAAGCCTTTAATAAAGTTAGCAATGTACTGAAAACCCGAACACATCAATGCAGAAGAAATAACAAAAGAGGCACAAATCAAAAGAATGGGTCTGACCCTCAATGGACAAAGTATCAATGAAATAAGCTGTGCCAGCTATAAGGAAATTATAACCAAGACGGAAGCTCAAATGTAGAAATTGGTTGATAGAACTAATCGTGCCGGGCTGAAATCTAAAATGGAATTCAAAGTGAAAAAATAACGAAAGTCATGAAATTCTCGAAAATCAATGTCAAAAAAGCAGAAATCCTGATGGACAATGAAAAAATCGGGAATGTCATCGAGTTTAGATATTTAGGTGCTCTCATAAATGCAGACGGAAGAGACCTTAAAGAAATCAAAAGTAGAATTGGTAATGCAAATAAAGCCATTAGGAACTTTAGCAACGCTTTAAAAAACCGATTATTGAGCAGAGGCTTGAAGAATTGAATGATCAGATGCTGCATGTGAACAGTACTAAATCATTTGTGTGAAACCTGGACAATGAATGCGAATATTTAAAGAAAACAGAACGCCTTCGAAATGTGGTGTTATCCAAGATTATTAAAAATACCATGGAATGATATTCAAAAAAACGTATCAGTCTTTGAAAAAGTGAATAGGGAAATAAAAACGATAGTTGAAAATATCAGGCACCGAAAACTGAAATACATAGTACATAAAATCCGGGGGAAAAATGTATTCACACTAACATTAGAAGAATGAATTCAGAGAAAGGTCATTAAAGGAAGAAGAAGATTGGTGGTAGTAAATACGAACGCACCGTCCAACTGACCGTGCAAAAGTCTACAAAACACCATTAGATATGCCAGAAATCAAAGAATATAGATGAACGCAACCACCTGAAACAGCAGTGCTGCTCCGGCGACGACAAACAGCGTCACCTTGAATTTTCTGTGGCATTGGTAAATCAGAGGATACTTTGTTTGTGTCGCAGTACATCAAGATTATTTCTATTCAATAGTTGCATATCGACTGAGTAATTTAAAATTAGCCCAACAGTTTCACAAAATGACTTAAATGTCCAAGACAGCGCATTACCATTTTTACCTGAACGTCAATTTGGATAAAAAATCTACTATTTATGCTATGTTTCCAGGTCGTCTAAATGAAAATCAACAAACGGTAATTGGGCAGAATTTAAAAGAAAAAAAGTAACATTGTACAGACCAGGCATATGTGATAGAAAGAGATCCAGTAATATCCTTAAGCATATTCAACGAAAATCACAAATGGTCAAAAAACAATGATCACCATAATGTATCCTATAGAAGAATGCTGTTAACAATCAATATTGAAATTATGGTGTACAGGAATTAATTACTTTAAATCGGTTTTGTAAGAGGCAGGAACTAACTTGGAAAAATAGATAGAGAAAACGCAATATCGGCTAAACGATGAACGCAATACCGGCCAAACACCAAACGCAATAAAGGCTAAACAGTAAACCCAATAAAAAAAAATACCCGACGCAATAAAGGCTAAACACAAAACCCAATAAAAAAAACCCCGGCGCAATAAAGGCTAAACACTGAACGCTTTAAAGGCTAAACAGTAAACCCAATAAAAAAAAATACCCGACGCAATAAAGGCTAAACACTGAACGATTTAAAGGCTAAACACAAAACCCAATAAAAAATAAAAACCCGACGCAATAAAGGCTAAACACTGAACGATTTAAAGGCTAAACAGTAAACCCAATAAAAAATAAAAACCCGACGCAATAAAGGCTAAACACAAAACCCGATAAAAAAAAAACCCAACGCAATAGAGGCTAAACAGTAAACCCGATATAAAATAAAAACCCGGCGCGATAAAGGCTAAACACTGAACGATTTAAACGCTAAACAGTAAACCCAATAAAAAATAAAAACCGGACGCAATAAAGGCTAAACACAAAAACCCAACAAAGAATAAAAACCCAACGCAATACAGGCTAAGGAAACACAAAAAGGCAGCTAATGAAATGGAGTGAGGGAACGATCAAATGTAAACACAGTATTAAGGGAAGAAAAAATTTAACATACCATTTTTTCGGTTCAGCAGTGTTTCTCCATTTGTCCTATCAATTATACGTTTATCTTTTCCATGAATAAGCTGCATCAACTAGTTCCTGCGTTTATAGGGGGGTCGCTTGTAAATCTTAGGATGAAATCGCTCCGGCAAAACAACGCCAATTATTAATGAAACACAGAAAACAAAACAACAATTTGATTATAATGAACTTAATTAAACATGAAAGTAATGGATGGAATTATATCTAAAACAGGTGATTGGACGATACATGGGATGAACGCCGCTAAAAATTCAGAAAAAAAAAATATCGCAATAACGTCCAAAATGACATACCAGATGCTTAAAAAAAAATAGTACCCAACTGGTAAATGAAACAAAAAAATAAAATATAAAAATCGCATTAACGCCTACAACCCATGAAGAAGTTTGGGGAAAAAAAGTAAAAAAATTCGTAAGGAAAATAAAGTGAACAGTGAAAACGCTTTAATGGCTAAACGAGTCACATGACAAAAAAAATAATAATTTCAACTAAAAAACGGTTATATCGTACGACACCGACGAACGGAATAAATTTAAACCCGCCAACACCGATATAAAGAATTTAAAAAAAATAAACAAAAAACACGGAAATGGGCATACGTCATGAAGAGTGCAAAATGGAGAAAAAATTATTAAGGAACAAGGCGATATAGACTGGAAAATGAGCTCGCCAAGGAATAGCACAGAATGAAAATAAATCAAATACTAGCGAGATGACTAAGAAAATAACGGAAACAGTAGAGATTTTTCAATAATACAATAGATCTGAAGCTTTTGCACAACATAGAGACTATGTCATGTGGGCAAAAGGTAACCGGCTAGGAAATCATGTTAAAGAAGAAGAACTTGCATCTCCAATATATCCATGTATCTTAAATGTTAATCGAAGAGTTTTATTGGCAAGTAATCACACGGATAGCAGCAAAAAATGCGCATTAAAAACCAAACACCCGTGAAATGTGTCGAAACTAACAAAAGTAGGCCGCAAAACTTGTTATGAAGACTGATATGAAGAATATGAATTAATCACCATTTGCATGGAATCACTCTGAAAACTACCTGTGTGATATTTAGAAGAATATAAGAATGCTGAATCAATAAACATCACCTAAACCACTGGGACAGAAGAATGTAAAACGTTAGCTTACAGGGCAACTAATGAAGTGTTTGAGTATCACAGTAAGAGAAAGTTCTGAATTTGGCCACAAAAACCATAGTAACAATTCCGTTTTTTTCCTGATTTCTCCCAATTCGTCATTTTCTTATTCAGCTTCTTCTTTGTAAACATATTTAGAGCCTGCTGCCGGTTTATCATTCATACCTTCGATTTCTTCCGCCATATTTCTATTCTCTTCTGTGGTTCTTCTTAGCTGATGATCAATGTATTGAAACAGACGTTTCCGCATAGCAGGTTTCGTTTCAAAATACCTTCAAATGTGTTTTCAAGTGCGGCTCCTTTTCTGAAATACTCTTCTCATAGAAGTAAATCAAAGTTATGCCGGATATTAGTTTTCTGAAAGCTCTTTTCTGTCTATTTCCAGTGATTTTCTTCCAACACCGTTGTGTTCTGATCCGGCTTCTTAGAGGAGTTAGCCAGAATTACATCAAGCGTCAGTAATTTAAACGTTTCTTGCTCTTAATTCCAGCACGCTCAAAGCTATAGTTGCAGAAACATTATAGTATGCACACATTTCTACCAAATATAATGAGTGTGGTAGAGAAAAGTATATAGCAATACCGAATCTGTAAGAACTCAATAAAATACTGCTGGAAACAAATCGAAATCACTATATTACAAAGCAACTGGAAAGATCCAGGAATATCAAAGAACGCTAAACTGTAAATTAAATCAATTATTCTTCAATGTTACAACGAACGATTGCAAAAAAGAACTTCTTGCAGTCCCCTTTAAACAAGTTCATCGTTTACTTCTCCCGATTTTTCTTCGTTTTAGAGTCTTCTGCACACGATTAAACTATCTTCGGTCTCTTACATTTCGGCAACATTCTATTACTGTTCTGCGTAACTGATGATCAATGTAAACTCACGGACGATTTCTTGTAGCCAACTTTATTTCGTGATATCTTCAAATGTGTCTTGAAGTGAAGCAATAGTTCTAAACTCCTTTTCTTCCAGAACCTACTAAGCTTAACTTCCAACATTAAGTGTGATACACAATTTTATAATTCCATTTCCATTCTCCGAGTATTCTTTTTCCAGTTATATGGCATTCATGATATTTACTTAATAACAATGTCCATTGACCATGAAAAAGCTATCGATGGCGTAATACATGAAAATGTAATCAAGATATTAAAGAAATTCAATATTGATGACAAAGACTTCCAGGTAATAAATAATTTATACTGGGAACAGTGCACAAATATCAAGATGAGCGCCGTATACTCTAATTGAAAATGTAGCATAAAAAGGGGAGTAAGACAGGGAAGACCCCTCAATCCATTGCTATTCAACATCTATGCAGACGAAATAACGAACGAGGACAAACAGAAGGAATGGGTCTGAAGATCAACGGACAACGAATCAATGAAGTTAGCTCCGCAGACGATAAGCTAGTTATAGCTGAAGCAGGAGCTCAAAAGCAGGAAATGGTACATAAAATATATCATGCAGGAATGAAAACTCGAATGAAAATCAAAGCGAAAAAAAACGAAAGTTATGAAATTCTCGAAAATCAATGTCAAAAAAGCAGAAATCCTGATGGACAATGAAAGAATCGGAAATGTCATCAAGTTTAGATATTTAGGTGCTCTCATAAATGCAGTCGGAAGATACCTAAAAGAAATCAAGGGTAGAATCGGTATGGAAAAGAAAGCCTTTAATAAAGTTAGCAATGTACTGAAAAACCGAACACATCAACGCAGAAGAAATAACAAAAGAGGCACAAATCAAAAGAATGTGTCTGACGATCAATGGACAAAGTATCAATGAAATAAGCTGTGCAAACTATAAGGAAATTATAACCAAGACGGAAGCTCAAATGTAGAAATTGGTTGATAGAACTAATCGTGCCGGGCTGAAATCTAAAATGGAATTCAAAGTGAAAAAATAACGAAAGTCATGAAATTCTCGAAAATCAATGTCAAAAAAGCAGAAATCCTGATGGACAATGAAAAAATCGGGAATGTCATCGAGTTTAGATATTTAGGTGCTCTCATAAATGCAGACGGAAGAGACCTTAAAGAAATCAAAAGTAGAATTGGTAATGCAAATGAAGCCATTAGGAACTTTAGCAACGCTTTAAAAAACCGATTATTGAGCAGAGGCTTGAAGAATTGAATGATCAGATGCTGCATGTGAACAGTACTAAATCATTTGTGTGAAACCTGGACAATGAATGCGAATATTTAAAGAAAACAGAACGCCTTCGAAATGTGGTGTTATCCAAGATTATTAAAAATACCATGGAATGATATTCAAAAAAAACGTATCAGTCTTTGAAAAAGTGAATAGGGAAATAAAAACGATAGTTGAAAATATCAGGCACCGAAAACTGAAATACATAGTACATAAAATCCGGGGGAAAAATGTATTCACACTAACATTAGAAGAATGAATTCAGAGAAAGGTCATTAAAGGAAGAAGAAGATTGGTGGTAGTAAATACGAACGCACCGTCCAACTGACCGTGCAAAAGTCTACAAAACACCATTAGATATGCCAGAAATCAAAGAATATAGATGAACGCAACCACCTGAAACAGCAGTGCTGCTCCGGCGACGACAAACAGCGTCACCTTGAATTTTCTGTGGCATTGGTAAATCAGAGGATACTTTGTTTGTGTCGCAGTACATCAAGATTATTTCTATTCAATAGTTGCATATCGACTGAGTAATTTAAAAATTGCTCAACAGTTTCACAAAATGACTTAAATGTCCAAGACAGCGCATTACCATTTTTACCTGAACGTCAATTTGGATAAAAAATCTACTATTTATGCTATGTTTCCAGGTCGTCTAAATGAAAATCAACAAACGGTAATTGGGCAGAATTTAAAAGAAAAAAAGTAACATTGTACAGACCAGGCATATGTGATAGAAAGAGATCCAGTAATATCCTTAAGCATATTCAACGAAAATCACAAATGGTCAAAAAACAATGATCACCATAATGTATCCTATAGAAGAATGCTGTTAACAATCAATATTGAAATTATGGTGTACAGGAATTAATTACTTTAAATCGGTTTTGTAAGAGGCAGGAACTAACTTGGAAAAATAGATAGAGAAAACGCAATATCGGCTAAACGATGAACGCAATACCGGCCAAACACCAAACGCAATAAAGGCTAAACAGTAAACCCAATAAAAAAAAATACCCGACGCAATAAAGGCTAAACACAAAACCCAATAAAAAAAAAACCCGGCGCAATAAAGGCTAAACACTGAACGCTTTAAAGGCTAAACAGTAAACCCAATAAAAAAAAAATACCCGACGCAATAAAGGCTAAACACTGAACGATTTAAAGGCTAAACACAAAACCCAATAAAAAATAAAAACCCGACGCAATAAAGGCTAAACACTGAACGATTTAAAGGCTAAACAGTAAACCCAATAAAAAATAAAAACCCGACGCAATAAAGGCTAAACACAAAACCCGATAAAAAAAAAACCCAACGCAATAGAGGCTAAACAGTAAACCCGATATAAAATAAAAACCCGGCGCGATAAAGGCTAAACACTGAACGATTTAAACGCTAAACAGTAAACCCAATAAAAAATAAAAACCGGACGCAATAAAGGCTAAACACAAAAACCCAACAAAGAATAAAAACCCAACGCAATACAGGCTAAGGAAACACAAAAAGGCAGCTAATGAAATGGAGTGAGGGAACGATCAAATGTAAACACAGTATTAAGGGAAGAAAAAATTTAACATACCATTTTTCGGTTCAGCAGTGTTTCTCCATTTGTCCTATCAATTATACGTTTATCTTTTCCATGAATAAGCTGCATCAACTAGTTCCTGCGTTTATAGGGGGGTCGCTTGTAAATCTTAGGATGAAATCGCTCCGGCAAAACAACGCCAATTATTAATGAAACACAGAAAACAAAACAACAATTTGATTATAATGAACTTAATTAAACATGAAAGTAATGGATGGAATTATATCTAAAACAGGTGATTGGACGATACATGGGATGAACGCCGCTAAAAATTCAGAAAAAAAAAATATCGCAATAACGTCCAAAATGACATACCAGATGCTTAAAAAAAAATAGTACCCAACTGGTAAATGAAACAAAAAAATAAAATATAAAAATCGCATTAACGCCTACAACCCATGAAGAAGTTTGGGGAAAAAAAGTAAAAAAATTCGTAAGGAAAATAAAGTGAACAGTGAAAACGCTTTAATGGCTAAACGAGTCACATGACAAAAAAAATAATAATTTCAACTAAAAAACGGTTATATCGTACGACACCGACGAACGGAATAAATTTAAACCCGCCAACACCGATATAAAGAATTTAAAAAAAATAAACAAAAAACACGGAAATGGGCATACGTCATGAAGAGTGCAAAATGGAGAAAAAATTATTAAGGAACAAGGCGATATAGACTGGAAAATGAGCTCGCCAAGGAATAGCACAGAATGAAAATAAATCAAATACTAGCGAGATGACTAAGAAAATAACGGAAACAGTAGAGATTTTTCAATAATACAATAGATCTGAAGCTTTTGCACAACATAGAGACTATGTCATGTGGGCAAAAGGTAACCGGCTAGGAAATCATGTTAAAGAAGAAGAACTTGCATCTCCAATATATCCATGTATCT
The DNA here is from genome assembly GCA_039619475.1 of Icerya purchasi. Lineage (NCBI taxonomy): Eukaryota > Metazoa > Arthropoda > Insecta > Hemiptera > Monophlebidae > Icerya > Icerya purchasi. The sequence goes on from CM077116.1 coordinate 367,469,417, forward strand.
TAAATGTTAATCGAAGAGTTTTATTGGCATGTAATCACACGGATAGCAGCAAAAAATGCGCATTAAAAACCAAACACCCGTGAAATGTGTCGAAACTAACAAAAGTAGGCCGCAAAACTTGTTATGAAGACTGATATGAAGAATATGAATTAATCACCATTTGCATGGAATCACTCTGAAAACTACCTGTGTGATATTTAGAAGAATATAAGAATGCTGAATCAATAAACATCACCTAAACCACTGGGACAGAAGAATGTAAAACGTTAGCTTACAGGGCAACTAATGAAGTGTTTGAGTATCACAGTAAGAGAAAGTTCTGAATTTGACCACAAAAACCATAGTAACAATTCCGTTTTTTTCCTGATTTCTCCCAATTCGTCATTTTCTTATTCAGCTTCTTCTTTGTAAACATATTTAGAGCCTGCTGCCGGTTTATCATTCATACCTTCGATTTCTTCCGCCATATTTCTATTCTCTTCTGTGGTTCTTCTTAGCTGATGATCAATGTATTGAAACAGACGTTTCCGCATAGCAGGTTTCGTTTCAAAATACCTTCAAATGTGTTTTCAAGTGCGGCTCCTTTTCTGAAATACTCTTCTCATAGAAGTAAATCAAAGTTATGCCGGATATTAGTTTTCTGAAAGCTCTTTTCTGTCTATTTCCAGTGATTTTCTTCCAACACCGTTGTGTTCTGATCCGGCTTCTTAGAGGAGTTAGCCAGAATTACATCAAGCGTCAGTAATTTAAACCTTTCTTGCTCTTAATTCCAGCACGCTCAAAGCTATAGTTGCAGAAACATTATAGTATGCACACATTTCTACCAAACATAATGAGTGTGGTATAGAAAAGTATATAGCAATACCGAATCTGTAAGAACTCAATAAAATGCTGCTGGAAACAAATCGAAAACACTATATTACAAAGCAACTGGAAAGATCCAGGAATATCAAAGAACGCTAAACTGTAAATTAAATCAATTATTCTTCAATGTTACAACGAACGATTGCAAAAAAGAACTTCTTGCAGTCCCCTTTAAACAAGTTCATCGTTTACTTCTCCCGATTTTTCTTCGTTTTAGAGTCTTCTGCACACGATTAAACTATCTTCGGTCTCTTACATTTCGGCAACATTCTATTACTGTTCTGCGTAACTGATGATCAATGTAAACTCACGGACGATTTCTTGTAGCCAACTTTATTTCGTGATATCTTCAAATGTGTCTTGAAGTGAAGCAATAGTTCTAACATCCTTTTCTTCCAGAACCTACTAAGCTTAACTTCCAACATTAAGTGTGATACACAATTTTATAATTCCATTTCCATTCTCCGAGTATTCTTTTTCCAGTTATATGGCATTCATGATATTTACTTAATAACAATGTCCATTGACCATGAAAAAGCTATCGATGGCGTAATACATGAAAATGTAATCAAGATATTAAAGAAATTCAATATTGATGACAAAGACTTCCAGGTAATAAATAATTTATACTGGGAACAGTGCACAAATATCAAGATGAGCGCCGTATACTCTAATTGAAAATGTAGCATAAAAAGGGGAGTAAGACAGGGAAGACCCCTCAATCCATTGCTATTCAACATCTATGCAGACGAAATAACGAACGAGGACAAACAGAAGGAATGGGTCTGAAGATCAACGGACAACGAATCAATGAAGTTAGCTCCGCAGACGATAAGCTAGTTATAGCTGAAGCAGGAGCTCAAAAGCAGGAAATGGTACATAAAATATATCATGCAGGAATGAAAACTCGAATGAAAATCAAAGCGAAAAAAAACGAAAGTTATGAAATTCTCGAAAATCAATGTCAAAAAAGCAGAAATCCTGATGGACAATGAAAGAATCGGAAATGTCATCAAGTTTAGATATTTAGGTGCTCTCATAAATGCAGTCGGAAGATACCTAAAAGAAATCAAGGGTAGAATCGGTATGGAAAAGAAAGCCTTTAATAAAGTTAGCAATGTACTGAAAAACCGAACACATCAATGCAGAAGAAATAACAAAAGAGGCAAAAATCAAAAGAATGTGTCTGACGATCAATGGACAAAGTATCAATGAAATAAGCTGTGCAAACTATAAGGAAATTATAACCAAGACGGAAGCTCAAATGTAGAAATTGGTTGATAGAACGAATCGTGCCGGGCTGAAATCTGGACTGGAAATCAAAGCGAAAAAAACGAAAGTCATTCTATTCTTAAAAACCAATGACAAAAAAGCAGAAATCATGATAGACTTTGAAAAAATTGATTATGTCACCGAGTTTAGATACTTAGGTGCTCTCATAAATGCAGCCGGAAGATACCTAAAAGAAATCAAGGGTAGGATCGGTATGGAAAAGAAAGCCTTTAATAAAGTTAGCAATGTACTGAAAACCCGAACACATCAATGCAGAAGAAATAACAAAAGAGGCACAAATCAAAAGAATGGGTCTGACCCTCAATGGACAAAGTATCAATGAAATAAGCTGTGCCAGCTATAAGGAAATTATAACCAAGACGGAAGCTCAAATGTAGAAATTGGTTGATAGAACTAATCGTGCCGGGCTGAAATCTAAAATGGAATTCAAAGTGAAAAAATAACGAAAGTCATGAAATTCTCGAAAATCAATGTCAAAAAAGCAGAAATCCTGATGGACAATGAAAAAATCGGGAATGTCATCGAGTTTAGATATTTAGGTGCTCTCATAAATGCAGACGGAAGAGACCTTAAAGAAATCAAAAGTAGAATTGGTAATGCAAATAAAGCCATTAGGAACTTTAGCAACGCTTTAAAAAACCGATTATTGAGCAGAGGCTTGAAGAATTGAATGATCAGATGCTGCATGTGAACAGTACTAAATCATTTGTGTGAAACCTGGACAATGAATGCGAATATTTAAAGAAAACAGAACGCCTTCGAAATGTGGTGTTATCCAAGATTATTAAAAATACCATGGAATGATATTCAAAAAAACGTATCAGTCTTTGAAAAAGTGAATAGGGAAATAAAAACGATAGTTGAAAATATCAGGCACCGAAAACTGAAATACATAGTACATAAAATCCGGGGGAAAAATGTATTCACACTAACATTAGAAGAATGAATTCAGAGAAAGGTCATTAAAGGAAGAAGAAGATTGGTGGTAGTAAATACGAACGCACCGTCCAACTGACCGTGCAAAAGTCTACAAAACACCATTAGATATGCCAGAAATCAAAGAATATAGATAAACGCAACCACCTGAAACAGCAGTGCTGCTCCGGCGACGACAAACAGCGTCACCTTGAATTTTCTGTGGCATTGGTAAATCAGAGGATACTTTGTTTGTGTCGCAGTACATCAAGATTATTTCTATTCAATAGTTGCATATCGACTGAGTAATTTAAAATTAGCTCAACAGTTTCACAAAATGACTTAAATGTCCAAGACAGCGCATTACCATTTTTACCTGAACGTCAATTTGGATAAAAAATCTACTATTTATGCTATGTTTCCAGGTCGTCTAAATGAAAATCAACAAACGGTAATTGGGCAGAATTTAAAAGAAAAAAAGTAACATTGTACAGACCAGGCATATGTGATAGAAAGAGATCCAGTAATATCCTTAAGCATATTCAACGAAAATCACAAATGGTCAAAAAACAATGATCACCATAATGTATCCTATAGAAGAATGCTGTTAACAATCAATATTGAAATTATGGTGTACAGGAATTAATTACTTTAAATCGGTTTTGTAAGAGGCAGGAACTAACTTGGAAAAATAGATAGAGAAAACGCAATATCGGCTAAACGATGAACGCAATACCGGCCAAACACCAAACGCAATAAAGGCTAAACAGTAAACCCAATAAAAAAAAATACCCGACGCAATAAAGGCTAAACACTGAACGCTTTAAAGGCTAAACAGTAAACCCAATAAAAAAAAAATACCCGACGCAATAAAGGCTAAACACTGAACGATTTAAAGGCTAAACACAAAACCCAATAAAAAATAAAAACCCGACGCAATAAAGGCTAAACACTGAACGATTTAAAGGCTAAACAGTAAACCCAATAAAAAATAAAAACCCGACGCAATAAAGGCTAAACACAAAACCCGATAAAAAAAAAACCCAACGCAATAGAGGCTAAACAGTAAACCCGATATAAAATAAAAACCCGGCGCGATAAAGGCTAAACACTGAACGATTTAAACGCTAAACAGTAAACCCAATAAAAAATAAAAACCGGACGCAATAAAGGCTAAACACAAAAACCCAACAAAGAATAAAAACCCAACGCAATACAGGCTAAGGAAACACAAAAAGGCAGCTAATGAAATGGAGTGAGGGAACGATCAAATGTAAACACAGTATTAAGGGAAGAAAAAATTTAACATACCATTTTTCGGTTCAGCAGTGTTTCTCCATTTGTCCTATCAATTATACGTTTATCTTTTCCATGAATAAGCTGCATCAACTAGTTCCTGCGTTTATAGGGGGGTCGCTTGTAAATCTTAGGATGAAATCGCTCCGGCAAAACAACGCCAATTATTAATGAAACACAGAAAACAAAACAACAATTTGATTATAATGAACTTAATTAAACATGAAAGTAATGGATGGAATTATATCTAAAACAGGTGATTGGACGATACATGGGATGAACGCCGCTAAAAATTCAGAAAAAAAAAATATCGCAATAACGTCCAAAATGACATACCAGATGCTTAAAAAAAAATAGTACCCAACTGGTAAATGAAACAAAAAAATAAAATATAAAAATCGCATTAACGCCTACAACCCATGAAGAAGTTTGGGGAAAAAAAGTAAAAAAATTCGTAAGGAAAATAAAGTGAACAGTGAAAACGCTTTAATGGCTAAACGAGTCACATGACAAAAAAAATAATAATTTCAACTAAAAAACGGTTATATCGTACGACACCGACGAACGGAATAAATTTAAACCCGCCAACACCGATATAAAGAATTTAAAAAAAATAAACAAAAAACACGGAAATGGGCATACGTCATGAAGAGTGCAAAATGGAGAAAAAATTATTAAGGAACAAGGCGATATAGACTGGAAAATGAGCTCGCCAAGGAATAGCACAGAATGAAAATAAATCAAATACTAGCGAGATGACTAAGAAAATAACGGAAACAGTAGAGATTTTTCAATAATACAATAGATCTGAAGCTTTTGCACAACATAGAGACTATGTCATGTGGGCAAAAGGTAACCGGCTAGGAAATCATGTTAAAGAAGAAGAACTTGCATCTCCAATATATCCATGTATCTTAAATGTTAATCGAAGAGTTTTATTGGCAAGTAATCACACGGATAGCAGCAAAAAATGCGCATTAAAAACCAAACACCCGTGAAATGTGTCGAAACTAACAAAAGTAGGCCGCAAAACTTGTTATGAAGACTGATATGAAGAATATGAATTAATCACCATTTGCATGGAATCACTCTGAAAACTACCTGTGTGATATTTAGAAGAATATAAGAATGCTGAATCAATAAACATCACCTAAACCACTGGGACAGAAGAATGTAAAACGTTAGCTTACAGGGCAACTAATGAAGTGTTTGAGTATCACAGTAAGAGAAAGTTCTGAATTTGACCACAAAAACCATAGTAACAATTCCGTTTTTTTCCTGATTTCTCCCAATTCGTCATTTTCTTATTCAGCTTCTTCTTTGTAAACATATTTAGAGCCTGCTGCCGGTTTATCATTCATACCTTCGATTTCTTCCGCCATATTTCTATTCTCTTCTGTGGTTCTTCTTAGCTGATGATCAATGTATTGAAACAGACGTTTCCGCATAGCAGGTTTCGTTTCAAAATACCTTCAAATGTGTTTTCAAGTGCGGCTCCTTTTCTGAAATACTCTTCTCATAGAAGTAAATCAAAGTTATGCCGGATATTAGTTTTCTGAAAGCTCTTTTCTGTCTATTTCCAGTGATTTTCTTCCAACACCGTTGTGTTCTGATCCGGCTTCTTAGAGGAGTTAGCCAGAATTACATCAAGCGTCAGTAATTTTAACGTTTCTTGCTCTTAATTCCAGCACGCTCAAAGCTATAGTTGCAGAAACATTATAGTATGCACACATTTCTACCAAATATAATGAGTGTGGTAGAGAAAAGTATATAGCAATACCGAATCTGTAAGAACTCAATAAAATACTGCTGGAAACAAATCGAAAACACTATATTACAAAGCAACTGGAAAGATCCAGGAATATCAAAGAACGCTAAACTGTAAATTAAATCAATTATTCTTCAATGTTACAACGAACGATTGCAAAAAAGAACTTCTTGCAGTCCCCTTTAAACAAGTTCATCGTTTACTTCTCCCGATTTTTCTTCGTTTTAGAGTCTTCTGCACACGATTAAACTATCTTCGGTCTCTTACATTTCGGCAACATTCTATTACTGTTCTGCGTAACTGATGATCAATGTAAACTCACGGACGATTTCTTGTAGCCAACTTTATTTCGTGATATCTTCAAATGTGTCTTGAAGTGAAGCAATAGTTCTAACATCCTTTTCTTCCAGAACCTACTAAGCTTAACTTCCAACATTAAGTGTGATACACAATTTTATAATTCCATTTCCATTCTCCGAGTATTCTTTTTCCAGTTATATGGCATTCATGATATTTACTTAATAACAATGTCCATTGACCATGAAAAAGCTATCGATGGCGTAATACATGAAAATGTAATCAAGATATTAAAGAAATTCAATATTGATGACAAAGACTTCCAGGTAATAAATAATTTATACTGGGAACAGTGCACAAATATCAAGATGAGCGCCGTCTACTCTAATTGAAAATGTAGCATAAAAAGGGGAGTAAGACAGGGAAGACCCCTCAATCCATTGCTATTCAACATCTATGCAGACGAAATAACGAACGAGGACAAACAGAAGGAATGGGTCTGAAGATCAACGGACAACGAATCAATGAAGTTAGCTCCGCAGACGATAAGCTAGTTATAGCTGAAGCAGGAGCTCAAAAGCAGGAAATGGTACATAAAATATATCATGCAGGAATGAAAACGCGAATGAAAATCAAAGCGAAAAAAAACGAAAGTTATGAAATTCTCGAAAATCAATGTCAAAAAAGCAGAAATCCTGATGGACAATGAAAGAATCGGAAATGTCATCAAGTTTAGATATTTAGGTGCTCTCATAAATGCAGTCGGAAGATACCTAAAAGAAATCAAGGGTAGAATCGGTATGGAAAAGAAAGCCTTTAATAAAGTTAGCAATGTACTGAAAAACCGAACACATCAACGCAGAAGAAATAACAAAAGAGGCACAAATCAAAAGAATGTGTCTGACGATCAATGGACAAAGTATCAATGAAATAAGCTGTGCAAACTATAAGGAAATTATAACCAAGACGGAAGCTCAAATGTAGAAATTGGTTGATAGAACTAATCGTGCCGGGCTGAAATCTAAAATGGAATTCAAAGTGAAAAAATAACGAAAGTCATGAAATTCTCGAAAATCAATGTCAAAAAAGCAGAAATCCTGATGGACAATGAAAAAATCGGGAATGTCATCGAGTTTAGATATTTAGGTGCTCTCATAAATGCAGACGGAAGAGACCTTAAAGAAATCAAAAGTAGAATTGGTAATGCAAATAAAGCCATTAGGAACTTTAGCAACGCTTTAAAAAACCGATTATTGAGCAGAGGCTTGAAGAATTGAATGATCAGATGCTGCATGTGAACAGTACTAAATCATTTGTGTGAAACCTGGACAATGAATGCGAATATTTAAAGAAAACAGAACGCCTTCGAAATGTGGTGTTATCCAAGATTATTAAAAATACCATGGAATGATATTCAAAAAAACGTATCAGTCTTTGAAAAAGTGAATAGGGAAATAAAAACAATAGTTGAAAATATCAGGCACCGAAAACTGAAATACATAGTACATAAAATCCGGGGGAAAAATGTATTCACACTAACATTAGAAGAATGAATTCAGAGAAAGGTCATTAAAGGAAGAAGAAGATTGGTGGTAGTAAATACGAACGCACCGTCCAACTGACCGTGCAAAAGTCTACAAAACACCATTAGATATGCCAGAAATCAAAGAATATAGATGAACGCAACCACCTGAAACAGCAGTGCTGCTCCGGCGACGACAAACAGCGTCACCTTGAATTTTCTGTGGCATTGGTAAATCAGAGGATACTTTGTTTGTGTCGCAGTACATCAAGATTATTTCTATTCAATAGTTGCATATCGACTGAGTAATTTAAAATTAGCTCAACAGTTTCACAAAATGACTTAAATGTCCAAGACAGCGCATTACCATTTTTACCTGAACGTCAATTTGGATAAAAAATCTACTATTTATGCTATGTTTCCAGGTCGTCTAAATGAAAATCAACAAACGGTAATTGGGCAGAATTTAAAAGAAAAAAAGTAACATTGTACAGACCAGGCATATGTGATAGAAAGAGATCCAGTAATATCCTTAAGCATATTCAACGAAAATCACAAATGGTCAAAAAACAATGATCACCATAATGTATCCTATAGAAGAATGCTGTTAACAATCAATATTGAAATTATGGTGTACAGGAATTAATTACTTTAAATCGGTTTTGTAAGAGGCAGGAACTAACTTGGAAAAATAGATAGAGAAAACGCAATATCGGCTGAACGATGAACGCAATACCGGCCAAACACCAAACGCAATAAAGGCTAAACAGTAAACCCAATAAAAAAAAATACCCGACGCAATAAAGGCTAAACACAAAACCCAATAAAAAAAAAACCCGGCGCAATAAAGGCTAAACACTGAACGCTTTAAAGGCTAAACAGTAAACCCAATAAAAAAAAAATACCCGACGCAATAAAGGCTAAACACTGAACGATTTAAAGGCTAAACACAAAACCCAATAAAAAATAAAAACCCGACGCAATAAAGGCTAAACACTGAACGATTTAAAGGCTAAACAGTAAACCCAATAAAAAATAAAAACCCGACGCAATAAAGGCTAAACACAAAACCCGATAAAAAAAAAACCCAACGCAATAGAGGCTAAACAGTAAACCCGATATAAAATAAAAACCCGGCGCGATAAAGGCTAAACACTGAACGATTTAAACGCTAAACAGTAAACCCAATAAAAAATAAAAACCGGACGCAATAAAGGCTAAACACAAAAACCCAACAAAGAATAAAAACCCAACGCAATACAGGCTAAGGAAACACAAAAAGGCAGCTAATGAAATGGAGTGAGGGAACGATCAAATGTAAACACAGTATTAAGGGAAGAAAAAATTTAACATACCATTTTTCGGTTCAGCAGTGTTTCTCCATTTGTCCTATCAATTATACGTTTATCTTTTCCATGAATAAGCTGCATCAACTAGTTCCTGCGTTTATAGGGGGGTCGCTTGTAAATCTTAGGATGAAATCGCTCCGGCAAAACAACGCCAATTATTAATGAAACACAGAAAACAAAACAACAATTTGATTATAATGAACTTAATTAAACATGAAAGTAATGGATGGAATTATATCTAAAACAGGTGATTGGACGATACATGGGATGAACGCCGCTAAAAATTCAGAAAAAAAAAATATCGCAATAACGTCCAAAATGACATACCAGATGCTTAAAAAAAAATAGTACCCAACTGGTAAATGAAACAAAAAAATAAAATATAAAAATCGCATTAACGGCTACAACCCATGAAGAAGTTTGGGGAAAAAAAGTAAAAAAATTCGTAAGGAAAATAAAGTGAACAGTGAAAACGCTTTAATGGCTAAACGAGTCACATGACAAAAAAAATAATAATTTCAACTAAAAAACGGTTATATCGTACGACACCGACGAACGGAATAAATTTAAACCCGCCAACACCGATATAAAGAATTTAAAAAAAATAAACAAAAAACACGGAAATGGGCATACGTCATGAAGAGTGCAAAATGGAGAAAAAATTATTAAGGAACAAGGCGATATAGACTGGAAAATGAGCTCGCCAAGGAATAGCACAGAATGAAAATAAATCAAATACTAGCGAGATGACTAAGAAAATAACGGAAACAGTAGAGATTTTTCAATAATACAATAGATCTGAAGCTTTTGCACAACATAGAGACTATGTCATGTGGGCAAAAGGTAACCGGCTAGGAAATCATGTTAAAGAAGAAGAACTTGCATCTCCAATATATCCATGTATCTTAAATGTTAATCGAAGAGTTTTATTGGCATGTAATCACACAGACAGCAGCAAAAAATGCGCATTAAAAACCAAACACCCGTGAAATGTGTCGAAACTAACAAAAGTAGGCCGCAAAACTTGTTATGAAGACTGATATGAAGAATATGAATTAATCACCATTTGCATGGAATCACTCTGAAAACTACCTGTGTGATATTTAGAAGAATATAAGAATGCTGAATCAATAAACATCACCTAAACCACTGGGACAGAAGAATGTAAAACGTTAGCTTACAGGGCAACTAATGAAGTGTTTGAGTATCACAGTAAGAGAAAGTTCTGAATTTGACCACAAAAACCATAGTAACAATTCCGTTTTTTTCCTGATTTCTCCCAATTCGTCATTTTCTTATTCAGCTTCTTCTTTGTAAACATATTTAGAGCCTGCTGCCGGTTTATCATTCATACCTTCGATTTCTTCCGCCATATTTCTATTCTCTTCTGTGGTTCTTCTTAGCTGATGATCAATGTATTGAAACAGACGTTTCCGCATAGCAGGTTTCGTTTCAAAATACCTTCAAATGTGTTTTCAAGTGCGGCTCCTTTTCTGAAATACTCTTCTCATAGAAGTAAATCAAAGTTATGCCGGATATTAGTTTTCTGAAAGCTCTTTTCTGTCTATTTCCAGTGATTTTCTTCCAACACCGTTGTGTTCTGATCCGGCTTCTTAGAGGAGTTAGCCAGAATTACATCAAGCGTCAGTAATTTAAACGTTTCTTGCTCTTAATTCCAGCACGCTCAAAGCTATAGTTGCAGAAACATTATAGTATGCACACATTTCTACCAAACATAATGAGTGTGGTATAGAAAAGTATATAGCAATACCGAATCTGTAAGAACTCAATAAAATGCTGCTGGAAACAAATCGAAAACACTATATTACAAAGCAACTGGAAAGATCCAGGAATATCAAAGAACGCTAAACTGTAAATTAAATCAATTATTCTTCAATGTTACAACGAACGATTGCAAAAAAGAACTTCTTGCAGTCCCCTTTAAACAAGTTCATCGTTTACTTCTCCCGATTTTTCTTCGTTTTAGAGTCTTCTGCACACGATTAAACTATCTTCGGTCTCTTACATTTCGGCAACATTCTATTACTGTTCTGCGTAACTGATGATCAATGTAAACTCACGGACGATTTCTTGTAGCCAACTTTATTTCGTGATATCTTCAAATGTGTCTTGAAGTGAAGCAATAGTTCTAACATCCTTTTCTTCCAGAACCTACTAAGCTTAACTTCCAACATTAAGTGTGATACACAATTTTATAATTCCATTTCCATTCTCCGAGTATTCTTTTTCCAGTTATATGGCATTCATGATATTTACTTAATAACAATGTCCATTGACCATGAAAAAGCTATCGATGGCGTAATACATGAAAATGTAATCAAGATATTAAAGAAATTCAATATTGATGACAAAGACTTCCAGGTAATAAATAATTTATACTGGGAACAGTGCACAAATATCAAGATGAGCGCCGTATACTCTAATTGAAAATGTAGCATAAAAAGGGGAGTAAGACAGGGAAGACCCCTCAATCCATTGCTATTCAACATCTATGCAGACGAAATAACGAACGAGGACAAACAGAAGGAATGGGTCTGAAGATCAACGGACAACGAATCAATGAAGTTAGCTCCGCAGACGATAAGCTAGTTATAGCTGAAGCAGGAGCTCAAAAGCAGGAAATGGTACATAAAATATATCATGCAGGAATGAAAACGCGAATGAAAATCAAAGCGAAAATAAACGAAAGTTATGAAATTCTCGAAAATCAATGTCAAAAAAGCAGAAATCCTGATGGACAATGAAAGAATCGGAAATGTCATCAAGTTTAGATATTTAGGTGCTCTCATAAATGCAGTCGGAAGATACCTAAAAGAAATCAAGGGTAGAATCGGTATGGAAAAGAAAGCCTTTAATAAAGTTAGCAATGTACTGAAAAACCGAACACATCAACGCAGAAGAAATAACAAAAGAGGCACAAATCAAAAGAATGTGTCCGACGATCAATGGACAAAGTATCAATGAAATAAGCTGTGCAAACTATAAGGAAATTATAACCAAGACGGAAGCTCAAATGTAGAAATTGGTTGATAGAACTAATCGTGCCGGGCTGAAATCTAAAATGGAATTCAAAGTGAAAAAATAACGAAAGTCATGAAATTCTCGAAAATCAATGTCAAAAAAGCAGAAATCCTGATGGACAATGAAAAAATCGGGAATGTCATCGAGTTTAGATATTTAGGTGCTCTCATAAATGCAGACGGAAGAGACCTTAAAGAAATCAAAAGTAGAATTGGTAATGCAAATAAAGCCATTAGGAACTTTAGCAACGCTTTAAAAAACCGATTATTGAGCAGAGGCTTGAAGAATTGAATGATCAGATGCTGCATGTGAACAGTACTAAATCATTTGTGTGAAACCTGGACAATGAATGCGAATATTTAAAGAAAACAGAACGCCTTCGAAATGTGGTGTTATCCAAGATTATTAAAAATACCATGGAATGATATTCAAAAAAACGTATCAGTCTTTGAAAAAGTGAATAGGGAAATAAAAACGATAGTTGAAAATATCAGGCACCGAAAACTGAAATACATAGTACATAAAATCCGGGGGAAAAATGTATTCACACTAACATTAGAAGAATGAATTCAGAGAAAGGTCATTAAAGGAAGAAGAAGATTGGTGGTAGTAAATACGAACGCACCGTCCAACTGACCGTGCAAAAGTCTACAAAACACCATTAGATATGCCAGAAATCAAAGAATATAGATGAACGCAACCACCTGAAACAGCAGTGCTGCTCCGGCGACGACAAACAGCGTCACCTTGAATTTTCTGTGGCATTGGTAAATCAGAGGATACTTTGTTTGTGTCGCAGTACATCAAGATTATTTCTATTCAATAGTTGCATATCGACTGAGTAATTTAAAATTAGCTCAACAGTTTCACAAAATGACTTAAATGTCCAAGACAGCGCATTACCATTTTTACCTGAACGTCAATTTGGATAAAAAATCTACTATTTATGCTATGTTTCCAGGTCGTCTAAATGAAAATCAACAAACGGTAATTGGGCAGAATTTAAAAGAAAAAAAGTAACATTGTACAGACCAGGCATATGTGATAGAAAGAGATCCAGTAATATCCTTAAGCATATTCAACGAAAATCACAAATGGTCAAAAAACAATGATCACCATAATGTATCCTATAGAAGAATGCTGTTAACAATCAATATTGAAATTATGGTGTACAGGAATTAATTACTTTAAATCGGTTTTGTAAGAGGCAGGAACTAACTTGGAAAAATAGATAGAGAAAACGCAATATCGGCTAAACGATGAACGCAATACCGGCCAAACACCAAACGCAATAAAGGCTAAACAGTAAACCCAATAAAAAAAAAACCCGGCGCAATAAAGGCTAAACACTGAACGCTTTAAAGGCTAAACAGTAAACCCAATAAAAAAAAAATACCCGACGCAATAAAGGCTAAACACTGAACGATTTAAAGGCTAAACACAAAACCCAATAAAAAATAAAAACCCGACGCAATAAAGGCTAAACACTGAACGATTTAAAGGCTAAACAGTAAACCCAATAAAAAATAAAAACCCGACGCAATAAAGGCTAAACACAAAACCCGATAAAAAAAAACCCAACGCAATAGAGGCTAAACAGTAAACCCGATATAAAATAAAAACCCGGCGCGATAAAGGCTAAACACTGAACGATTTAAACGCTAAACAGTAAACCCAATAAAAAATAAAAACCGGACGCAATAAAGGCTAAACACAAAAACCCAACAAAGAATAAAAACCCAACGCAATACAGGCTAAGGAAACACAAAAAGGCAGCTAATGAAATGGAGTGAGGGAACGATCAAATGTAAACACAGTATTAAGGGAAGAAAAAATTTAACATACCATTTTTCGGTTCAGCAGTGTTTCTCCATTTGTCCTATCAATTATACGTTTATCTTTTCCATGAATAAGCTGCATCAACTAGTTCCTGCGTTTATAGGGGGGTCGCTTGTAAATCTTAGGATGAAATCGCTCCGGCAAAACAACGCCAATTATTAATGAAACACAGAAAACAAAACAACAATTTGATTATAATGAACTTAATTAAACATGAAAGTAATGGATGGAATTATATCTAAAACAGGTGATTGGACGATACATGGGATGAACGCCGCTAAAAATTCAGAAAAAAAAAATATCGCAATAACGTCCAAAATGACATACCAGATGCTTAAAAAAAAATAGTACCCAACTGGTAAATGAAACAAAAAAATAAAATATAAAAATCGCATTAACGCCTACAACCCATGAAGAAGTTTGGGGAAAAAAAGTAAAAAAATTAGTAAGGAAAATAAAGTGAACAGTGAAAACGCTTTAATGGCTAAACGAGTCACATGACAAAAAAAATAATAATTTCAACTAAAAAACGGTTATATCGTACGACACCGACGAACGGAATAAATTTAAACCCGCCAACACCGATATAAAGAATTTAAAAAAAATAAACAAAAAACACGGAAATGGGCATATGTCATGAAGAGTGCAAAATGGAGAAAAAATTATTAAGGAACAAGGCGATATAGACTGGAAAATGAGCTCGCCAAGGAATAGCACAGAATGAAAATAAATCAAATACTAGCGAGATGACTAAGAAAATAACGGAAACAGTAGAGATTTTTCAATAATACAATAGATCTGAAGCTTTTGCACAACATAGAGACTATGTCATGTGGGCAAAAGGTAACCGGCTAGGAAATCATGTTAAAGAAGAAGAACTTGCATCTCCAATATATCCATGTATCTTAAATGTTAATCGAAGAGTTTTATTGGCATGTAATCACACGGATAGCAGCAAAAAATGCGCATTAAAAACCAAACACCCGTGAAATGTGTCGAAACTAACAAAAGTAGGCCGCAAAACTTGTTATGAAGACTGATATGAAGAATATGAATTAATCACCATTTGCATGGAATCACTCTGAAAACTACCTGTGTGATATTTAGAAGAATATAAGAATGCTGAATCAATAAACATCACCTAAACCACTGGGACAGAAGAATGTAAAACGTTAGCTTACAGGGCAACTAATGAAGTGTTTGAGTATCACAGTAAGAGAAAGTTCTGAATTTGACCACAAAAACCATAGTAACAATTCCGTTTTTTTCCTGATTTCTCCCAATTCGTCATTTTCTTATTCAGCTTCTTCTTTGTAAACATATTTAGAGCCTGCTGCCGGTTTATCATTCATACCTTCGATTTCTTCCGCCATATTTCTATTCTCTTCTGTGGTTCTTCTTAGCTGATGATCAATGTATTGAAACAGACGTTTCCGCATAGCAGGTTTCGTTTCAAAATACCTTCAAATGTGTTTTCAAGTGCGGCTCCTTTTCTGAAATACTCTTCTCATAGAAGTAAATCAAAGTTATGCCGGATATTAGTTTTCTGAAAGCTCTTTTCTGTCTATTTCCAGTGATTTTCTTCCAACACCGTTGTGTTCTGATCCGGCTTCTTAGAGGAGTTAGCCAGAATTACATCAAGCGTCAGTAATTTAAACGTTTCTTGCTCTTAATTCCAGCACGCTCAAAGCTATAGTTGCAGAAACATTATAGTATGCACACATTTCTACCAAACATAATGAGTGTGGTATAGAAAAGTATATAGCAATACCGAATCTGTAAGAACTCAATAAAATGCTGCTGGAAACAAATCGAAAACACTATATTACAAAGCAACTGGAAAGATCCAGGAATATCAAAGAACGCTAAACTGTAAATTAAATCAATTATTCTTCAATGTTACAACGAACGATTGCAAAAAAGAACTTCTTGCAGTCCCCTTTAAACAAGTTCATCGTTTACTTCTCCCGATTTTTCTTCGTTTTAGAGTCTTCTGCACACGATTAAACTATCTTCGGTCTCTTACATTTCGGCAACATTCTATTACTGTTCTGCGTAACTGATGATCAATGTAAACTCACGGACGATTTCTTGTAGCCAACTTTATTTCGTGATATCTTCAAATGTGTCTTGAAGTGAAGCAATAGTTCTAACATCCTTTTCTTCCAGAACCTACTAAGCTTAACTTCCAACATTAAGTGTGATACACAATTTTATAATTCCATTTCCATTCTCCGAGTATTCTTTTTCCAGTTATATGGCATTCATGATATTTACTTAATAACAATGTCCATTGACCATGAAAAAGCTATCGATGGCGTAATACATGAAAATGTAATCAAGATATTAAAGAAATTCAATATTGATGACAAAGACTTCCAGGTAATAAATAATTTATACTGGGAACAGTGCACAAATATCAAGATGAGCGCCGTATACTCTAATTGAAAATGTAGCATAAAAAGGGGAGTAAGACAGGGAAGACCCCTCAATCCATTGCTATTCAACATCTATGCAGACGAAATAACGAACGAGGACAAACAGAAGGAATGGGTCTGAAGATCAACGGACAACGAATCAATGAAGTTAGCTCCGCAGACGATAAGCTAGTTATAGCTGAAGCAGGAGCTCAAAAGCAGGAAATGGTACATAAAATATATCATGCAGGAATGAAAACTCGAATGAAAATCAAAGCGAAAAAAAACGAAAGTTATGAAATTCTCGAAAATCAATGTCAAAAAAGCAGAAATCCTGATGGACAATGAAAGAATCGGAAATGTCATCAAGTTTAGATATTTAGGTGCTCTCATAAATGCAGTCGGAAGATACCTAAAAGAAATCAAGGGTAG
Source organism: Icerya purchasi (assembly GCA_039619475.1). Taxonomy (NCBI): domain Eukaryota; kingdom Metazoa; phylum Arthropoda; class Insecta; order Hemiptera; family Monophlebidae; genus Icerya; species Icerya purchasi. Next base: position 367,486,451 of record CM077116.1, read on the forward strand.
AATCGGTATGGAAAAGAAAGCCTTTAATAAAGTTAGCAATGTACTGAAAAACCGAACACATCAACGCAGAAGAAATAACAAAAGAGGCACAAATCAAAAGAATGTGTCTGACGATCAATGGACAAAGTATCAATGAAATAAGCTGTGCAAACTATAAGGAAATTATAACCAAGACGGAAGCTCAAATGTAGAAATTGGTTGATAGAACTAATCGTGCCGGGCTGAAATCTAAAATGGAATTCAAAGTGAAAAAATAACGAAAGTCATGAAATTCTCGAAAATCAATGTCAAAAAAGCAGAAATCCTGATGGACAATGAAAAAATCGGGAATGTCATCGAGTTTAGATATTTAGGTGCTCTCATAAATGCAGACGGAAGAGACCTTAAAGAAATCAAAAGTAGAATTGGTAATGCAAATAAAGCCATTAGGAACTTTAGCAACGCTTTAAAAAACCGATTATTGAGCAGAGGCTTGAAGAATTGAATGATCAGATGCTGCATATGAACAGTACTAAATCATTTGTGTGAAACCTGGACAATGAATACGAATATTTAAAGAAAACAGAACGCCTTCGAAATGTGGTGTTATCCAAGATTATTAAAAATACCATGGAATGATATTCAAAAAAACGTATCAGTCTTTGAAAAAGTGAATAGGGAAATAAAAACGATAGTTGAAAATATCAGGCACCGAAAACTGAAATACATAGTACATAAAATCCGGGGGAAAAATGTATTCACACTAACATTAGAAGAATGAATTCTGAGAAAGGTCATTAAAGGAAGAAGAAGATTGGTGGTAGTAAATACGAACGCACCGTCCAACTGACCGTGCAAAAGTCTACAAAACACCATTAGATATGCCAGAAATCAAAGAATATAGATGAACGCAACCACCTGAAACAGCAGTGCTGCTCCGGCGACGACAAACAGCGTCACCTTGAATTTTCTGTGGCATTGGTAAATCAGAGGATACTTTGTTTGTGTCGCAGTACATCAAGATTATTTCTATTCAATAGTTGCATATCGACTGAGTAATTTAAAATTAGCTCAACAGTTTCACAAAATGACTTAAATGTCCAAGACAGCGCATTACCATTTTTACCTGAACGTCAATTTGGATAAAAAATCTACTATTTATGCTATGTTTCCAGGTCGTCTAAATGAAAATCAACAAACGGTAATTGGGCAGAATTTAAAAGAAAAAAAGTAACATTGTACAGACCAGGCATATGTGATAGAAAGAGATCCAGTAATATCCTTAAGCATATTCAACGAAAATCACAAATGGTCAAAAAACAATGATCACCATAATGTATCCTATAGAAGAATGCTGTTAACAATCAATATTGAAATTATGGTGTACAGGAATTAATTACTTTAAATCGGTTTTGTAAGAGGCAGGAACTAACTTGGAAAAATAGATAGAGAAAACGCAATATCGGCTAAACGATGAACGCAATACCGGCCAAACACCAAACGCAATAAAGGCTAAACAGTAAACCCAATAAAAAAAAATACCCGACGCAATAAAGGCTAAACACAAAACCCAATAAAAAAAAAACCCGGCGCAATAAAGGCTAAACACTGAACGCTTTAAAGGCTAAACAGTAAACCCAATAAAAAAAAAATACCCGACGCAATAAAGGCTAAACACTGAACGATTTAAAGGCTAAACACAAAACCCAATAAAAAATAAAAACCCGACGCAATAAAGGCTAAACACTGAACGATTTAAAGGCTAAACAGTAAACCCAATAAAAAATAAAAACCCGACGCAATAAAGGCTAAACACAAAACCCGATAAAAAAAAAACCCAACGCAATAGAGGCTAAACAGTAAACCCGATATAAAATAAAAACCCGGCGCGATAAAGGCTAAACACTGAACGATTTAAACGCTAAACAGTAAACCCAATAAAAAATAAAAACCGGACGCAATAAAGGCTAAACACAAAAACCCAACAAAGAATAAAAACCCAACGCAATACAGGCTAAGGAAACACAAAAAGGCAGCTAATGAAATGGAGTGAGGGAACGATCAAATGTAAACACAGTATTAAGGGAAGAAAAAATTTAACATACCATTTTTCGGTTCAGCAGTGTTTCTCCATTTGTCCTATCAATTATACGTTTATCTTTTCCATGAATAAGCTGCATCAACTAGTTCCTGCGTTTATAGGGGGGTCGCTTGTAAATCTTAGGATGAAATCGCTCCGGCAAAACAACGCCAATTATTAATGAAACACAGAAAACAAAACAACAATTTGATTATAATGAACTTAATTAAACATGAAAGTAATGGATGGAATTATATCTAAAACAGGTGATTGGACGATACATGGGATGAACGCCGCTAAAAATTCAGAAAAAAAAAATATCGCAATAACGTCCAAAATGACATACCAGATGCTTAAAAAAAAATAGTACCCAACTGGTAAATGAAACAAAAAAATAAAATATAAAAATCGCATTAACGCCTACAACCCATGAAGAAGTTTGGGGAAAAAAAGTAAAAAAATTCGTAAGGAAAATAAAGTGAACAGTGAAAACGCTTTAATGGCTAAACGAGTCACATGACAAAAAAAATAATAATTTCAACTAAAAAACGGTTATATCGTACGACACCGACGAACGGAATAAATTTAAACCCGCCAACACCGATATAAAGAATTTAAAAAAAATAAACAAAAAACACGGAAATGGGCATACGTCATGAAGAGTGCAAAATGGAGAAAAAATTATTAAGGAACAAGGCGATATAGACTGGAAAATGAGCTCGCCAAGGAATAGCACAGAATGAAAATAAATCAAATACTAGCGAGATGACTAAGAAAATAATGGAAACAGTAGAGATTTTTCAATAATACAATAGATCTGAAGCTTTTGCACAACATAGAGACTATGTCATGTGGGCAAAAGGTAACCGGCTAGGAAATCATGTTAAAGAAGAAGAACTTGCATCTCCAATATATCCATGTATCTTAAATGTTAATCGAAGAGTTTTATTGGCAAGTAATCACACGGATAGCAGCAAAAAATGCGCATTAAAAACCAAACACCCGTGAAATGTGTCGAAACTAACAAAAGTAGGCCGCAAAACTTGTTATGAAGACTGATATGAAGAATATGAATTAATCACCATTTGCATGGAATCACTCTGAAAACTACCTGTGTGATATTTAGAAGAATATAAGAATGCTGAATCAATAAACATCACCTAAACCACTGGGACAGAAGAATGTAAAACGTTAGCTTACAGGGCAACTAATGAAGTGTTTGAGTATCACAGTAAGAGAAAGTTCTGAATTTGACCACAAAAACCATAGTAACAATTCCGTTTTTTTCCTGATTTCTCCCAATTCGTCATTTTCTTATTCAGCTTCTTCTTTGTAAACATATTTAGAGCCTGCTGCCGGTTTATCATTCATACCTTCGATTTCTTCCGCCATATTTCTATTCTCTTCTGTGGTTCTTCTTAGCTGATGATCAATGTATTGAAACAGACGTTTCCGCATAGCAGGTTTCGTTTCAAAATACCTTCAAATGTGTTTTCAAGTGCGGCTCCTTTTCTGAAATACTCTTCTCATAGAAGTAAATCAAAGTTATGCCGGATATTAGTTTTCTGAAAGCTCTTTTCTGTCTATTTCCAGTGATTTTCTTCCAACACCGTTGTGTTCTGATCCGGCTTCTTAGAGGAGTTAGCCAGAATTACATCAAGCGTCAGTAATTTAAACGTTTCTTGCTCTTAATTCCAGCACGCTCAAAGCTATAGTTGCAGAAACATTATAGTATGCACACATTTCTACCAAACATAATGAGTGTGGTATAGAAAAGTATATAGCAATACCGAATCTGTAAGAACTCAATAAAATGCTGCTGGAAACAAATCGAAAACACTATATTACAAAGCAACTGGAAAGATCCAGGAATATCAAAGAACGCTAAACTGTAAATTAAATCAATTATTCTTCAATGTTACAACGAACGATTGCAAAAAAGAACTTCTTGCAGTCCCCTTTAAACAAGTTCATCGTTTACTTCTCCCGATTTTTCTTCATTTTAGAGTCTTCTGCACACGATTAAACTATCTTCGGTCTCTTACATTTCGGCAACATTCTATTACTGTTCTGCGTAACTGATGATCAATGTAAACTCACGGACGATTTCTTGTAGCCAACTTTATTTCGTGATATCTTCAAATGTGTCTTGAAGTGAAGCAATAGTTCTAACATCCTTTTCTTCCAGAACCTACTAAGCTTAACTTCCAACATTAAGTGTGATACACAATTTTATAATTCCATTTCCATTCTCCGAGTATTCTTTTTCCAGTTATATGGCATTCATGATATTTACTTAATAACAATGTCCATTGACCATGAAAAAGCTATCGATGGCGTAATACATGAAAATGTAATCAAGATATTAAAGAAATTCAATATTGATGACAAAGACTTCCAGGTAATAAATAATTTATACTGGGAACAGTGCACAAATATCAAGATGAGCGCCGTCTACTCTAATTGAAAATGTAGCATAAAAAGGGGAGTAAGACAGGGAAGACCCCTCAATCCATTGCTATTCAACATCTATGCAGACGAAATAACGAACGAGGACAAACAGAAGGAATGGGTCTGAAGATCAACGGACAACGAATCAATGAAGTTAGCTCCGCAGACGATAAGCTAGTTATAGCTGAAGCAGGAGCTCAAAAGCAGGAAATGGTACATAAAATATATCATGCAGGAATGAAAACGCGAATGAAAATCAAAGCGAAAAAAAACGAAAGTTATGAAATTCTCGAAAATCAATGTCAAAAAAGCAGAAATCCTGATGGACAATGAAAGAATCGGAAATGTCATCAAGCTTAGACATTTAGGTGCTCTCATAAATGCAGTCGGAAGATACCTAAAAGAAATCAAGGGTAGAATCGGTATGGAAAAGAAAGCCTTTAATAAAGTTAGCAATGTACTGAAAAACCGAACACATCAACGCAGAAGAAATAACAAAAGAGGCACAAATCAAAAGAATGTGTCTGACGATCAATGGACAAAGTATCAATGAAATAAGCTGTGCAAACTATAAGGAAATTATAACCAAGACGGAAGCTCAAATGTAGAAATTGGTTGATAGAACGAATCGTGCCGGGCTGAAATCTGGACTGGAAATCAAAGCGAAAAAAACGAAAGTCATTCTATTCTTAAAAACTAATGACAAAAAAGCAGAAATCATGATAGACTTTGAAAAAATTGATTATGTCACCGAGTTTAGATACTTAGGTGCTCTCATAAATGCAGCCGGAAGATACCTAAAAGAAATCAAGGGTAGGATCGGTATGGAAAAGAAAGCCTTTAATAAAGTTAGCAATGTACTGAAAACCCGAACACATCAATGCAGAAGAAATAACAAAAGAGGCACAAATCAAAAGAATGGGTCTGACCCTCAATGGACAAAGTATCAATGAAATAAGCTGTGCCAGCTATAAGGAAATTATAACCAAGACGGAAGCTCAAATGTAGAAATTGGTTGATAGAACTAATCGTGCCGGGCTGAAATCTAAAATGGAATTCAAAGTGAAAAAATAACGAAAGTCATGAAATTCTCGAAAATCAATGTCAAAAAAGCAGAAATCCTGATGGACAATGAAAGAATCGGAAATGTCATCAAGTTTAGATATTTAGGTGCTCTCATAAATGGAGTCGGAAGATACCTAAAAGAAATCAAGGGTAGAATCGGTATGGAAAAGAAAGCCTTTAATAAAGTTAGCAATGTACTGAAAAACCGAACACATCAATGCAGAAGAAATAACAAAAGAGGCACAAATCAGAAGAATGAGTCTGACCCTCAATGGACAAAGTATCAATGAAATAAGCTGTGCCAGCTATAAGGAAATTATAACCAAGACGGAAGCTCAAATGTAAAAATTGGTTGATAGAACTAATCGTGCCGGGCTGAAATCTAAAATGGAATTCAAAGTGAAAAAATAACGAAAGTCATGAAATTCTCGAAAATCAATGTCAAAAAAGCAGAAATCCTGATGGACAATGAAAAAATCGGGAATGTCATCGAGTTTAGATATTTAGGTGCTCTCATAAATGCAGACGGAAGTGACCTTAAAGAAATCAAAAGTAGAATTGGTAATGCAAATAAAGCCATTAGGAACTTTAGCAACGCTTTAAAAAACCGATTATTGAGCAGAGGCTTGAAGAATTGAATGATCAGATGCTGCATGTGAACAGTACTAAATCATTTGTGTGAAACCTGGACAATGAATACGAACATTTAAAGAAAACAGAACGCCTTCGAAATGTGGTGTTATCCAAGATTATTAAAAATACCATGGAATGATATTCAAAAAAACGTATCAGTCTTTGAAAAAGTGAATAGGGAAATAAAAACGATAGTTGAAAATATCAGGCACCGAAAACTGAAATACATAGTACATAAAATCCGGGGAAAAAATGTATTCACACTAACATTAGAAGAATGAATTCAGAGAAAGGTCATTAAAGGAAGAAGAAGATTGGTGGTAGTAAATATGAACGCACCGTCCAACTGACCGTGCAAAAGTCTACAAAACACCATTAGATATGCCAGAAATCAAAGAATATAGATGAACGCAACCACCTGAAACAGCAGTGCTGCTCCGGCGACGACAAACAGCGTCACCTTGAATTTTCTGTGGCATTGGTAAATCAGAGGATACTTTGTTTGTGTCGCAGTACATCAAGATTATTTCTATTCAATAGTTGCATATCGACTGAGTAATTTAAAATTAGCTCAACAGTTTCACAAAATGACTTAAATGTCCAAGACAGCGCATTACCATTTTTACCTGAACGTCAATTTGGATAAAAAATCTACTATTTATGCTATGTTTCCAGGTCGTCTAAATGAAAATCAACAAACGGTAATTGGGCAGAATTTAAAAGAAAAAAAGTAACATTGTACAGACCAGGCATATGTGATAGAAAGAGATCCAGTAATATCCTTAAGCATATTCAACGAAAATCACAAATGGTCAAAAAACAATGATCACCATAATGTATCCTATAGAAGAATGCTGTTAACAATCAATATTGAAATTATGGTGTACAGGAATTAATTACTTTAAATCGGTTTTGTAAGAGGCAGGAACTAACTTGGAAAAATAGATAGAGAAAACGCAATATCGGCTAAACGATGAACGCAATACCGGCCAAACACCAAACGCAATAAAGGCTAAACAGTAAACCCAATAAAAAAAAATACCCGACGCAATAAAGGCTAAACACAAAACCCAATAAAAAAAAACCCGGCGCAGTAAAGGCTAAACACTGAACGCTTTAAAGGCTAAACAGTAAATCCAATAAAAAAAAAATACCCGACGCAATAAAGGCTAAACACTGAACGATTTAAAGGCTAAACAGTAAACCCAATAAAAAATAAAAACCCGACGCAATAAAGGCTAAACACAAAACCCGATAAAAAAAAACCCCAACGCAATAGAGGCTATACAGTAAACCCGATATAAAATAAAAACCCGGCGCGATAAAGGCTAAACACTGAACGATTTAAACGCTAAACAGTAAACCCAATAAAAAATAAAAACCGGGCGCAATAAAGGCTAAACACAAAAACCCAACAAAGAATAAAAACCCAACGCAATACAGGCTAAGGAAACACAAAAAGGCAGCTAATGAAATGGAGTGAGGGAACGATCAAATGTAAACACAGTATTAAGGGAAGAAAAAATTTAACATACCATTTTTCGGTTCAGCAGTGTTTCTCCATTTGTCCTATCAATTATACGTTTATCTTTTCCATGAATAAGCTGCATCAACTAGTTCCTGCGTTTATAGGGGGGTCGCTTGTAAATCTTAGGATGAAATCGCTCCGGCAAAACAACGCCAATTATTAATGAAACACAGAAAACAAAACAACAATTTGATTATAATGAACTTAATTAAACATGAAAGTAATGGATGGAATTATATCTAAAACAGGTGATTGGACGATACATGGGATGAACGCCGCTAAAAATTCAGAAAAAAAAAATATCGCAATAACGTCCAAAATGACATACCAGATGCTTAAAAAAAAATAGTACCCAACTGGTAAATGAAACAAAAAAATAAAATATAAAAATCGCATTAACGCCTACAACCCATGAAGAAGTTTGGGGAAAAAAAGTAAAAAAATTCGTAAGGAAAATAAAGTGAACAGTGAAAACGCTTTAATGGCTAAACGAGTCACATGACAAAAAAAATAATAATTTCAACTAAAAAACGGTTATATCGTACGACACCGACGAACGGAATAAATTTAAACCCGCCAACACCGATATAAAGAATTTAAAAAAAATAAACAAAAAACACGGAAATGGGCATACGTCATGAAGAGTGCAAAATGGAGAAAAAATTATTAAGGAACAAGGCGATATAGACTGGAAAATGAGCTCGCCAAGGAATAGCACAGAATGAAAATAAATCAAATACTAGCGAGATGACTAAGAAAATAATGGAAACAGTAGAGATTTTTCAATAATACAATAGATCTGAAGCTTTTGCACAACATAGAGACTATGTCATGTGGGCAAAAGGTAACCGGCTAGGAAATCATGTTAAAGAAGAAGAACTTGCATCTCCAATATATCCATGTATCTTAAATGTTAATCGAAGAGTTTTATTGGCAAGTAATCACACGGATAGCAGCAAAAAATGCGCATTAAAAACCAAACACCCGTGAAATGTGTCGAAACTAACAAAAGTAGGCCGCAAAACTTGTTATGAAGACTGATATGAAGAATATGAATTAATCACCATTTGCATGGAATCACTCTGAAAACTACCTGTGTGATATTTAGAAGAATATAAGAATGCTGAATCAATAAACATCACCTAAACCACTGGGACAGAAGAATGTAAAACGTTAGCTTACAGGGCAACTAATGAAGTGTTTGAGTATCACAGTAAGAGAAAGTTCTGAATTTGACCACAAAAACCATAGTAACAATTCCGTTTTTTTCCTGATTTCTCCCAATTCGTCATTTTCTTATTCAGCTTCTTCTTTGTAAACATATTTAGAGCCTGCTGCCGGTTTATCATTCATACCTTCGATTTCTTCCGCCATATTTCTATTCTCTTCTGTGGTTCTTCTTAGCTGATGATCAATGTATTGAAACAGACGTTTCCGCATAGCAGGTTTCGTTTCAAAATACCTTCAAATGTGTTTTCAAGTGCGGCTCCTTTTCTGAAATACTCTTCTCATAGAAGTAAATCAAAGTTATGCCGGATATTAGTTTTCTGAAAGCTCTTTTCTGTCTATTTCCAGTGATTTTCTTCCAACACCGTTGTGTTCTGATCCGGCTTCTTAGAGGAGTTAGCCAGAATTACATCAAGCGTCAGTAATTTAAACGTTTCTTGCTCTTAATTCCAGCACGCTCAAAGCTATAGTTGCAGAAACATTATAGTATGCACACATTTCTACCAAACATAATGAGTGTGGTATAGAAAAGTATATAGCAATACCGAATCTGTAAGAACTCAATAAAATGCTGCTGGAAACAAATCGAAAACACTATATTACAAAGCAACTGGAAAGATCCAGGAATATCAAAGAACGCTAAACTGTAAATTAAATCAATTATTCTTCAATGTTACAACGAACGATTGCAAAAAAGAACTTCTTGCAGTCCCCTTTAAACAAGTTCATCGTTTACTTCTCCCGATTTTTCTTCGTTTTAGAGTCTTCTGCACACGATTAAACTATCTTCGGTCTCTTACATTTCGGCAACATTCTATTACTGTTCTGCGTAACTGATGATCAATGTAAACTCACGGACGATTTCTTGTAGCCAACTTTATTTCGTGATATCTTCAAATGTGTCTTGAAGTGAAGCAATAGTTCTAACATCCTTTTCTTCCAGAACCTACTAAGCTTAACTTCCAACATTAAGTGTGATACACAATTTTATAATTCCATTTCCATTCTCCGAGTATTCTTTTTCCAGTTATATGGCATTCATGATATTTACTTAATAACAATGTCCATTGACCATGAAAAAGCTATCGATGGCGTAATACATGAAAATGTAATCAAGATATTAAAGAAATTCAATATTGATGACAAAGACTTCCAGGTAATAAATAATTTATACTGGGAACAGTGCACAAATATCAAGATGAGCGCCGTCTACTCTAATTGAAAATGTAGCATAAAAAGGGGAGTAAGACAGGGAAGACCCCTCAATCCATTGCTATTCAACATCTATGCAGACGAAATAACGAACGAGGACAAACAGAAGGAATGGGTCTGAAGATCAACGGACAACGAATCAATGAAGTTAGCTCCGCAGACGATAAGCTAGTTATAGCTGAAGCAGGAGCTCAAAAGCAGGAAATGGTACATAAAATATATCATGCAGGAATGAAAACTCGAATGAAAATCAAAGTGAAAAAAAACGAAAGTTATGAAATTCTCGAAAATCAATGTCAAAAAAGCAGAAATCCTGATGGACAATGAAAGAATCGGAAATGTCATCAAGCTTAGACATTTAGGTGCTCTCATAAATGCAGTCGGAAGATACCTAAAAGAAATCAAGGGTAGAATCGGTATGGAAAAGAAAGCCTTTAATAAAGTTAGCAATGTACTGAAAAACCGAACACATCAATGCAGAAGAAATAACAAAAGAGTCACAAATCAAAAGAATGGGTCTGACCCTCAATGGACAAAGTATCAATGAAATAAGCAGTGCCAGCTATAAGGAAATTATAACCAAGACGGAAGCTCAAATGTAGAAATTGGTTGATAGAACGAATCGTGCCGGGCTGAAATCTGGACTGGAAATCAAAGCGAAAAAAACGAAAGTCATTCTATTCTTAAAAACCAATGACAAAAAAGCAGAAATCATGATAGACTTTGAAAAAATTGATTATGTCACCGAGTTTAGATACTTAGGTGCTCTCATAAATGCAGCCGGAAGATACCTAAAAGAAATCAAGGGTAGGATCGGTATGGAAAAGAAAGCCTTTAATAAAGTTAGCAATGTACTGAAAAACCGAACACATCAATGCAGAAGAAATAACAAAAGAGGCACAAATCAAAAGAATGGGTCTGACCCTCAATGGACAAAGTATCAATGAAATAAGCTGTGCCAGCTATAAGGAAATTATAACCAAGACGGAAGCTCAAATGTAGAAATTGGTTGATAGAACTAATCGTGCCGGGCTGAAATCTAAAATGGAATTCAAAGTGAAAAAATAACGAAAGTCATGAAATTCTCGAAAATCAATGTCAAAAAAGCAGAAATCCTGATGGACAATGAAAAAATCGGGAATGTCATCGAGTTTAGATATTTAGGTGCTCTCATAAATGCAGACGGAAGAGACCTTAAAGAAATCAAAAGTAGAATTGGTAATGCAAATAAAGCCATTAGGAACTTTAGCAACGCTTTAAAAAACCGATTATTGAGCAGAGGCTTGAAGAATTGAATGATCAGATGCTGCATGTGAACAGTACTAAATCATTTGTGTGAAACCTGGACAATGAATGCGAATATTTAAAGAAAACAGAACGCCTTCGAAATGTGGTGTTATCCAAGATTATTAAAAATACCATGGACTGATATTCAAAAAAACGTATCAGTCTTTGAAAAAGTGAATAGGGAAATAAAAACGATAGTTGAAAATATCAGGCACCGAATACTGAAATACATAGTACATAAAATCCGGGGGAAAAATGTATTCACACTAACATTAGAAGAATGAATTCAGAGAAAGGTCATTAAAGGAAGAAGAAGATTGGTGGTAGTAAATACGAACGCACCGTCCAACTGACCGTGCAAAAGTCTACAAAACACCATTAGATATGCCAGAAATCAAAGAATATAGATGAACGCAACCACCTGAAACAGCAGTGCTGCTCCGGCGACGACAAACAGCGTCACCTTGAATTTTCTGTGGCATTGGTAAATCAGAGGATACTTTGTTTGTGTCGCAGTACATCAAGATTATTTCTATTCAATAGTTGCATATCGACTGAGTAATTTAAAATTAGCTCAACAGTTTCACAAAATGACTTAAATGTCCAAGACAGAGCATTACCATTTTTACCTGAACGTCAATTTGGATAAAAAATCTACTATTTATGCTATGTTTCCAGGTCGTCTAAATGAAAATCAACAAACGGTAATTGGGCAGAATTTAAAAGAAAAAAAGTAACATTGTACAGACCAGGCATATGTGATAGAAAGAGATCCAGTAATATCCTTAAGCATATTCAACGAAAATCACAAATGGTCAAAAAACAATGATCACCATAATGTATCCTATAGAAGAATGCTGTTAACAATCAATATTGAAATTATGGTGTACAGGAATTAATTACTTTAAATCGGTTTTGTAAGAGGCAGGAACTAACTTGGAAAAATAGATAGAGAAAACGCAATATCGGCTAAACGATGAACGCAATACCGGCCAAACACCAAACGCAATAAAGGCTAAACAGTAAACCCAATAAAAAAAAATACCCGACGCAATAAAGGCTAAACACAAAACCCAATAAAAAAAAACCCCGGCGCAATAAAGGCTAAACACTGAACGCTTTAAAGGCTAAACAGTAAACCCAATAAAAAAAAAATACCCGACGCAATAAAGGCTAAACACCGAACGATTTAAAGGCTAAACACAAAACCCAATAAAAAATAAAAACCCGACGCAATAAAGGCTAAACACTGAACGATTTAAAGGCTAAACAGTAAACCCAATAAAAAATAAAAACCCGACGCAATAAAGGCTAAACACAAAATCCGATAAAAAAAAAAACCCAACGCAATAGAGGCTAAACAGTAAACCCGATATAAAATAAAAACCCGGCGCGATAAAGGCTAAACACTGAACGATTTAAACGCTAGACAGTAAACCCAATAAAAAATAAAAACCGGACGCAATAAAGGCTAAACACAAAAACCCAACAAAGAATAAAAACCCAACGCAATACAGGCTAAGGAAACACAAAAAGGCAGCTAATGAAATGGAGTGAGGGAACGATCAAATGTAAACACAGTATTAAGGGAAGAAAAAATTTAACATACCATTTTTCGGTTTAGCAGTGTTTCTCCATTTGTCCTATCAATTATACGTTTATCTTTTCCATGAATAAGCTGCATCAACTAGTTCCTGCGTTTATAGGGGGGTCGCTTGTAAATCTTAGGATGAAATCGCTCCGGCAAAACAACGCCAATTATTAATGAAACACAGAAAACAAAACAACAATTTGATTATAATGAACTTAATTAAACATGAAAGTAATGGATGGAATTATATCTAAAACAGGTGATTGGACGATACATGGGATGAACGCCGCTAAAAATTCAGAAAAAAAAAATATCGCAATAACGTCCAAAATGACATACCAGATGCTTAAAAAAAAATAGTACCCAACTGGTAAATGAAACAAAAAAATAAAATATAAAAATCGCATTAACGCCTACAACCCATTAAGAAGTTTGGGGAAAAAAAGTAAAAAAATTTGTAAGGAAAATAAAGTGAACAGTGAAAACGCTTTAATGGCTAAACGAGTCACATGACAAAAAAAATAATAATTTCAACTAAAAAACGGTTATATCGTACGACACCGACGAACGGAATAAATTTAAACCCGCCAACACCGATATAAAGAATTTAAAAAAAATAAACAAAAAACACGGAAATGGGCATACGTCATGAAGAGTGCAAAATGGAGAAAAAATTATTAAGGAACAAGGCGATATAGACTGGAAAATGAGCTCGCCAAGGAATAGCACAGAATGAAAATAAATCAAATACTAGCGAGATGACTAAGAAAATAACGGAAACAGTAGAGATTTTTCAATAATACAATAGATCTGAAGCTTTTGCACAACATAGAGACTATGTCATGTGGGCAAAAGGTAACCGGCTAGGAAATCATGTTAAAGAAGAAGAACTTGCATCTCCAATATATCCATGTATCTTAAATGTTAATCGAAGAGTTTTATTGGCAAGTAATCACACGGATAGCAGCAAAAAATGCGCATTAAAAACCAAACACCCGTGAAATGTGTCGAAACTAACAAAAGTAGGCCGCAAAACTTGTTATGAAGACTGATATGAAGAATATGAATTAATCACCATTTGCATGGAATCACTCTGAAAACTACCTGTGTGATATTTAGAAGAATATAAGAATGCTGAATCAATAAACATCACCTAAACCACTGGGACAGAAGAATGTAAAACGTTAGCTTACAGGGCAACTAATGAAGTGTTTGAGTATCACAGTAAGAGAAAATTCTGAATTTGACCACAAAAACCATAGTAACAATTCCGTTTTTTCCTGATTTCTCCCAATTCGTCATTTTCTTATTCAGCTTCTTCTTTGTAAACATATTTAGAGCCTGCTGCCGGTTTATCATTCATACCTTCGATTTCTTCCGCCATATTTCTATTCTCTTCTGTGGTTCTTCTTAGCTGATGATCAATGTATTGAAACAGACGTTTCCGCATAGCAGGTTTCGTTTCAAAATACCTTCAAATGTGTTTTCAAGTGCGGCTCCTTTTCTGAAATACTCTTCTCATAGAAGTAAATCAAAGTTATGCCGGATATTAGTTTTCTGAAAGCTCTTTTCTGTCTATTTCCAGTGATTTTCTTCCAACACCGTTGTGTTCTGATCCGGCTTCTTAGAGGAGTTAGCCAGAATTACATCAAGCGTCAGTAATTTAAACGTTTCTTGCTCTTAATTCCAGCACGCTCAAAGCTATAGTTGCAGAAACATTATAGTATGCACACATTTCTACCAAATATAATGAGTGTGGTATAGAAAAGTATATAGCAATACCGAATCTACAAGAACTCAATGAAATACTGCTGGAAACAAATCGAAAACACTATATTACATAGCAACTGGAAAGATCCAGGAATATCAAAGAACGCTAAACTGTAAATTAAATCAATTATTCTTCAATGTTACAACGAACGATTGCAAAAAAGAACTTCTTGCAGTCCCCTTTAAACAAGTTCATCGTTTACTTCTCCCGATTTTTCTTCGTTTTAGAGTCTTCTGCACACGATTAAACTATCTTCGGTCTCTTACATTTCGGCAACATTCTATTACTGTTCTGCGTAACTGATGATCAATGTAAACTCACGGACGATTTCTTGTAGCCAACTTTATTTCGTGATATCTTCAAATGTGTCTTGAAGTGAAGCAATAGTTCTAACATCCTTTTCTTCCAGAACCTACTAAGCTTAACTTCCAACATTAAGTGTGATACACAATTTTATAATTCCATTTCCATTCTCCGAGTATTCTTTTTCCAGTTATATGGCATTCATGATATTTACTTAATAACAATGTCCATTGACCATGAAAAAGCTATCGATGGCGTAATACATGAAAATGTAATCAAGATATTAAAGAAATTCAATATTGATGACAAAGACTTCCAGGTAATAAATAATTTATACTGGGAACAGTGCACAAATATCAAGATGAGCGCCGTCTACTCTAATTGAAAATGTAGCATAAAAAGGGGAGTAAGACAGGGAAGACCCCTCAATCCATTGCTATTCAACATCTATGCAGACGAAATAACGAACGAGGACAAACAGAAGGAATGGGTCTGAAGATCAACGGACAACGAATCAATGAAGTTAGCTCCGCAGACGATAAGCTAGTTATAGCTGAAGCAGGAGCTCAAAAGCAGGAAATGGTACATAAAATATATCATGCAGGAATGAAAACTCGAATGAAAATCAAAGCGAAAAAAAACGAAAGTTATGAAATTCTCGAAAATCAATGTCAAAAAAGCAGAAATCCTGATGGACAATGAAAGAACCGGAAATGTCATCAAGTTTAGATATTTAGGTGCTCTCATAAATGGAGTCGGAAGATACCTAAAAGAAATCAAGGGTAGAATCGGTATGGAAAAGAAAGCCTTTAATAAAGTTAGCAATGTACTGAAAAACCGAACACATCAATGCAGAAGAAATAACAAAAGAGGCACAAATCAGAAGAATGGGTCTGACCCTCAATGGACAAAGTATCAATGAAATAAGCTGTGCCAGCTATAAGGAAATTATAACCAAGACGGAAGCTCAAATGTAGAAATTGGTAGATAGAACTAATCGTGCCGGGCTGAAATCTAAAATGGAATTGAAAGTGAAAAAATAACGAAAGTCATGAAATTCTCGAAAATCAATGTCAAAAAAGCAGAAATCCTGATGGACAATGAAAAAATCGGGAATGTCATCGAGTTTAGATATTTAGGTGCTCTCATAAATGCAGACGGAAGTGACCTTAAAGAAATCAAAAGTAGAATTGGTAATGCAAATAAAGCCATTAGGAACTTTAGCAACGCTTTAAAAAACCGATTATTGAGCAGAGGCTTGAAGAATTGAATGATCAGATGCTGCATGTGAACAGTACTAAATCATTTGTGTGAAACCTGGACAATGAATACGAACATTTAAAGAAAACAGAACGCCTTCGAAATGTGGTGTTATCCAAGATTATTAAAAATACCATGGAATGATATTCAAAAAAACGTATCAGTCTTTGAAAAAGTGAATAGGGAAATAAAAACGATAGTTGAAAATATCAGGCACCGAAAACTGAAATACATAGTACATAAAATCCGGGGAAAAAATGTATTCACACTAACATTAGAAGAATGAATTCAGAGAAAGGTCATTAAAGGAAGAAGAAGATTGGTGGTAGTAAATACGAACGCACCGTCCAACTGACCGTGCAAAAGTCTACAAAACACCATTAGATATGCCAGAAATCAAAGAATATAGATGAACGCAACCACCTGAAACAGCAGTGCTGCTCCGGCGACGACAAACAGCGTCACCTTGAATTTTCTGTGGCATTGGTAAATCAGAGGATACTTTGTTTGTGTCGCAGTACATCAAGATTATTTCTATTCAATAGTTGCATATCGACTGAGTAATTTAAAATTAGCTCAACAGTTTCACAAAATGACTTAAATGTCCAAGACAGCGCATTACCATTTTTACCTGAACGTCAATTTGGATAAAAAATCTACTATTTATGCTATGTTTCCAGGTCGTCTAAATGAAAATCAACAAACGGTAATTGGGCAGAATTTAAAAGAAAAAAAGTAACATTGTACAGACCAGGCATATGTGATAGAAAGAGATCCAGTAATATCCTTAAGCATATTCAACGAAAATCACAAATGGTCAAAAAACAATGATCACCATAATGTATCCTATAGAAGAATGCTGTTAACAATCAATATTGAAATTATGGTGTACAGGAATTAATTACTTTAAATCGGTTTTGTAAGAGGCAGGAACTAACTTGGAAAAATAGATAGAGAAAACGCAATATCGGCTAAACGATGAACGCAATACCGGCCAAACACCAAACGCAATAAAGGCTAAACAGTAAACCCAATAAAAAAAAATACCCGACGCAATAAAGGCTAAACACAAAACCCAATAAAAAAAAAACCCGGCGCAGTAAAGGCTAAACACTGAACGCTTTAAAGGCTAAACAGTAAACCCAATAAAAAAAAAATACCCGACGCAATAAAGGCTAAACACTGAACGATTTAAAGGCTAAACAGTAAACCCAATAAAAAATAAAAACCCGACGCAATAAAGGCTAAACACAAAACCCGATAAAAAAAAAACCCAACGCAATAGAGGCTAAACAGTAAACCCGATATAAAATAAAAACCCGGCGCGATAAAGGCTAAACACTGAACGATTTAAACGCTAAACAGTAAACCCAATAAAAAATAAAAACCGGACGCAATAAAGGCTAAACACAAAAACCCAACAAAGAATAAAAACCCAACGCAATACAGGCTAAGGAAACACAAAAAGGCAGCTAATGAAATGGAGTGAGGGAACGATCAAATGTAAACACAGTATTAAGGGAAGAAAAAATTTAACATACCATTTTTCGGTTCAGCAGTGTTTCTCCATTTGTCCTATCAATTATACGTTTATCTTTTCCATGAATAAGCTGCATCAACTAGTTCCTGCGTTTATAGGGGGGTCGCTTGTAAATCTTAGGATGAAATCGCTCCGGCAAAACAACGCCAATTATTAATGAAACACAGAAAACAAAACAACAATTTGATTATAATGAACTTAATTAAACATGAAAGTAATGGATGGAATTATATCTAAAACAGGTGATTGGACGATACATGGGATGAACGCCGCTAAAAATTCAGAAAAAAAAAATATCGCAATAACGTCCAAAATGACATACCAGATGCTTAAAAAAAAATAGTACCCAACTGGTAAATGAAACAAAAAAATAAAATATAAAAATCGCATTAACGCCTACAACCCATGAAGAAGTTTGGGGAAAAAAAGTAAAAAAATTCGTAAGGAAAATAAAGTGAACAGTGAAAACGCTTTAATAGCTAAACGAGTCACATGACAAAAAAAATAATAATTTCAACTAAAAAACGGTTATATCGTACGACACCGACGAACGGAATAAATTTAAACCCGCCAACACCGATATAAAGAATTTAAAAAAAATAAACAAAAAACACGGAAATGGGCATACGTCATGAAGAGTGCAAAATGGAGAAAAAATTATTAAGGAACAAGGCGATATAGACTGGAAAATGAGCTCGCCAAGGAATAGCACAGAATGAAAATAAATCAAATACTAGCGAGATGACTAAGAAAATAACGGAAACAGTAGAGATTTTTCAATAATACAATAGATCTGAAGCTTTTGCACAACATAGAGACTATGTCATGTGGGCAAAAGGTAACCGGCTAGGAAATCATGTTAAAGAAGAAGAACTTGCATCTCCAATATATCCATGTATCTTAAATGTTAATCGAAGAGTTTTATTGGCAAGTAATCACACGGATAGCAGCAAAAAATGCGCATTAAAAACCAAACACCCGTGAAATGTGTCGAAACTAACAAAAGTAGGCCGCAAAACTTGTTATGAAGACTGATATGAAGAATATGAATTAATCACCATTTGCATGGAATCACTCTGAAAACTACCTGTGTGATATTTAGAAGAATATAAGAATGCTGAATCAATAAACATCACCTAAACCACTGGGACAGAAGAATGTAAAACGTTAGCTTACAGGGCAACTAATGAAGTGTTTGAGTATCACAGTAAGAGAAAGTTCTGAATTTGACCACAAAAACCATAGTAACAATTCCGTTTTTTTCCTGATTTCTCCCAATTCGTCATTTTCTTATTCAGTTTCTTCTTTGTAAACATATTTAGAGCCTGCTGCCGGTTTATCATTCATACCTTCGATTTCTTCCGCCATATTTCTATTCTCTTCTGTGGTTCTTCTTAGCTGATGATCAATGTATTGAAACAGACGTTTCCGCATAGCAGGTTTCGTTTCAAAATACCTTCAAATGTGTTTTCAAGTGCGGCTCCTTTTCTGAAATACTCTTCTCATAGAAGTAAATCAAAGTTATGCCGGATATTAGTTTTCTGAAAGCTCTTTTCTGTCTATTTCCAGTGATTTTCTTCCAACACCGTTGTGTTCTGATCCGGCTTCTTAGAGGAGTTAGCCAGAATTACATCAAGCGTCAGTAATTTAAACGTTTCTTGCTCTTAATTCCAGCACGCTCAAAGCTATAGTTGCAGAAACATTATAGTATGCACACATTTCTACCAAACATAATGAGTGTGGTATAGAAAAGTATATAGCAATACCGAATCTGTAAGAACTCAATAAAATGCTGCTGGAAACAAATCGAAAACACTATATTACAAAGCAACTGGAAAGATCCAGGAATATCAAAGAACGCTAAACTGTAAATTAAATCAATTATTCTTCAATGTTACAACGAACGATTGCAAAAAAGAACTTCTTGCAGTCCCCTTTAAACAAGTTCATCGTTTACTTCTCCCGATTTTTCTTCGTTTTAGAGTCTTCTGCACACGATTAAACTATCTTCGGTCTCTTACATTTCGGCAACATTCTATTACTGTTCTGCGTAACTGATGATCAATGTAAACTCACGGACGATTTCTTGTAGCCAACTTTATTTCGTGATATCTTCAAATGTGTCTTGAAGTGAAGCAATAGTTCTAACATCCTTTTCTTCCAGAACCTACTAAGCTTAACTTCCAACATTAAGTGTGATACACAATTTTATAATTCCATTTCCATTCTCCGAGTATTCTTTTTCCAGTTATATGGCATTCATGATATTTACTTAATAACAATGTCCATTGACCATGAAAAAGCTATCGATGGCGTAATACATGAAAATGTAATCAAGATATTAAAGAAATTCAATATTGATGACAAAGACTTCCAGGTAATAAATAATTTACACTGGGAACAGTGCACAAATATCAAGATGAGCGCCGTCTACTCTAATTGAAAATGTAGCATAAAAAGGGGAGTAAGACAGGGAAGACCCCTCAATCCATTGCTATTCAACATCTATGCAGACGAAATAACGAACGAGGACAAACAGAAGGAATGGGTCTGAAGATCAACGGACAACGAATCAATGAAGTTAGCTCCGCAGACGATAAGCTAGTTATAGCTGAAGCAGGAGCTCAAAAGCAGGAAATGGTACATAAAATATATCATGCAGGAATGAAAACTCGAATGAAAATCAAAGCGAAAAAAAACGAAAGTTATGAAATTCTCGAAAATCAATGTCAAAAAAGCAGAAATCCTGATGGACAATGAAAGAATCGGAAATGTCATCAAGTTTAGATATTTAGGTGCTCTCATAAATGGAGTCGGAAGATACCTAAAAGAAATCAAGGGTAGAATCGGTATGGAAAAGAAAGCCTTTAATAAAGTTAGCAATGTACTGAAAAACCGAACACATCAATGCAGAAGAAATAACAAAAGAGGCACAAATCAGAAGAATGGGTCTGACCCTCAATGGACAAAGTATCAATGAAATAAGCTGTGCCAGCTATAAGGAAATTATAACCAAGACGGAAGCTCAAATGTAGAAATTGGTTGATAGAACTAATCGTGCCGGGCTGAAATCTAAAATGGAATTGAAAGTGAAAAAATAACGAAAGTCATGAAATTCTCGAAAATCAATGTCAAAAAAGCAGAAATCCTGATGGACAATGAAAAAATCGGGAATGTCATCGAGTTTAGATATTTAGGTGCTCTCATAAATGCAGACGGAAGTGACCTTAAAGAAATCAAAAGTAGAATTGGTAATGCAAATAAAGCCATTAGGAACTTTAGCAACGCTTTAAAAAACCGATTATTGAGCAGAGGCTTGAAGAATTGAATGATCAGATGCTGCATGTGAACAGTACTAAATCATTTGTGTGAAACCTGGACAATGAATACGAACATTTAAAGAAAACAGAACGCCTTCGAAATGTGGTGTTATCCAAGATTATTAAAAATACCATGGAATGATATTCAAAAAAACGTATCAGTCTTTGAAAAAGTGAATAGGGAAATAAAAACGATAGTTGAAAATATCAGGCACCGAAAACTGAAATACATAGTACATAAAATCCGGGGGAAAAATGTATTCACACTAACATTAGAAGAATGAATTCAGAGAAAGGTCATTAAAGGAAGAAGAAGATTGGTGGTAGTAAATACGAACGCACCGTCCAACTGACCGTGCAAAAGTCTACAAAACACCATTAGATATGCCAGAAATCAAAGAATATAGATGAACGCAACCACCTGAAACAGCAGTGCTGCTCGGGCGACGACAAACAGCGTCACCTTGAATTTTCTGTGGCATTGGTAAATCAGAGGATACTTTGTTTGTGTCGCAGTACATCAAGATTATTTCTATTCAATAGTTGCATATCGACTGAGTAATTTAAAATTAGCTCAACAGTTTCACAAAATGACTTAAATGTCCAAGACAGCGCATTACCATTTTTACCTGAACGTCAATTTGGATAAAAAATCTACTATTTATGCTATGTTTCCAGGTCGTCTAAATGAAAATCAACAAACGGTAATTGGGCAGAATTTAAAAGAAAAAAAGTAACATTGTACAGACCAGGCATATGTGATAGAAAGAGATCCAGTAATATCCTTAAGCATATTCAACGAAAATCACAAATGGTCAAAAAACAATGATCACCATAATGTATCCTATAGAAGAATGCTGTTAACAATCAATATTGAAATTATGGTGTACAGGAATTAATTACTTTAAATCGGTTTTGTAAGAGGCAGGAACTAACTTGGAAAAATAGATAGAGAAAACGCAATATCGGCTAAACGATGAACGCAATACCGGCCAAACACCAAACGCAATAAAGGCTAAACAGTAAACCCAATAAAAAAAAATACCCGACGCAATAAAGGCTAAACACAAAACCCAATAAAAAAAAAACCCGGCGCAGTAAAGGCTAAACACTGAACGCTTTAAAGGCTAAACAGTAAACCCAATAAAAAAAAAATACCCGACGCAATAAAGGCTAAACACTGAACGATTTAAAGGCTAAACAGTAAACCCAATAAAAAATAAAAACCCGACGCAATAAAGGCTAAACACAAAACCCGATAAAAAAAAAACCCAACGCAATAGAGGCTAAACAGTAAACCCGATATAAAATAAAAACCCGGCGCGATAAAGGCTAAACACTGAACGATTTAAACGCTAAACAGTAAACCCAATAAAAAATAAAAACCGGACGCAATAAAGGCTAAACACAAAAACCCAACAAAGAATAAAAACCCAACGCAATACAGGCTAAGGAAACACAAAAAGGCAGCTAATGAAATGGAGTGAGGGAACGATCAAATGTAAACACAGTATTAAGGGAAGAAAAAATTTAACATACCATTTTTCGGTTCAGCAGTGTTTCTCCATTTGTCCTATCAATTATACGTTTATCTTTTCCATGAATAAGCTGCATCAACTAGTTCCTGCGTTTATAGGGGGGTCGCTTGTAAATCTTAGGATGAAATCGCTCCGGCAAAACAACGCCAATTATTAATGAAACACAGAAAACAAAACAACAATTTGATTATAATGAACTTAATTAAACATGAAAGTAATGGATGGAATTATATCTAAAACAGGTGATTGGACGATACATGGGATGAACGCCGCTAAAAATTCAGAAAAAAAAAATATCGCAATAACGTCCAAAATGACATACCAGATGCTTAAAAAAAAATAGTACCCAACTGGTAAATGAAACAAAAAAATAAAATATAAAAATCGCATTAACGCCTACAACCCATGAAGAAGTTTGGGGAAAAAAAGTAAAAAAATTCGTAAGGAAAATAAAGTGAACAGTGAAAACGCTTTAATGGCTAAACGAGTCACATGACAAAAAAAATAATAATTTCAACTAAAAAACGGTTATATCGTACGACACCGACGAACGGAATAAATTTAAACCCGCCAACACCGATATAAAGAATTTAAAAAAAATAAACAAAAAACACGGAAATGGGCATACGTCATGAAGAGTGCAAAATGGAGAAAAAATTATTAAGGAACAAGGCGATATAGACTGGAAAATGAGCTCGCCAAGGAATAGCACAGAATGAAAATAAATCAAATACTAGCGAGATGACTAAGAAAATAATGGAAACAGTAGAGATTTTTCAATAATACAATAGATCTGAAGCTTTTGCACAACATAGAGACTATGTCATGTGGGCAAAAGGTAACCGGCTAGGAAATCATGTTAAAGAAGAAGAACTTGCATCTCCAATATATCCATGTATCTTAAATGTTAATCGAAGAGTTTTATTGGCAAGTAATCACACGGATAGCAGCAAAAAATGCGCATTAAAAACCAAACACCCGTGAAATGTGTCGAAACTAACAAAAGTAGGCCGCAAAACTTGTTATGAAGACTGATATGAAGAATATGAATTAATCACCATTTGCATGGAATCACTCTGAAAACTACCTGTGTGATATTTAGAAGAATATAAGAATGCTGAATCAATAAACATCACCTAAACCACTGGGACAGAAGAATGTAAAACGTTAGCTTACAGGGCAACTAATGAAGTGTTTGAGTATCACAGTAAGAGAAAGTTCTGAATTTGACCACAAAAACCATAGTAACAATTCCGTTTTTTTCCTGATTTCTCCCAATTCGTCATTTTCTTATTCAGCTTCTTCTTTGTAAACATATTTAGAGCCTGCTGCCGGTTTATCATTCATACCTTCGATTTCTTCCGCCATATTTCTATTCTCTTCTGTGGTTCTTCTTAGCTGATGATCAATGTATTGAAACAGACGTTTCCGCATAGCAGGTTTCGTTTCAAAATACCTTCAAATGTGTTTTCAAGTGCGGCTCCTTTTCTGAAATACTCTTCTCATAGAAGTAAATCAAAGTTATGCCGGATATTAGTTTTCTGAAAGCTCTTTTCTGTCTATTTCCAGTGATTTTCTTCCAACACCGTTGTGTTCTGATCCGGCTTCTTAGAGGAGTTAGCCAGAATTACATCAAGCGTCAGTAATTTAAACGTTTCTTGCTCTTAATTCCAGCACGCTCAAAGCTATAGTTGCAGAAACATTATAGTATGCACACATTTCTACCAAACATAATGAGTGTGGTATAGAAAAGTATATAGCAATACCGAATCTGTAAGAACTCAATAAAATGCTGCTGGAAACAAATCGAAAACACTATATTACAAAGCAACTGGAAAGATCCAGGAATATCAAAGAACGCTAAACTGTAAATTAAATCAATTATTCTTCAATGTTACAACGAACGATTGCAAAAAAGAACTTCTTGCAGTCCCCTTTAAACAAGTTCATCGTTTACTTCTCCCGATTTTTCTTC
This sequence comes from Icerya purchasi, assembly GCA_039619475.1. NCBI lineage: Eukaryota > Metazoa > Arthropoda > Insecta > Hemiptera > Monophlebidae > Icerya > Icerya purchasi. Next base: position 367,511,211 of record CM077116.1, read on the forward strand.
GTTTTAGAGTCTTCTGCACACGATTAAACTATCTTCGGTCTCTTACATTTCGGCAACATTCTATTACTGTTCTGCGTAACTGATGATCAATGTAAACTCACGGACGATTTCTTGTAGCCAACTTTATTTCGTGATATCTTCAAATGTGTCTTGAAGTGAAGCAATAGTTCTAACATCCTTTTCTTCCAGAACCTACTAAGCTTAACTTCCAACATTAAGTGTGATACACAATTTTATAATTCCATTTCCATTCTCCGAGTATTCTTTTTCCAGTTATATGGCATTCATGATATTTACTTAATAACAATGTCCATTGACCATGAAAAAGCTATCGATGGCGTAATACATGAAAATGTAATCAAGATATTAAAGAAATTCAATATTGATGACAAAGACTTCCAGGTAATAAATAATTTATACTGGGAACAGTGCACAAATATCAAGATGAGCGCCGTATACTCTAATTGAAAATGTAGCATAAAAAGGGGAGTAAGACAGGGAAGACCCCTCAATCCATTGCTATTCAACATCTATGCAGACGAAATAACGAACGAGGACAAACAGAAGGAATGGGTCTGAAGATCAACGGACAACGAATCAATGAAGTTAGCTCCGCAGACGATAAGCTAGTTATAGCTGAAGCAGGAGCTCAAAAGCAGGAAATGGTACATAAAATATATCATGCAGGAATGAAAACGCGAATGAAAATCAAAGCGAAAAAAAACGAAAGTTATGAAATTCTCGAAAATCAATGTCAAAAAAGCAGAAATCCTGATGGACAATGAAAGAATCGGAAATGTCATCAAGTTTAGATATTTAGGTGCTCTCATAAATGCAGTCGGAAGATACCTAAAAGAAATCAAGGGTAGAATCGGTATGGAAAAGAAAGCCTTTAATAAAGTTAGCAATGTACTGAAAAACCGAACACATCAATGCAGAAGAAATAACAAAAGAGTCACAAATCAAAAGAATGGGTCTGACCCTCAATGGACAAAGTATCAATGAAATAAGCTGTGCCAGCTATAAGGAAATTATAACCAAGACGGAAGCTCAAATGTAGAAATTGGTTGATAGAACGAATCGTGCCGGGCTGAAATCTGGACTCGAAATCAAAGCGAAAAAAACGAAAGTCATTCTATTCTTAAAAACCAATGACAAAAAAGCAGAAATCATGATAGACTTTGAAAAAATTGATTATGTCACCGAGTTTAGATACTTAGGTGCTCTCATAAATGCAGCCGGAAAATACCTAAAAGAAATCAAGGGTAGGATCGGTATGGAAAAGAAAGCCTTTAGTAAAGTTAGCAATGTACTGAAAAACCGAACACATCAATGCAGAAGAAATAACAAAAGAGGCACAAATCAAAAGAATGGGTCTGACCCTCAATGGACAAAGTATCAATGAAATAAGCTGTGCCAGCTATAAGGAAATTATAACCAAGACGGAAGCTCAAATGTAGAAATTGGTTGATAGAACTAATCGTGCCGGGCTGAAATCTAAAATGGAATTCAAAGTGAAAAAATAACGAAAGTCATGAAATTCTCGAAAATCAATGTCAAAAAAGCAGAAATCCTGATGGACAATGAAAAAATCGGGAATGTCATCGAGTTTAGATATTTAGGTGCTCTCATAAATGCAGACGGAAGTGACCTTAAAGAAATCAAAAGTAGAATTGGTAATGCAAATAAAGCCATTAGGAACTTTAGCAACGCTTTAAAAAACCGATTATTGAGCAGAGGCTTGAAGAATTGAATGATCAGATGCTGCATGTGAACAGTACTAAATCATTTGTGTGAAACCTGGACAATGAATACGAACATTTAAAGAAAACAGAACGCCTTCGAAATGTGGTGTTATCCAAGATTATTAAAAATACCATGGAATGATATTCAAAAAAACGTATCAGTCTTTGAAAAAGTGAATAGGGAAATAAAAACGATAGTTGAAAATATCAGGCACCGAAAACTGAAATACATAGTACATAAAATCCGGGGGAAAAATGTATTCACACTAACATTAGAAGAATGAATTCAGAGAAAGGTCATTAAAGGAAGAAGAAGATTGGTGGTAGTAAATACGAACGCACCGTCCAACTGACCGTGCAAAAGTCTACAAAACACCATTAGATATGCCAGAAATCAAAGAATATAGATGAACGCAACCACCTGAAACAGCAGTGCTGCTCGGGCGACGACAAACAGCGTCACCTTGAATTTTCTGTGGCATTGGTAAATCAGAGGATACTTTGTTTGTGTCGCAGTACATCAAGATTATTTCTATTCAATAGTTGCATATCGACTGAGTAATTTAAAATTAGCTCAACAGTTTCACAAAATGACTTAAATGTCCAAGACAGCGCATTACCATTTTTACCTGAACGTCAATTTGGATAAAAAATCTACTATTTATGCTATGTTTCCAGGTCGTCTAAATGAAAATCAACAAACGGTAATTGGGCAGAATTTAAAAGAAAAAAAGTAACATTGTACAGACCAGGCATATGTGATAGAAAGAGATCCAGTAATATCCTTAAGCATATTCAACGAAAATCACAAATGGTCAAAAAACAATGATCACCATAATGTATCCTATAGAAGAATGCTGTTAACAATCAATATTGAAATTATGGTGTACAGGAATTAATTACTTTAAATCGGTTTTGTAAGAGGCAGGAACTAACTTGGAAAAATAGATAGAGAAAACGCAATATCGGCTAAACGATGAACGCAATACCGGCCAAACACCAAACGCAATAAAGGCTAAACAGTAAACCCAATAAAAAAAAATACCCGACGCAATAAAGGCTAAACACAAAACCCAATAAAAAAAAAACCCGGCGCAGTAAAGGCTAAACACTGAACGCTTTAAAGGCTAAACAGTAAACCCAATAAAAAAAAAATACCCGACGCAATAAAGGCTAAACACTGAACGATTTAAAGGCTAAACAGTAAACCCAATAAAAAATAAAAACCCGACGCAATAAAGGCTAAACACAAAACCCGATAAAAAAAAAACCCAACGCAATAGAGGCTAAACAGTAAACCCGATATAAAATAAAAACCCGGCGCGATAAAGGCTAAACACTGAACGATTTAAACGCTAAACAGTAAACCCAATAAAAAATAAAAACCGGACGCAATAAAGGCTAAACACAAAAACCCAACAAAGAATAAAAACCCAACGCAATACAGGCTAAGGAAACACAAAAAGGCAGCTAATGAAATGGAGTGAGGGAACGATCAAATGTAAACACAGTATTAAGGGAAGAAAAAATTTAACATACCATTTTTCGGTTCAGCAGTGTTTCTCCATTTGTCCTATCAATTATACGTTTATCTTTTCCATGAATAAGCTGCATCAACTAGTTCCTGCGTTTATAGGGGGGTCGCTTGTAAATCTTAGGATGAAATCGCTCCGGCAAAACAACGCCAATTATTAATGAAACACAGAAAACAAAACAACAATTTGATTATAATGAACTTAATTAAACATGAAAGTAATGGATGGAATTATATCTAAAACAGGTGATTGGACGATACATGGGATGAACGCCGCTAAAAATTCAGAAAAAAAAAATATCGCAATAACGTCCAAAATGACATACCAGATGCTTAAAAAAAAATAGTACCCAACTGGTAAATGAAACAAAAAAATAAAATATAAAAATCGCATTAACGCCTACAACCCATGAAGAAGTTTGGGGAAAAAAAGTAAAAAAATTCGTAAGGAAAATAAAGTGAACAGTGAAAACGCTTTAATGGCTAAACGAGTCACATGACAAAAAAAATAATAATTTCAACTAAAAAACGGTTATATCGTACGACACCGACGAACGGAATAAATTTAAACCCGCCAACACCGATATAAAGAATTTAAAAAAAATAAACAAAAAACACGGAAATGGGCATACGTCATGAAGAGTGCAAAATGGAGAAAAAATTATTAAGGAACAAGGCGATATAGACTGGAAAATGAGCTCGCCAAGGAATAGCACAGAATGAAAATAAATCAAATACTAGCGAGATGACTAAGAAAATAATGGAAACAGTAGAGATTTTTCAATAATACAATAGATCTGAAGCTTTTGCACAACATAGAGACTATGTCATGTGGGCAAAAGGTAACCGGCTAGGAAATCATGTTAAAGAAGAAGAACTTGCATCTCCAATATATCCATGTATCTTAAATGTTAATCGAAGAGTTTTATTGGCAAGTAATCACACGGATAGCAGCAAAAAATGCGCATTAAAAACCAAACACCCGTGAAATGTGTCGAAACTAACAAAAGTAGGCCGCAAAACTTGTTATGAAGACTGATATGAAGAATATGAATTAATCACCATTTGCATGGAATCACTCTGAAAACTACCTGTGTGATATTTAGAAGAATATAAGAATGCTGAATCAATAAACATCACCTAAACCACTGGGACAGAAGAATGTAAAACGTTAGCTTACAGGGCAACTAATGAAGTGTTTGAGTATCACAGTAAGAGAAAGTTCTGAATTTGACCACAAAAACCATAGTAACAATTCCGTTTTTTTCCTGATTTCTCCCAATTCGTCATTTTCTTATTCAGCTTCTTCTTTGTAAACATATTTAGAGCCTGCTGCCGGTTTATCATTCATACCTTCGATTTCTTCCGCCATATTTCTATTCTCTTCTGTGGTTCTTCTTAGCTGATGATCAATGTATTGAAACAGACGTTTCCGCATAGCAGGTTTCGTTTCAAAATACCTTCAAATGTGTTTTCAAGTGCGGCTCCTTTTCTGAAATACTCTTCTCATAGAAGTAAATCAAAGTTATGCCGGATATTAGTTTTCTGAAAGCTCTTTTCTGTCTATTTCCAGTGATTTTCTTCCAACACCGTTGTGTTCTGATCCGGCTTCTTAGAGGAGTTAGCCAGAATTACATCAAGCGTCAGTAATTTAAACGTTTCTTGCTCTTAATTCCAGCACGCTCAAAGCTATAGTTGCAGAAACATTATAGTATGCACACATTTCTACCAAACATAATGAGTGTGGTATAGAAAAGTATATAGCAATACCGAATCTGTAAGAACTCAATAAAATGCTGCTGGAAACAAATCGAAAACACTATATTACAAAGCAACTGGAAAGATCCAGGAATATCAAAGAACGCTAAACTGTAAATTAAATCAATTATTCTTCAATGTTACAACGAACGATTGCAAAAAAGAACTTCTTGCAGTCCCCTTTAAACAAGTTCATCGTTTACTTCTCCCGATTTTTCTTCGTTTTAGAGTCTTCTGCACACGATTAAACTATCTTCGGTCTCTTACATTTCGGCAACATTCTATTACTGTTCTGCGTAACTGATGATCAATGTAAACTCACGGACGATTTCTTGTAGCCAACTTTATTTCGTGATATCTTCAAATGTGTCTTGAAGTGAAGCAATAGTTCTAACATCCTTTTCTTCCAGAACCTACTAAGCTTAACTTCCAACATTAAGTGTGATACACAATTTTATAATTCCATTTCCATTCTCCGAGTATTCTTTTTCCAGTTATATGGCATTCATGATATTTACTTAATAACAATGTCCATTGACCATGAAAAAGCTATCGATGGCGTAATACATGAAAATGTAATCAAGATATTAAAGAAATTCAATATTGATGACAAAGACTTCCAGGTAATAAATAATTTATACTGGGAACAGTGCACAAATATCAAGATGAGCGCCGTCTACTCTAATTGAAAATGTAGCATAAAAAGGGGAGTAAGACAGGGAAGACCCCTCAATCCATTGCTATTCAACATCTATGCAGACGAAATAACGAACGAGGACAAACAGAAGGAATGGGTCTGAAGATCAACGGACAACGAATCAATGAAGTTAGCTCCGCAGACGATAAGCTAGTTATAGCTGAAGCAGGAGCTCAAAAGCAGGAAATGGTACATAAAATATATCATGCAGGAATGAAAACTCGAATGAAAATCAAAGCGAAAAAAAACGAAAGTTATGAAATTCTCGAAAATCAATGTCAAAAAAGCAGAAATCCTGATGGACAATGAAAGAATCGGAAATGTCATCAAGTTTAGATATTTAGGTGCTCTCATAAATGGAGTCGGAAGATACCTAAAAGAAATCAAGGGTAGAATCGGTATGGAAAAGAAAGCCTTTAATAAAGTTAGCAATGTACTGAAAAACCGAACACATCAATGCAGAAGAAATAACAAAAGAGTCACAAATCAAAAGAATGGGTCTGACCCTCAATGGACAAAGTATCAATGAAATAAGCTGTGCCAGCTATAAGGAAATTATAACCAAGACGGAAGCTCAAATGTAGAAATTGGTTGATAGAACGAATCGTGCCGGGCTGAAATCTGGACTGGAAATCAAAGCGAAAAAAACGAAAGTCATTCTATTCTTAAAAACCAATGACAAAAAAGCAGAAATCATGATAGACTTTGAAAAAATTGATTATGTCACCGAGTTTAGATACTTAGGTGCTCTCATAAATGCAGCCGGAAAATACCTAAAAGAAATCAAGGGTAGGATCGGTATGGAAAAGAAAGCCTTTAGTAAAGTTAGCAATGTACTGAAAAACCGAACACATCAATGCAGAAGAAATAACAAAAGAGGCACAAATCAAAAGAATGGGTCTGACCCTCAATGGACAAAGTATCAATGAAATAAGCTGTGCCAGCTATAAGAAAATTATAACCAAGACGGAAGCTCAAATGTAGAAATTGGTTGATAGAACTAATCGTGCCGGGCTGAAATCTAAAATGGAATTCAAAGTGAAAAAATAACGAAAGTCATGAAATTCTCGAAAATCAATGTCAAAAAAGCAGAAATCCTGATGGACAATGAAAAAATCTGGAATGTCATCGAGTTTAGATATTTAGGTGCTCTCATAAATGCAGACGGAAGAGACCTTAAAGAAATCAAAAGTAGAATTGGTAATGCAAATGAAGCCATTAGGAACTTTAGCAACGCTTTAAAAAACCGATTATTGAGCAGTGGCTTGAAGAATTGAATGATCAGATGCTGCATGTGAACAGTACTAAATCATTTGTGTGAAACCTGGACAATGAATGCGAATATTTAAAGAAAACAGAACGCCTTCGAAATGTGGTGTTATCCAAGATTATTAAAAATACCATGGACTGATATTCAAAAAAACGTATCAGTCTTTGAAAAAGTGAATAGGGAAATAAAAACGATAGTTGAAAATATCAGGCACCGAATACTGAAATACATAGTACATAAAATCCGGGGGAAAAATGTATTCACGCTAACATTAGATGAATGAATTCAGAGAAAGGTCATTAAAGGAAGAAGAAGATTGGTGGTAGTAAATACGAACGCACCGTCCAACTGACCGTGCAAAAGTCTACAAAACACCATTAGATATGCCAGAAATCAAAGATTATAGATGGTGCTGCTCCGGCGACGACAAACAGCGTCACCTTGAATTTTCTGTGGCATTGGTAAATCAGAGGATACTTCGTTTGTGTCGCAGTACATCAAGATTATTTCTATTCAATAGTTGCATATCGACTGAGTAATTTAAAATTAGCTCAACAGTTTCACAAAATGACTTAAATG